>FXXK01000391.1:185261-201898 GCA_900184695.1 Betula pendula
CCGACTACAAGAACTAATTCTGCATGTTTTCCTTAAAAATACAGTAGATCAAAACCTTTTTGGGATCCAATTCAACTCTGCAACATGACTTATAATATTTGTTTGTTAGTAATAGTATGGGGAGTATGGTGAAGGGTAGTGGTGGGGGATGGCTCAACACAAGGAAGCTAAGTGGGGATTGGGAGATGCAGATGAGGAGGTCTGAGGGAGTGACTTCCCTCCCATTTCAAAAGCTGCAATTCTCTCCTATTTAATCTGTATGAAGGAAACGTGCTGAAAAACAAATCTGATGGCCAATCTTTTGCCATGTCATTTCTATTAAATCAATCCAAATTACACCTTTAACTTAGGGCTACAAATACTGCTACGTACACTCGCTTCAAAGATATGTTTGTTAATATGTTTTTGAGATTTTTTTTTTTTTTTTTGGTTTTAGTTCAAAAATATATTTTAATATGACATAAAAGTAAGAACCGTTTTTTTATGTTTTTTAAAGCGCTTTGTGTTTTGAGCTGTTTGTTAAGGTATTTATCTTGAGAACAAAAAGTAAAATCTCCAACAAACAATTAACATGGCTAATATTCTAGAAAGGATGGAGGTGGTCTTCCTCTCACAAATGAGTATCTTGTCTTTCTCGGATTAGGTAGTGTCTCTTAGATCAAGTGGGACATGGTCCTTCTTTTCCAAATTTCAAACTTCTTCTTTCATAAGGGCAAGCATTATGTGACTTTTACTATGAGAATCTTGTCTTTTTTTTTTTTGGCCTTGATAGAATTAGTATATATCTTTTGATCAGAGATGCAGGACTGGATGTGTGCTGTCTACTAATGTGGACCAATTAATACCAGACACATAGCAAAAGATTTTTTGGCTCCTTGGAGTGAGCCGGGGACTCCCAAATACAAAAAAACTCTATGATAATGATAGGATTCAACTTCTTTTATTCATCAACTAGCTTACTTTAAATAATATAGATTGTGACGCCCCAATTCTATACAATAAAATTGTAAGTGGTGATATCGGATCATGCATGTGACATTATGACATCAGAGATAGAATCTCGCAACAATTTTATTTTATTTTATTTTTCCTTTTTAAAGCACTAAGAATTCATCACATGACACAATAGAGCTGACTGATACATCAAAGATAATATTAACTTGGTTTTAGTTACATATAAATGTATACAAGATGCATCCAATATAAGTATGTGCCACATATGGCACTTAAATATACATAATCAAACAACATTAACGTAAATTAAGTTATTGTCATATTATAAACTAAAGAACATAAACTTATGAAACTTGCTCCTCAAAGGCTAGTAAAATGCACATGCCACTTGAAATTGTAACCATCAAAGTTGGAAAAGGAACCCTTGCTCTCAACTTCTGTATCAAGGTCAATGTCAATATGACGTTATTGTTAGTTTTATGTGTTGGCTAAATTCGGTGTACAAAACATTTTTGATGTAATTGTTTTAGACCAAATGTTATTAAGATTTTCTATTGTAAAATTTCTTTTTTATGGTCTGCGTTCGAATGGCTGAAAAAACAATTTATATAGTAACTTCCATTCCAAGCTCATTCCAACTTGGTTTGAACGGTAGATCAAGATTTCAAACAGAAGGTTCAGTCCCAAGTAATTCATTCCATGTTGGTTTGAATAGCAAATCAAGAGTTCAAACAAAAGGTCCCGTCCCAAGTTCGACCAGATGGCAAATCGAGAATTTCATATAGAATGTGTTGTTCTATACCTGTTCCAAGATGGTTCGGATGCGCGTGCTAAAGAAAACCTTGTTTTCAAGTTATAAACCTAGTACCGTCCAAACGAGATAACTTAACTGTCCGAATGCACTACAATATTCTCCAAAAAGTACAAGGATTCGATTGGTTGTTTGGAAGCCAAGTTTCATAGTCTATTTAAGCATGCTTCATGCATGAGCTTTATTCAAGAATTCTCATACTAAAATTTAGTGTGTTGAGAAAGAATTTAGGTTTTAGATCTATCATGTTTTATTTCTCTTAGAGTTAGTTCTTGGCAAACCATATAAACCATTCATCAGTACATGAAGCCTATCGGAGTTCAAAAGGAGGAAATTAATTGAAGAATTGTCAAGAAGTTTTAGGGGCTACTACGGTAGAAAAATAAGTGGGCCACTTGTTTTTTGTAAGAAAGTGTCAACTTCAAAAGTTTTGTAAGTGTGAACTTCTTGTAACCTTTATTATTCTTTAGTGGATTGATTTCTGGGATGGCTACCCTAGAATGGTGTTTCTCTTTGAGATCTAAAAGAGTTTCCTCTTCGTCACCAAATTCCATGTGCTGATTGATTTACTGGTTTCATAATATTTGGTGAATGTTTGGTTGGTTGCTTATTTTTAAATTTTGCTTTAAATTGGAATACATCGGAATTCTCCTAGAAGTCCTTTGGGACGCATAAATCCTACTGAGAAGGGATAATGTCTCGGGTAAACCATATCGTTAATATATAACTTAATTTATATATGTGGCTTATTCTTTGCATTAAAACCAAAGTGTTAGGTTGTTGAGACTATGCCACCGTTCAAAAAAAAAAAAGGTTGTATCTTACCATGGCATAATAACAGGAACCGAACACGCCATCTGTGAAATATCATGTTTACTTACAAATCCTTTGAAAATCATTTGCAAATCATCTTTATATTAATCTGCTTACTAAGTCAGTCGATTTACTTAGTTACTTCCCTTTCTTCTCTGTAAAATACTCTGGTATTTTACAAACCCTTAGAGACTTGATCGCTTGGACATCTCACTGGAATTACGATGTTGAGACAGCAGTTGATATACTCAGGTTTGATTTTATAGGATGAAGCTTTACGCCCCTATTAATTGATGATAGAATTGCTTATATAATGATTCGTTGTTTATTTATTCAGATCAATTATTCCGACTTTGATAAATTGTTAAGTAGTGGATTCAGTCAATTGCTAATTAGCTGATTTGGATACCATACAGGTAATTTACTATGGGTTAATTAAGTTTGAATGACTTAATTTGGTGTACATAGTGATTCTTAAGCCAATGTTTTATATATTTTTTTCTTAAGAGATTTGAGGTATTCCTGAATCTTAATTCGGACAGTTAAGATTGGGAGGCGACTCACAAATTTAATTACAAGTTAATTAAATATCTGGGACGTTACAAACACTCCGATGTATAAGTCAAGTATGTGTTTCAGAATGTGAGGATGCCTTGTCGACGCTAGTAAAACTGAGCTGAAAGAGAGTTTGAACTATGAGAACGATTAAAAGAAAGTTTTGTCAAAGCTCTTCTTTACTCAGTCATGAGAAATTGTAGTTATGTTCTAGGGTTACATGAACCTTCTATTTATAGCCAAATGAAATGCTTGGGAATGAGCAGTGAGCCTTACCGCGGCCAAGGCATGACTTCTTGTGTAACGTGAAAATGATGTGACCTGATGGACATGCGTCGGTCCAAGGCAGGCTCCGTATCTTGCACATGCAACTTGTACTTCTTCTGGCTTTGTGTGGCTTGAAGTGGCAAATATTAGATACGTTGGATTTTCCTTGTTGGGAGATCAAGCCACACGAATCTAGCTGGCCGTAAACAGGCTCTAGTGATTGGGGATGCTGTGATAAGAGATTAAGAGCAATAAAGAGCAGTCTTGTTTGGACACTATTCAGTAATAAAAAAGATAATCTTTGTGCTCTGTGACACTTAGATACGTATCAGGATTCCCGCGAATTTTTACACAGATGAGTCAATTCATTCTTCCACCGCACGAGTGGCTACTGTTCATCCACGATCGGGATTGTGAAATAAAAGGGCTTTCAGATTTTGACTCTTATTGGGGCCTTTTATGGCCTAGGCCCATTAAAGGGGCCTTCGTCTGCTTGTTGGACCTTGGATGCAATTCGTTGGGCCTTGAGTGATGGATTATTTCCCAATAAGTTACAATTGTCTTTTAAGGCTCATTACATAAAGCAGTTTCATAGTAATTTTACTTACTAAACCAATTGACTTACGCAGTTACTTTCTTTACTTGTGAAACACCCTAGTGTTTTGCAGATTAGCAGGTTTCCAGAATTAGAATAAGCAATTCGCTAGAATGAAGACGCCAAACAAATGACTTGTATTATCAAGTTTGATTTAGTAATGGTTAGTTGTGTATGTTTTGGAAGCTCTGAATTTATTATTGATGATAAATAATGATATCAAGGATTTATTGTTAGTTAACTCATATCAATTATTTCCATTCTCTATTATTTATTTTGATAATTAGTGATGTGTGGTAATTCAGCTAGTTATCAGTTAACTGTGTTGGATGCACTACGGATAACATTCCAACTTATAGTGATTCATGAGTCGATACTCTAGCTCCCCATCTGCACTATTCAGAATGTCACCTCTTGCATTTACCACAAAAAGGCATCTAACTTCTTTCACTCATGGGCACACTTTTCTTCACAATTGTCCTGAAGATACAACGTATGGCTTTTCTCTTTGACGGATATGATATTGACGTATCTCTGTTGCTTCCTCTGTGCATAGTTTGCAACTGCTATCTTGATTCCCTTCTAAGTAATCATGGATGTATGACCATCTCGGAATACTCCTTATCTCACCCAAACCATAACGAAAAGTGTGAGATTGCAAAAAATTAAAAGTTCGATATACTAAATTGAAGGTTTTTCAAACTTTTTTTTTTTTTCGGGGGGGGGGGGTGGCTTGGGGTTAAGGTTAAGGGGGTGAAGTGAAGTTACCCCTTATATTTTTGCTAGCTCTCGTCAGGGGACATTGACAATTTTTGATAGCTTAAGGGGGACATTGACTTAATTAATAGTTTGTGGGACATTGACAATATGGTGGTAGTTTAAGAGGGGTATGTGAACTTTTTCCTTTTTATTTTTTTATTTTATTTTTTATTCTTTTTATTATATTTTTTCAGCAACTCTTATTCACAGCAATTGTTTTTTATTTTTTTATTTTTTTTTCATCTAATCTACTTAAACACTTACTCGGCTACGATCTACATGGGCAAAATGGGCTGTAGCCTATCCTCCATTGCATGCTAGCTCATGCCATTTCTATTGTTTATATGTTATTGCTTAAAGCTTCCCTTTATTTCTTTTTCCTCTGTTACTATCCATTCCTATTGTTTATATGTTTTTGCTTCTTTTATTGAGACATTCTGTTTTGCATTTTTACAGTAATTGTTTCATTAAAAAAATCTCTTTTATTAAAAAAAAAAAAAATTGTAGTTTTATATTGAAATAGATGTTGAAACATGTGCCACAAATTGTTTTAGTAGGAAAAATAGGCTTCACATAAGATGAAAGATGATTTTCTTGCAAATTATTTTAGTTATCTACAATAAAAATTAAAGCTCAAAAATATTAACAAACGCTTTCTATTCTTTAAAACATGGTCGGGTCCCATTGTGAGCTAAATTTATGAAGTTTTTTGTGTTCTTATATATAAAGAATCTCTTTTGAAACTTTTTCTTTCACATAGTGTTTAAATTTTATTTATGGAAGTATTATCTTCTTTTTAGTAATTCTTACTCCGACCTTCACAAACAAAAAATCCTAACTCCGCTACGGCACAACAAAGAACACTTGAGTTTATCAACTTGCCAATTTTGATGAGCAAGTTTGAGTTTACCCAAAAGAATTGACAAACCAAGCATGAACATGTAAGGTAAGCTCAAATTGTGTTTGAGCTTGGTTAAAATGTCCATGAGTCAAGTTTTGTGAAAGCTATTTTCAGTAATATATAATATATATATATATATATATATATATATATGTATGTATGTAAAGGAACTTGCATTATTTCACATTTCTAGTTCTTGAAAATATAGATTACGCAACAAAAGAAGGAAAGCAGTAATTAGATATATGCATGGTCAATATATTTCTGTAAAGCTAATAGGGTATAACTTGTTATCATTTCTACCATATACACATGGAATTTATAGGAGCTGTGCAAGGCATTCTTTTGCCAAGGCATATTAACTCGAGTAATATATCATAGCTAAGGAAATATGCCTTGCACAGCTCTTTGAATTGACAAGTTTACTCATTATCATGAAATGCTGACAGTTTTATAAGACTTTGGAAGCCGATCGCAGTTTGCAGGCATCCATCCCATCAACTGCTTCTCGTTATCGTAGATCATCATCTTATCTTGCATTGATATGTCTGTAATTAAAAAAAAAAAACCCAAAGGCGGTGGTTGTGTTAAGTACTGTTTGGGATGTTCCATTTTTTGTTTGCATTATGTAGTTCAAATCATTACCTCCGATGATGTTCAAAGTGCTCTCCCCTTGTTCTGTTCCATTTAGAATTCCCAAGCAAACATTTCCCTTGGACTGGCATGCATAACTTCTTGTTAGTGTGTTTTGAGTTTTGACCTTGCAACTGATTTTATTAAATGAGGGTAAGGGACTTACCGATATTATTAAATAAGATTCAGGGGGGATTTCAAACTGAATTTTGGCTGTCCCACCATTGATGAAGCTCAATGCTAAGGGCTTGAAGTATTTTCTCACATCTTCTAGGCCTTTGAATGGTTTTCGACCTCTCCAACAGATTGGGAGAGTATCGTCATCCGATTCCGATGCTTCTGTTAACGGCTTTCCACTTAATTCTCTCTTCACCTACAAATATGAACCACATTGATCACAAGGCCTATTTGATGAGTAAAATTCTTAAAAAGATACTTTTAAGATGTTTATAAAATTATAAAAATATATTGATTTAATAATTAAAAATTAAAAAGAAATGAGTATTTTAAAGATTTAACGCTAAATTTAGACAAGAGGGTTTACACTACAAACTTCTGAAAATAGTAACTATAAATTAACATTTTCTAAAATTTAAAAATATAATTATAAAAGTGATGAAAACTGAATTATATATGCGAGAGCTTTTCTGTATAGATTATTGGCATGGAGAACGTTATGGGTTTTCACTCACCAAAGAAACAAAAGCTTCGTATGCGTGAGAAATTAGGTAGGTGTAGGTGGTCCCACTGTCAAAAATTACGGCCAAGTTTTTAATTCCTGTAGTCATCCCTCCAAATGTGAGCTCCGCAGGGCCGGGTGAATAATGTTCACTGACAAATACACAAGAAGATGGAGGAAAATACGAATGAGGACCACAAGGTCAATTACTAAATTGAATAGAGGGAGGGGTAATTACGGATGATCTTGTGACATTTGTGTCCAAAGCACACGTGAAGAATCAAAAGGGCCGTCCCCAAAGAAGAGATATCCTCCACCTCTCCCACTTAAACAATGGCCAATTACATTTCGCACCAAACCCTTCCCACTAAGCTGTGATAAAATGCTGAACTGTCCCTTTGCCAGGCCAAGTACTCCGTCGTAGGGATGAGGAGCTGGATTAGGAGTCTGATTATATCCACAGCTGCATGTGGATTAGGAATCTGGTTTAGTACTGCAGCAATACCATTCAAAGTCATGATTCTCTAAGATCAATCTCAAGGAATTGAAGATTAAAGAGTTAGTGAAGTAAAAGGAAGGACAAACCCAAGGGGTAGACGAAGTTTAATTTGATTCCCATTAGTAAAGTTGATGGAAAAGACATCCTTGACAAGGAGACCCATGGACTCAGCACCATCTGCATACTGAAGATCATAGTCACATTGCTCTGGGTTTAAACATTTGGGTTCACCCGATGGGTACAACGCTTTACAAAGAGGGTCTCCACACGCTACCAGGTTCTTGTCCGGCCTGTAAAGTGGATGAAGTGTCTGCCAACAAAACAAACTTAACTAATCATTTCCTTCTACTAACTAATATAATATTACTCAAATGGAAATATATCCAACTAGCTGACCAGTTGTATGTTATGATTGTTGAATTTGCAAACAAATAATAAAAATCATTATCTAAATCATCTTTCACCCACTCCGTACCGTAGATAGTTGAATTTACTATTGAACTCGTGGGATTCATATATAGATTTAATCAATTCAATGATGAATTTATCAAAAAGATAGTTAGAATATGAGTTAGAAAATGGAGTGTAATATTCATCGATGTATAAACTACATAGCATTATGGATAAAATGAAAAATAGTAAGACATAGAGAAGACATTGATAGTGGCAAAATCTGATAAGATTAGGGAAAGATCCAAGAATTAGATTGTAACGCATTGCAAGAGGCTGGCGAAAAAAATAGTGGTAATAAACTTGTCATGGCCATTCACTTTTACAAGAAAAACAAGAGAAAGAACTTGTCATGACCGTTAACCTGAGTGCAGTTGGCATTGGGAACGTCACACTGGAGCCATGTGAGGTCACTACCGGTGTCAGGATCGAGAAAGTAGGGCTTTGATGGCTCCCCTATGTGGACGGTCACATTGTAGAACCTGAAAATTATGAAATATGTAATTTTTTTGGACCAATTGGAAGGTTTCAACGTTTTAAATTCAACGCATACTCTGTCTTTCTTCTGGGTCTCGAATTTGGACATCATCATCACATATATATGGACTAATACACTAAAGTTTTTTTTTTTTGGTAGAACAGGAAAAAGGGGATAAAAAAAAATCATTCATAATTTGAAATGTACCCAATAGGATACACGTTGCCGTGGACTGGGAAGACAATGGAGGACCTAACTCGGTTGAGAAACAGAGGCGAGGTCGGTTGGTTTAGCATAGACTTCCTCCTGTTCTGCTTCTGATCAACAGAAGAAGATGATGAAATTGATGACTCGCATAAACCCAGCACCAGAACCAGCACTTGTAGTAGCACCAACACCACCACCTTCTTTTCCTTCATCTCTCTCTGTTTCTCTGTTTCTCTTCCCTCAAAGAAACAGCAATTAGACTTTCCTGGCGCTTTGTGGCCTTTTGCATGAACCAAGTTGTGTTTTTGACGAGGAGGTTTTTACGGGTGGGAATCTTTGTAGATGCGTGTGACAAATGGGTCATTTAGTATATAAGTATTACTTCTGAGCTAAGGATGAATTGGGTATTGCTTGCTCCTTTAATTGTCTCTAATTACCTTGCTTTCCTTTTCTGTTGGGTTTATTATGGAACCTTGTTTTGGACTCAAAAAATGAGATTTCTTCTAATGTAGGGGTTCTCTATTCTTTCCTTCCTTTTCAGACTGGAGGATTGTATTAATTAATGGATTTTAATTGATGGATTTTTAAAAGATTTTTGTCCTGTAAAAGTCAAGAAGTCAACATTCCTTCCTTTTCTTTTCTTTTTTTGTGAGGAGAAAATAAATGGTTGAAATAGAAAAATAAGAAACCTCAATTAAAAAGGAGTGCAAGTATGGTCAGGAAAAAAAAAAAAAATTAATGTAGGCATAAGTGCTGACAAAAGCACTTCTAGTGAAATATGAGAAATTTCTTGGAAACTTCTTTGATCATAAACATTCTCTCTCTCTCTCTCTCCGATTTCTTCCTTATTTTGTTAGTGTGTCATATCCCCGTAGAGGAAGCTTCCATCCACAGTGGGAATACATTCCTTATTCAATTGTTCCCAAGCAAAAGGATTTATTAGATAAAATGTATAGTGCGAATATAATTTTTTTCTGGTTTAAAAATATAGTAGAGCAAAACCTTTTTGGGATCCAATTCCACTCTGCAACATGACTTATAATATTTTTTTGTTGGTATGGGAGCATGGTGAAGGGTAGTGTTGGGGATGGCTCAAGAGAAGGAAGCTAAGTGGGAATTGGGAGATGCAGGTGAGGTGGTCGGAGGGAGTGACTTCCCTCCCATTTAAAAAGCTCCAATTCTCTCCCATTTTAATCTGTCTGAAGGAAATGTGCTTAAAAACAAATCTGATGGCCAATCTTTGCCATGTCATTTCTATCAAATTAGTCCAAATTACACCTTTCACTTAGGGCTACAAACACTCTTACACTGGCTTGAAAGATATGTTTGTTGATGTGTTTTGGGATGCTTTTGTTTTTTGTTCGAAAAAAATGTTCTAATGTGATATAAAAGTAAAAATTATTTTTAGGTTTTCGAAGCGCTTTGTGTTTTGAGTTGTTTGTGAATGTATTTTTCTTGAGAACGAGAACAAAAAAAAAAAAAAAAAAAAAAAACACCTGTAACGCCCCAGTTTCTATGCAATAAAACCGTAAGCAGAAACCTCCGGTTTCCACGTGACATTACTACCTCAGAGATCAGTCTCGCAGCGGATATATTTTTTTTTCTTTTAAAAACACTAGGGAACAACTAAAATTAACACATAAAGCTGACTGAAATACCCTGTGATTAAAATACGTTGGATGTTTTTAATAATACAAACATGCGCATACCAGATGCACCAAATAAAAGATAGTTGCAAGTATACGCCACAGACGGCATACAGTTGCAACATCACACTGTTTAGATATATTACAAACCATCATTAATAAAAACCCAAAAACATAAAATACGAAGAGACATATATATAACAAAATGTTGTCTTTTTGGATATAGCACATCCCGACAAAGTAGTGCCTAATAGTCATCAAAGCTAACGAAGGGGCTCCGCCTTCGCTACCTGCATCACAGTCTATGTAAACATGACATCATCATATTTACATAGGCAAACAAGTGAGTCTACTGCATCCCAATTTTAAACGGTAATTGAATTATTGAACAAGCATATGACAAAATAATGAATAGGTTTCATGCATCGTTGTGAAGGCTTTGTTTAGTCTTAATGCAGCATGAAATTACACTCAGCTCATAATGGGCCAACCCCGGATTAACGAACGTTACACCTCCCCACTTAAACAGATTACTGGTTTGCACCTGGAACCGACTCCCCAGCGTTAGTTCTTATTACCGGATTTAGGGACGACCCGAGGTCCACTGGATCAGCCCTCACACCCCTGCTACCGACCAGCCTAAATGTCACATCATTACCAATTCACAGAATATATAGTTGTAATGTATGAGCAGTTTATAATACATGCATATGAAATAAAATACTGAATATAAAAGAAGACAGCGTCAGCCCCAGTAAGTACTTCCATATTACTCTTTTCTCCGCATAATAATAGTATTCCACCACTGCCTAGCAATATTGGATACACAAATAACATATATCAGTGACCAATCAATAATAATTGGGTTTTCCCCCCAAGTTCTTCAAGGATCCCCTTTTTTTTTGCCCTTTTTTCTTTTAAAGCCTTTAAAATTTAATTATCCCATCCACCCCTTCCCCATTTTTTTTTTTTTCCCATTTTACTTTTTTGGAATTTTTTTTATCCCATTACCGTAAAATAACCTCCCAAAATACATATATACAAGTCCCCCCCCCATATTTTTTTTGGTTGGAAGTTTTTTAAAAAATTCCTCTACCATATTTGTTCCCCCATAATTTTTTGTTCCAAAAAAGGGCCAAAATTTTTTTTAAACCCTTTTTTTTATTGAAAAATCCCCCCCACCATAAGTGAAGGACAAATTGTCCCAATAAGGAAAAAATCCCCCCACCGTTTTTGAAACAAAAATTTAAATTGTAAAAATCATTCCAAAAATTTTATTTGGCCACTTTTTTCGGAATACCCCCCCAAAAAACCGGAAAAAAAAAGGGGTAAGGGGCCCCAAAAAAAAATAAAATTTCCCCCGAGGGTGGAAGGGTAATTTTTTTTAAAAAAACCAAACCCAAAAAAAGGAGTTTTTAATTACCCTGCAAAATAAACGTTCCCCCCCCCCCAAAAACCTATTTTAAAAAAAGTTAAAAAAAGGGGCCCTTTAAATTTTAATTTGAAGTTTTTTTTTTTAAATATTTGGTACAGTTTATTTGGGGGAAGAATTCCCCTTCCCTTTTTTAAAAAATAGCCAATTTCCTTCACTTTTTCCAAAACTTTTTTCAAATGCCTTATACCGCCGAAGGCAAGCGGCCCAAAAAAGGGCCCCCAACCAATAAACCCCGTTTTTTTTTTAGGCCATGGAAAGAAAAAATTTTTTGAGGTTGTTTAATTCCACTAAAATAAAAAGAAAAAATGTTTTTTTTAAAGATAAACAAACCCCCAAAACAACCAATTTAAAATAGGTTTTTGAAATTTTTTTTTAAAAAGCCTTTTTTTTTTTCCCCATTTTTTTTCCTTTTTTTTAAAACAAGCCTTTTTTTCCCGCTTTTTTGCCTTTTCCAAATAATTTTTTTTTTTTTTTAGTTTCCCCTTTTTTTTTGATAAGCACTTTTTTTTTTGGATCCTTGAAAACTAAAAAACAAATAACAAAAACCCACAACAAATCAAAAACCATAATTATTAAGATTTACCATCAAAAATTAATATTTTAAGAAAATACAAAATCAAAATAATTAAGCCAAAGAAAAGCCCCCAAAAAAATCCAAAAAAATTTCGGTTTTAAGCCATAAAAAAAAATCCAAACAATAAAAAATACTTTTTCTTTTAAAAAATTAGGAAAAGGCCCAAATGGGTGTAAGGGGAAAATGAAAAAAAGTTTTTTCTTTTGGTTGTTTTTTTTCCCCCTCATATTTTTCCCAAAAAGCCCCCCCCCAAAGAATCAATTTTGGAAAACAATGAATTACAAAAAATTGGATTTTTTTTTTAGAACCCCTTTCCCTTAAAGTGGATTTCATACACAAGCCCCAAATTGGCCAAAAACAAAGGTTTGTTGAAAAAAAGAAAACCACCAAAAAGTTTCCACCAACAAAAAAACCCCCTCCTTTTTAAAATTTAGACCCGGTTTTTTTTTGAAAAAAAAAAAGCCTGTTTTTTTTTTTTTGAAGGAAAAAAGGAAAAATTTGAAAAAGCTTTTTTTCCCCCCAAAAAAATACCTTTCCAAATGGGGAACCTTCCCAAAAAAAAATGACTTTTTCCCTAAAAAGTTGGTTTTTTTTAAGCTTTTTTTTTCCCTGGGACAACCGTCCAAAGCAAAAGGGTTTTTTTTTGGTGGGGTTTTAAAATAAATTTTTCCGGACAGTTTTTTTTTGGAAAGAAGAAAATTTGGCTTTCCAAAAAAACCCCCTAAAGGTGCCGTGAAGAGGGTTTGTGAGTGAGAATTGAAATGAGGGAAAAAAAAAAAAAAAAAAAAAAATTTTTTTTTTTTCCCTGTTTTTTTTTTTTTTTTTTGGGGTGCAAAGAACTGAATGAATTTTTCCCCGGTGCTGGGGGATCTTCTCTTTCATTTTAAATAGGAATAGAAAAGGCCCCCCAAAGGGCTTTCCTAAGAAAAAAAAAAAATGGCCCAAGCCCATGCCCAAAAACGTTTTCAAAAAAAAAGAAACAAGCCCCCTTAGTTCCCCAATTTTTTGGGAAACCATCCAAAATTCCCTTTCAAATGCAAGTTTACCCAAAAAAAAATTGCCCCCCCTTTTCAAAAAAAGTCAAAGATCTTTTTTTTTATTTTCCAAATGCCTTTTTTTTTTTTTGTCTTTTTTTTTGTTTCTAATTCTTTTTTTTCCCAGCAACCTCTTCCCCCAACTTTTTTTTGCCAAAGTTGTCCCAATTACCCTAAAGGCTTTTTTTATTTACAAAATCAGCTAATTGAGCCCCCGGCCCCCCCTTAAACTTCCAAAGTGAGTTTTTTTTTTGAGCCAAGTTTTAAAAAGCCTTTTAAATTCCCCGACAGTTTTTTTTGAAGGTTTTTTTTTTTTAAAGGCTTTCGGTTTTTTTTTTTTTTTTTTTTTTAAGCCAATAAAGTTTAAACTTTGCCTTTTCAGGAATTTTGAAAAAATTTTTCCGATTTCCAACCAAAACCAAAAAAAAAAAGTAAAAAATCCATTTTTTATTAATTTACTTAAATAAGAGTTTCCCATTTTTTTAAATGAAAAAATTAATTAAATCAAAAAAAAAATGGTGGGGGGAAAACTCCCAATTTTTTTTAGAAAATAAAAGGCCCCCGGGTCCAAAAAAATGGCCAACGTTAAGCGATGAAAATAGTTCATTCTTTTTTTTTAAAATGCCTTTTAAAAAGGTTCCCCAACCGAATTTTTTTGGAAAAAAAAAAACTTTTTTTAAAAATTTTAAAAAAAAATCTAACTTTTATGTTTCCGTAAGAGGGTTTTTCCGAATACAAGCACAACGGGAAAATTCAAAAAGTTTTTTTTTTTGGAGTTAAACTGGAGTTTTTTTTTCGTTTTGACCCCCAGGTTTTTTTTTTTTTTGAATTTAAAAAACTTTAAAACAAAAGATTTTTTTGGGTTCCGTCCAGAAAACGAAATTTTCCCCCTTGTTTTTTTCTAAAAGAGATTCTAAAAGGTTTTGTTTGGACTAAAAGAAAAAATCCTTCTTTGTAAAAAACTTCAAAAATGCACGTCTTTCCTAAAACCCAAATTAAAATCATTTTGCCTAAAAGGATAAAACATTTTTCCCAAAACAACAATAAAAATCATTTTAATAAAATTATGCTTTTAATGAAGGAATTAAAAATTTCCTCGGTGGGGTCCCCCAAAAAAACAAAAAAAAAAAAAACCCAAACAAAACATGGTTTTTAAATATATTCTTAAGAAAGGAAAATTTGGGTTTGGGGCGGTTACTTTTTTTTTTCCTTCGTTCTACAAAAAAATAAAGTTCCCTTTTTTTCTTTTTTTTTGTTCTTTTTTCCCTTCCCTTTCCGGAATTTAGGTTTTAAGTTTTTTTAGGGGGTCTTTTAAGAAATTCAACTCCAGAGATAGAATTTTTTGGGGAAAAACCAATGGTCCTTTTTTCTTTTTTCCCCGAATTTCAAAAACTATCAAATCTTTTTTTTTTCAAGAAGGGAAGGAAATTTTTTTATGTGAAACCCCTTTTTTTACCCCTAATGAAAGAAATTCTTTTTTTGGTCCTTTTTTTTTTTTTTTTTTTTTTTTTAATTGGCCCTTTTTTTGATTTTAGAAATTTTAGTTTCAAAAATAAATTCTTTTTTTTGATACAAAGAAAAGAATTTTGGGGCAAAAGGAAGTTTGGACAAAATGGTGGCCCTGTCTAACTAAATGGTGGACCCAAAAAATTTAATAATCAGAAAAAAAAACACAAAAAAAGAAAAAAAAAAAAGCCGTTTTTTTTCCCCCGGCTCAATTGGGAAAGTGAGCCGGGAACTCCAAAAAATACAAAAAAAAAAATTTTTTCCTAATAAATAAGAAAAAAGTTTTTAAAAATGCTTAAAAACCAAAAACAATCCGCGGAAAAAGCAAAAGACGTTTTTAAAAAAAAAAGCGGTTTTGAAATACCCTCACCTTTTTTTTTTTTTTTGTGAAAGGGGTTAAAAAAAAAAAATTTCGGACCTAAAAAAACGTCCCCGCCTTTTTTGGAAGCGGACCGTTTTTAAGAAATCAAAAACTCCCAAAAATGAAAAATTAATGAAAAAAAAAATAAAAAATTTTTACTTTTTCTTTTTTTTTAATTGTTCCAAAAAACTAGCCTTTAAAAACCTTTTAAAAAATTAAAAATGCATAATTGTTTTTGAATTGCCCACCTAAAATTCTTTTTATAACAATAAAACGTAAAGTAGTTGGGGTAAAATCTTTTAAATCATGTTTTAAAACGTGATTAATTTAACGACAACAAAAAAATAAAAGATAAGAAATTTCTTTTTGCAAAATAGAAAATTTTTTTTTTTTTTTTTTTTTTCTTTTTTTTTAAAACAACAAGGAAATTCCTTTCAAACAACAAAAATTTAAAAGAGCCTGACCTGGAAATAACCTTCCAAAAACCATTAAATATTAAAAACTTTTTGTTTTTTTTTTAAAGTTTTTTTTAACAAAATAAGGAAAAAATGCCCATTACAAGATGGCAATCCAAAAATTATAAGTTTTTGGTTTGGGCCCACAATATGGAAAACTTAAAGATTTTTAAAAATTTACAATAATTTAAACAAAACACTAAACATTTTAAAAATTTTAAAGTTTTTTTTATTTGGTTCATATTTAAAAATAAACCTTAAAGGAGAAAAAATTAAGAACAAATAAAAACCAAATTATTAAAAAACTAAGCCCCTTTTTTCTTTTAAAAAAAAAAGCCTTAGCAAAAAAAAATGCCCAACAACAATTACAATGAAATGATAAATTTATAAATGCTCCCAGAAAATTTTTTTTTTTTTTAGCTAAACTTTTTTTTTTGTATTTTTTTTTTTTAAAAATTCATGAAATTTTTTTCCGCTTTCCACCCTTTTTAAAATTTAAAAATCAAATTTTAAAGAAACCTTCAAGGGGAAAATACCTCCTATTTTCTCCTTTGTGAAAAAGAGAAGAAGAAATGAAAAAATTGTTAAAAAAACACTTGGCCCCCTTTTTTTTGAGGAAAAATCCCAAAAAACCTTTAAATACACCGGATTTTTATAAATAAGGGGTTTTTTAACTTTCCCAAGAAAAGTAATAAAATGTCCCAAAATTAGGGGGAAAATTCCAAAAAAAAAAACAAATTAACTGGTTAAAAAACCTTTGGTTCCTGAAATTTATCCCTTAAAAATTAAAATCCCAATTTTTTTTTTTAAATCAGAGAGGTTTAAAAAACCAGCGGAAAAAAAAAAGTTGATTTCTGAGTTGCCCAATAATTAAAACAATTTCCCTAAAATATCATTTAAAAACAATTTGGAACCAAACAGAAAGCTTTTTTTTTTTTTTTACAGTTTTCTTAAAAAATCAAAACCCTGAAATATTAAAAAAATTTTAAACCTTTTTGCTTATCTGATTCAAAAGGATAAAATAA
>FXXK01000391.1:201923-231460 GCA_900184695.1 Betula pendula
ACATCAAATATATGTTAGACAAATCAAATATCATCAAAGAATACTTAGCAAAACAGATTAGCATCAAAAACCCACAAAAATACTCAATAGAGGCCGAATGGGTGTAGGATGAGTTCTTGGTGTTTTCTCATGATTCCAAAGCCCAAAGATCAATGGAAACATGATACAAAATGATTTTAGAACCCTCCTAAGTGATCATACACAGCCCATGCAAACAGGTTGTGAAAAACCACAAAAATTCCCCAACACCCCTCTATTGACCCGGTTTTGAAGCTGTTTGAGGAGGATGAAGCTTTCATACCTCAAATGGACTCAAAAATGACTTCTAAATGTTGGGTTAGCTTCTGGACACCTCAAGAAAGGTTGTGTATAAATTCTGGACAGTTTGGAGAAGAATTGCTCAAAAACCCCCTAGGTGCCGTGAGAGGGTGTGAGTGAGATGAATGAGGGATTTTTCTGTTTTTGGGTGCAAGAACTGAATGATTTCGGTGCTGGGGCTCTTCTCTCATTTATAGGAGAGGCCAAGGCTTCTAGATGGCCAGCATGCACGTTCAAAACAGCCTAGGTCCATTGGAACATCATCCTTTCATGCAAGTTACCCAAAATGCCCTCAAAAGTCAAGATCTTTTCATGCCTTTTTTGTCTTTTTGTTCTATCTTCCAGCAACCTCTCCCACTGCCAAGTGTCAATACCCTAGGCTTCCAAATCAGCTATGAGCCGGCCCTACTCAGTGAGTTTAGCAGTTTAAAGCTAAATTCGACAGTTGAAGGTTTTAAGGCTCGGTTTTTAGGCCATAAAGTTAACTGCCTCGGAATTGAATTCCGATTTCACCAAACCGAAGTAAAAACCATTTATATACTAAATAGAGTCCATTTATGATATAAAATCAAAATGGTGAAACTCCATTTTAGAAATAAGGCCCGGGTCAAAAGTGTCACGTAAGCGATGAATAGTCATCTTTATGTTTAAAAAGGTCAACGGATTGACTTTTATTGAAAATCTACTATATCGTAGAGGGTTTCGATACAAGCACAACGGGCTTCGGTTTGAGTAAAACTGAGTTCGTTTGACCCAGTTTTTGATACTTACAAGATTGGTCGTCAGAAAACGATCCTGTTCTAAAGAGATTCTAAAGGGTTTTGACTAGAAATCTCTTAAACTTCATGAACGTCTCTAAAATCATTATCATAGCTAAATGATAATGTCTCCTCAACATATATCATTTAGTTTAATAATATGTTTAAGAGATTAGAATTCCTCGGGCGTCACANCATGCCTTTTTTGTCTTTTTGTTCTATCTTCCAGCAACCTCTCCCACTGCCAAGTGTCAATACCCTAGGCTTACAAATCAGCTATGAGCCGGCCCTACTCAGTGAGTTTAGCAGTTTAAAGCTAAATTCGACAGTTGAAGGTTTTAAGGCTCGGTTTTTAAGCCATAAAGTTAACTGCCTCGGAATTGAATTCCGATTTCACCAAACCAAAGTAAAAATCATTTATATACTAAATAGAGTCCATTTATGATATAAAATCAAAATGGTGAAACTCCATTTTAGAAATAAGGCCCGGGTCAAAAGTGCCACGTAAGCGATGAATAGTCATCTTTATGCTTAAAAAGGTCAACGGATTGACTTTTATTAAAAATCTACTATGTCGTAGAGGGTTTCGATACAAGCACAACGGGATTCAGTTTGAGTAAAACTGAGTTCGTTTGACCCAGTTTTTGATACTTACAAGATTGGTCGTCAGAAAACGATCCTGTTCTAAAGAGATTCTAAAGGGTTTTGACTAGAAATCTCTTAAACTTCATGCACGTCTCTAAAACCATTATCATAGCTAAATGATAACATTTCCACAACATAAATCATTTTAATAATATGCTTAAGAGATTAAAATTCCTCGGGTGTCACAACACCAACAAACATGGCTTTATATATTCTAGAAAGGATGGTGGCGGTCTTCCTCTCACAAATAAGTCTCTTGTCTCTCTCGGATTAGGTAGTGTGTCTAAGATCAACTCAGAGATTAGATGGGACATGGTCCTTCTTTTCCGAATTTCAAACTATCATCTTTCAGAAGGGCAAGGATTATGTGACTTTTACTATGAGAATCTTGTCTTTTTATTGGCCTTGATAGAATTAGTATATATCTTTTGATCAGAGATGCAGGAGTGGACATGTGCTGTCTACTAATGTGGACCAATTAATATCAGAAACACAGAAAAAGCGTTTTCCGGCTCATTGGAGTGAGCCGGGAACTCCAAAATACAAAAAATTCTATAATAAGAGTAATGCTACACATCCGCGGAAAGCAGACGTTTAGCGTTTGAATACCCTCACTTTTTGTGAGGGTATTCGGACCTAAACGTCCGCTTTGAGCGGACGTTTAGATCAACTCCCATGATAATGATAAAATTTTACTTCTTTTATTGGTCAACTAGCTTACTTTAAATAATGCATATTGTGATGCCCTAATTCTATACAATAAAATCGTAAGTAGTGTATCTAATCATGTACGTGATATTACGACACATAGATAGAATCTTGCAATAGATTTTTTTTTTTCTTTTTAAAACACAAGGAATTCCTCACACAATAGAGCTGACTGAATACCTCAAACATAATATTAACTTTGTTTTAGTTACATAGAAATGCATACAAGATGCATCAAATATAAGTTTGTGCCACATATGGAACTTAGATATACATAATTAAACAACACTAACATAAATTAAGTTATTGTCATATTATAAACTAAAGGAGATAAACATAAACATATAAAACTAGCTCTTTAAAGGCTAGCAAAATGCACACATTACATGAAATAGTAATTATAATGCTCCAGAAATTTAGCTAACTTGTAGTTAAATTCATGATTCGCCTTCCAGCCTTAATTATCAAATTAAGACTCAGGGATACCTCTATTCTCCTTGTGAAGAGAGAGAATATGTAAAACACTGGCTTGAGGATCACCTTATACACCGGATTAAAATAAGGGGTTAACTCAGAGTATAATGTCCATAGGGAATTCAAAACAATTAACTGGTAACTGTCTGAATTATCTAATTAACCATTTATCAGAGTAAACAGCGGAATAGTTGATCTGAGTGCATAATAAACAATTCTAATATCATTAAACATGGACACAGAGCTTTACATCTAAAAAATCAAACCTGAATATAATAACTGCTATCCTGATACCATAATTTTGATGCGAATCCCAACTAATTAAACTCCTGAGGGTTTGTAAAATACCGAAGCAAGTTATTTTGAAAGATGTAAGGTATAAAATTAATAAAAAGGTAGTTATAAATTATACATGATATTTTTCAAATGACAGGTCTAATCTCCGATATTATGCTCTTTAACAAAAATGGTGTTTAATTTTAAAAGAAGGAGCATAACATTGGTGATTAAATGCATATATTTAAATGCAGAAAATAATGCTCTATAAATACAATATAATATTCATATGCTAACAATATGATCTATTTGAAATATTATCCTCGCTCAATAGGGTTAGCGCATCCAAAAGGACATCTGGTAAAATTTTGGTGCCTCGGACATTACACAAACATACCGTCTTACACTAGCAGTCCGATCGAGTCCGATTTCGGGTGGCCCACACTAACTAGCTAGGCCGTAACTGGTGATCCACTCAATGAATGGTGCGCTATTACAAATTGGGCTATAGGGTTAACTTGTAATAATGGTAAGCCCATGGCCATTATTCCGTTATGAGACGATGCAACCATGTCATACGATACAAGTATTGTTCATTTATTCAAAAATAAAAGAGTATATAAGCAAATAACATATTGTCTTAAAAATTGTAAGCTTGAACATAATATGCTCAGTCATCTGATATATCGTACTACAAAAGTCGCAGTTCCATTACTCAGTTAAAATACTTACCTTGTTGCTTATCCGATGCCTCAGACATTTGGCAAATCCCTCGATAACTAAAAAATAACCCGACAATATGCTAATAACGTAATTCCTTACCAATTGCGAATCATTGTGTGTTCTTTTGTATTAAAAACCTTTAATTTGGCATTTCTGATCATCATCGAACGTTTGACACGATTATCAAACATTTGATTGTTAAAGATCGAACGTTTGATCAAGAACAGTGGAACGTTTGATGAATGTCCAGAATGCATAAAAGTCTTAAAACTCGTATCAAATCTAACCATAACTATTTCTAGTCTTAGAACATCATCTAACAACATCAAACAACATTAAGGAACATAGAAAACACACATTTAAAGGGTAAAACACAAAGTTATCCTTTTACCAGAACATTTTGGAAAGTTAACATAAAAGCCTTTGAATCTTTATGAAATAATTTGGAAACATATATATGGTCTTAGCTAGTCTAAAAATAGTAAAATACAACATAATAAGAGTAAAGATTCAAAGGTTACCCTTGGAGAAGATAGTTTCCTTCAAATGAGAACTTTCCTCCAAAGATCATCTTCTAAGCGTTGAAAATGTGTTTCTAGAGTGTTTGGACGAGAAGTAGGGTGTTTAACACAAGGGTGGGGTAGTATTTATAGGAGAAATGAGTTAAAACCTAATTTCATATGTGAAATCCATTTTTGAAAATGACCGAATGTTTGATATTTAATATCAAACGTTTGATCTATTTATATCACTGAATCTAGGGTTTCCTATTAAACATTTGATAAAAGCACATCGAACGTTCTATAAAAGTATCGAACGTTTGATGTTCGTACTTATACCTTCTGAGCATTTGCAGAGAACGTGACTGTACTTTCCAAGATTGAACATTTGATGGTGATCATCGAACGTTTGATGGTCACATTTTCTGAATAAAATGCTATTTAAATACTTTATAAAAATGAGAGTATTTTTAATCAAATCTTTTTGTCAAATACTATGAAAAATAGCTTTTAAATATTTTGGGGTATTACAGTAACCATTAAAGTTGGAAAAGGGAACCTCGCTCTCAACTTCATTACCTGTATCAAGGTCGATGTAAATATGACGTTATTGTTAATTTTATGTGTAGGCTAAATTTGGTGTACAAAACATTTTTGAGGTAATTGTATTAGACCAAATGCTCTTAAGCTTTTCTATTGTAAAATTTATTTTTTATGGTCTGCGTCCGAATAGAGGGATTTCCCGTTTGAACGGCTGAAAAAACAATTCAGACAATAACTTCTGTTCCAAGCTCGTTCCAAGTTGGTTCGGACGGTAGATAAAGATTTCAAATAGAAGATTCAGTCCCAAGTAATTCGTTCCATGTTGGTCTGGACGGCAGATGAAGAGTTCAAACAGAAGGTCCCGTCCTAAGTTTGTTTAGACAGCAAATCAAGAATTTCATAGAGAATGTGTTGTTCTATACCCATTCCAAGATGGTTCGGATGCCCCGCTAAAGAAAACCTTGTTTTCAAGTTATAAACCTAGCACCGTCCAAACCAGATAACTTACCCGTTCGAATGCACTACTATATTCTCCAAAAATACAAGGATTCAGCTAGTTGCTTGGAAGCCAAGTTTCAAAGTCTATTTAAGCATGCTTCATCATGCATGAGCTTTATTCACGAATTCTCAGTCTAAAATTTAGTGTGTGTAGAGAGACAATTTAGGTTTTAGATCTATCATGTTTTATTTCTCTTAGAGTTCATTCTTGATAAACCATATAAACCATTCATCAACACGTGAAGCCTATCAGAGTTCCGAATGAGGAAATCAATTGAAGAATTGTCAAGAGGTTCTAGGGGCTACTATGGTAGAAAAACAAGTGGGTCACTTGTTTTTTGCAAGAGAGTGTAGACTTTAATGGTTTTATAAGTGTGAACTTCTTGTTATCCTTATTATTCTCTAGTGGATTGATTTATGGGTTGGCTACCCTGGAATGGTTTTTCTCTTTGAGGTCTCAAAGAGTTTTCACTTTGTCACCAAATTTCATGTGTTGATTGATTTACTGCTATCATAATATTTGGTGAATGTTTGGTTGGTTGCTTATTTTTAAATTCCGCATTAAATTGGTATACACCTATTCAAGTCCCCTTCTAGGTGATATTTGGAGTCGTTATTTTATTTTCAATTATCATATTTATGTAGGCAAACAAGTAAATATTCCGTTTTCACATTATAATAGATTGTTGGTTTATTAAAGCAATAATAATGACAATCATATGACTATAAATGTAGGCATATGCAACTTAGTGACCATTTAGTTTGAGTAAATTCTTACTAATACTCTTTTTTACACCTCTCGTTTAAAGCCGTTACCCAGTTACCGTATAAATTTGGAAGTCGTTACTTCCCACCATATAAATCTTATTGGTTTTTCGCACTAGTAGACGTTACTCCCCAGCTTGTTTATTTATTAATAGTCATTGGACTGATAGCTATTACGACCTAGTCCTATTAATAGCTATATCTTCTCAGCTATTTAATTCATTAACACACAATATGCATTATTCCATTCATGCGCATATATTCAAAGTACATAATGAATAAAAGAACAACTATTACAATAATGAAACGCAATGTCATTTCCTTGTAAGTAGTTACATACTTACCCTCTTCTGATTGAATTCTCAACTTCTTCTCTGGATATATATATATATATATACACACACACATACACACACTCACACACACAAACAGCATAATACATATATCAATCCTTTTTCTAAATAATATATTCTTTGGGACCCTTACTCTTTATATTCATTATTATCTATGACTTCATTAATCTGTAACAGTTAAAAAGTAAAGACGATCATTTATAATAGTCCAAATACCGAGATTCGTTTTTAAATGCCAAATCCGTGACATGACGTTTAAACATAAAAATTATGGTAAGGTCATATGAGAAAGTGTAACGCCCTGACAAAATTATTTAACTTGTAAATGATTTAGCGGTTCGCCTCCCAACCTTAACCCAACCACCAGGTTAAAGTTCAGGGATTATACACTCTTAAAAAGATAAGAGTCTACAATGGAAGACTTTTCACTTATAAAGAGTAGAGATAGCAACTAATACTCACAATATAAGAATACCAGAATAACACAAGAAAACATAACCATAATATCATAAATAACATAAGTTCTGATGTTTCCAAAATAAGGTCAAAAGATCAGTTATCGAAATAACATAGAGATTAAAACTTAAGTTCTAAATATAATAACAAAAAATCAATTGACCTCCAACTCGAAATACATCTGATAAATCATATCTATCATATTGTGGCAAGGGTTGCCACCTCTGAACCAAATCCTAGCTAACCACACTGGCTCCAACTTGTCAAAGATCACCCAGAGGACATTCTACAGTCGAACCAAGTGCATCCCATACACAGCCATCCTCAGAACGATCTAACAAGTTGCACAAGATTATATGTGAAAAAAATACAAGAGTAAGTCCACGACTTAGTGAGTAATAATGCATATGTTATACACATTATCATTTGTGAACTCAATTTATAAAGCACAAGCATTATTATTATCATATTGTAGCATAAACATGTCATGATGCAATATATTTATAATACATGATATAAGCAGGAACATGTGATATGTTAACAATATGGTCTACCTAAAACATTTGTAATGCCCCAAAATAAATAAAAGTTATATTTTTTAAATATTTGACAAAAGATTTATTTAAATACTTTTCCAATTTTTGTTAAATATTTAAATAACATTATAATCAGAAAATGTGACCATCAAACTTTCGATGATGATCATCAAACGTTCGATCTTAGAAAGTACAGACACAAACTCTACAAAGCTTGCGCAATGCTTAGAAAATGTTAATACAAACATCAAACGTTCGATGCATTTATGGAACGTTTGATGTGCTTTTATCAGATGTTCAATATTTTGACCAAACGTTTGATGAGGAACCCTAGATTCTCTGATATAAATGGATCAAACGTTTGATATTGTATATCAAACGTTCGATCATTTCCAAAATAGATTTTTATGTAGGGAATCGGTTTAACACCCTACTTCCCTATAAATACCACCTCATTCCCCATAGAAAATTACTTAAGGCCAACCTAAAACCTCAAGAATCATTTGTTAAGGCTTGAGGAGAATTTTTTCTAAGGGAGAGTTCTCATTTGAAGGAAACTATATTCTCCAAGGGTAACCTCCGAATCCTTACTCTTATTATGTTGTATTTTACTGTTTTAAAACTAGTTGATGTCATGTTTATACTTTCAAATAATGTCATAGTGATTCAAAGACTTTTATGATGACTTTCCAAAATGTTTGATAAAAAGAATTACTTTATGTTTTACCTCTTTAAAAGTGTGTTATCTACATTCTTTAATGTTGTTTAGTTGTTAGATAATATTCTAAGTTTAAGAATAGTTGTAGGTAGGTTTGATAGGAGTTTTTAGACTTTCATACATTCTGAACATTCATTAAACATTCCACTGTTCTTGATCAAATATTCGATCTTCAAGAATCAAATGTTTGATAATCATGTCAAACATTCGATGGTGACCAAAAATGCCAAATTAAAGGTTTTTAAGACAACGAACACACACTGATTCACAATTAGTAAGAGATTATATTCTTAGCATATTGTCAGGTTATTTTATAGTTAATGAGGGATTTGCAAAATGTCTAAAACATTGGATGAGCAATCAAGGTAAGTATTTTAACTAAATAAAGAAACTACATTTTTGTGAAGAGCAATATGTCAGATGACTGAGCACAATGTTTCATGTGATTTACTTTATCATTTTATAATAAGATGTTATTTGATTATAGGAAAAATTACATTTTACCCCCCCATTGTTTGAGGAGATTTTCAATTTAGCCCCCAATATTTTAAATTTGCAATATACCCCTTCAATGTTTGCTAAAAATTCAATTCGGCCCTTCTGTTACTTAAAATCGTCTAAATTACCGGATTTACTGTTCACTCGATATTATTATTATTATTTTTTTATTTACTCAGATTTTTAATTTTCACTCTTTTTTTTTTTAAAAAAAAAAAATCTAAACAATGGGGGTGGCCGGCCACCCCCAGTGTTTATTTATTTATTTATTTTTTTAAATCAGTGACAAATAGTAAAAAAATAATAATAAAAAAATCGGATGAACATTAAATCTGGCAATTTAGACAGCTTTAGGTAACGAAATGGCTGAATTAAATTTTTTAGCAAACATTGGGAGGGTACATTGCAAATTTTTAAATATTGGGAGCTAAATTAAAAATCCCCTCAAACATTGGGGGGGTAACATGTAATTTTTCCTTGATTATATATTCCCTATTTTTGAATAAATGGACAGTATTTGCATCTTATGACATGGTTGCACCATCTTGTAACAGAATAATGGCTATGGACTTACTATTATTACGAGTTGATTCTATGGTCAAATAATATTGTTTTATAAAGAGGGCCTTGGATCCAATAGTTTAGTTTATGATAACGCACGATTCATTGAGTGGGTCACCAGTTATGGCTTAGTTAGTCAGTGTGGGCCACCCGAGGTCGGACTCGGTTGGACTGCTAGTATAAGACGGTATGTTCGTGCAATGTTCGGGGCATCGGAATTGTACCAAATGTCCTTTTGGACGCGCTAACCTTATTGAGAGGTGGTAATGTTTCAGATAGACCATATTGTTAACATATGACTATTTATACAGTATTTATGTAGCATATTTCTGCATCAAGAATAAGAGTTAATCATCGAGATTATGCCCCACTTTTTAAATTAAACTCCATTTTTGTCAAATGGTTTAATAACGAGGATTCGACCTGCTATTTGCGAAAACATCATGTGAAGTTCTTTATAACCTTTTTAATTATTTTATACTTCACAGCTTTCAAAATAACTTGTTTACTAAGTCAATTAGCCGACTTTTTCAGTTACTTTTTTTTTTTCGTAAAATGTCTTGGTATTTTACAAAACCCTCAAGAGTTTGATCAGTTGAGATCAGCATCAAGAATATGGTATCAAGATAGCAATTATTGTATTCAGGTTTGATCTTTTAGATGTAAAGCTATGTGCCTATGTTGAATGGTGTTGGAATTATCTATTATATACTCAAATCAACTATTCCATTGAAAACTCTAATAAAGGTTAAATTAGAAAATTTAGACAGTTACCAGTTAATTGTTTTAAATGCCCTATAGACGTTATACTCTAATTTATTCTTTCTTCAATGGATAAACTTGTGACTCAATGATGCACTTTTGGCATACCGTACAGCTTTTAAGACACCGATTGGCATGTCGCCATACTGGTTGATTTATGGCAAAGCGTGCCATCTCCCTGTTGAGCTAGAGCACAAGGCATGGTAGGCCGTGAAGACTTTTAATTTTGATATGATATCAGCTGGTTCCCACTGGAGGCTACAATTGAGCAAGCTTGAAGAGCTACAAAACGATGCTTACGAGAGTTCACGGGTGTACAAGGATAAAACTAAGGCATTTCATGATAAGCACATCCGGCCTAAGACTTTCGTCCTGGACTAGAAAGTATGGCTATACAATTCTAAACTTAGCCTATTTCCTGGTAAACTCCGATCGAGATGGGATGGCCCATTCATTGTCGTATCAGTTTCCCCTCCCGGAGCAGTCAAGTTGAAGAGTCCTAAGAGTGGCCAAATTTTTAAGGTTAACGGTCAGAGATTGAAACCCTACATCCAGGGTTCTGAGCATACCGAAGATGTGGAATCTATCAACTTGATAGATCTCATCTACTTGGATTAGTGTTTGTATATTTTATTTTATTTTTTGTTCTTATTTATCTTATTTATTTTATTTTATATTATTGTTTTTTTACTTATTTATTTTTTTCTTTTTCTCAAATATATATATTAATATATATATATATATATTATATTATATATATTATTATTTATATTTATTCCTGGGACTTGACGCTCGAGCCCTTACTTCTGATGCTCGAGCGCCAACAGCACGAGCGTCAGCTACAAGCCTGACGCTCGCAAGCCCCTGGCCAGTGCAGAAGCATCAGCTGCAGGCTGACGCTCACAAGCTCCGCGCGCAGGTTTCGAGCATCAGCAGAGTCTGACGCTCAAGCGCCCAATCCTAGCGCTTGAGCGTCGTCGGGTTAGCAAGTCACGTGACTTGTTTTAAAAACCCTTCTTCCCTCATTTCTTCTTCTCTCTCCGCTCGAACCCAAGCCGCCGCCCTAACCTAACCTAGGTAATCTTCTTTTTTCTCCATTTTTATTCATTAATCTTCTATTTTTGCATTAAATCTCTTACCCATCCTTTTTCTCATGTTTCTATCCGATTAAAATGCCCCAATTTTTGTTCTTTGTATTTTTTGGGTTGTGCACAGCAGGTGTTTGTGTTTATTCTCCTAAGACCTCCAATGGCTAGTTCTTCGCAATCCTCCGCTCGATTGCCGTCCATTTCTCCATCTGGCGCTTGAGAGCCAGGACCTTCCTTTGTTACTACGACTTGGCAACGTTTTGCGTTAAACTCCAAGACAAAATTTGACATTGTTGGGGAGTTTAGGAAAATTGAAGATTTCAAGTGGGCAAGGAGGCAATTCAAACAAAGACATCTCATGCCACTCCTCCAGCCGGTGTATCACCTCTACCATCCCAGGTTTGTCCGTACATTTTACCAGAATTTGAAATTTAATACGGACCAACCCGGAGTGTTGTTTTCCAAGATTGATGGGGATGAGTTCCAAATCACCATTGAAGACATAGCGGAGGCACTTGGCTGCCCACATGAGAACCCATCTCCACGCTACACTGAGCCTCCGACATATAATTTGCACATGATTGTGCAAGATATGTGTGATGGCGCTTATGAAAATCGGAAGAGGAATTGCATGAGCAAGGCAAAGTTGCCTCCAAGACTGTGGTTGGTAGACACAGTCCTTAAGAGAAATGTGTGTCCATTGGGACACAAGATTCAGAGGACCGGCCATTTCCTTGCAGCCCTTTATGCGTTCCACAAGAAACACTGGTTCTCAGCACCGCAGCTTATATGGAGCCAAATTTATAAGTGGTGGGAAGAATATGTGGACAAGAGGATAATCAAAGAGAAATCAAGGCTGCCTTTCCCTTACCAAGTCACCAAGCTTTTTATCAATAAGGGATTTGAGATAGAGGAAAGGCACAATGTGTCCAATGCATTCTAGCTGTACACCGTGGAAGATTGGAACAAAAGTGTCTCTCACATGAGGCCAAGAGTGCCCGCTCCTGCACATGACGTAGAAATGGAAGAAGCAACTGCTGAGATGGCTCAAGGAGAGCCATCAGCTCCTTAAGGGGATAGAGCCCTCATTTCATAGTCAGAATACGAGCTGCTGCAAGCACAATTTGAGCGAAAATATCAGTGGCAAGACAGCTTTGAGCAAATAACTGGGAATGCACTATAGTCTATGGAGGCAACACTTCAGGAGATCCTGAGTCGCCTACCACCACCACCTGCACCACCTGCTCCTTGAGTTTCATTGTATTTCTATTTTATGGCTTTGGACTTTTAGTTTGGATTACATTGTTGGGATTTGGGAATATTATTTTGTTATCCATCAATGTATTGTTTTTGCTGTTTCATATAAGGACATGTGTTTTATTTTGGGGAATATGAGAATTCTTTTTTCTTTTCCAGTTTATTTTTTTTGGTTCATATTAATAATTTGTTATCCATTGTATTATGTTTTTATTCTCTTGCTTTTTAGTTTGTTTTCAGGATGAGTGTTTGAAAAGTTCAAGTTTGGGGGTATGCATAGAGCCATACCCCCCAATGAGGTTTTCCTTTATCCCTCAGTTTTGCCATTCATTGTATATACACATTGGGGACAATGTGTGATTTAAGTTTGGGGGTATAGTTAAGCACTTATTTTCTTGTTCATTTACTACTTATTCTTGTTCATTTACCACTTATTCTTAATTTGTAAAAAAAAAATTTCTTTTGTAAATACATGTCTTGTAAATACATGTTCATATTATCCCTTAGAATTTTGTTGATTTTTAATTTTGATTTACATTTCATTGGTGAACTTAAGAGAACGAACACATGATCATGCAGTTAGGATTTCTAAATCTTTTTACTTGCGTTTGGCTTTTGAGAATTCATTTGTTTCACATTGACATTTCACGAGCACATTGGCACGTAGATTGTGAGGTATGAGCCTTAATGACAACATGCTTGTTTTGAATACGTTTGATGCAATTGGATTACTTGTTAGATGGATGACCTAGGCAATAAAATGATAAAAAAAAAAAAAGGAGATGATAAAACAGCTAGTTTGTCTTTGTAGCCTAGTTAACTTGAGTATACAGCTCATAGGGATGTCTCTACATCTAGTGCCCTAAAGCCATCTGGTTTGGGAGTCATTGGCTTAACACTCGTTATATGGGTTAACTAGAAGCTTAATAGAGTTAAGCTAACAGCTATGTAAATATAATATAAAAGGTCGGTAAATAGTAACCATGCCCTGGTTGTTTCATTTGATAAGGAGTTCAATGAATTTTGAGGTCTTGAGCCATTTGTGTTGCCAATTATTTGAAACCTGATATCTATGTGTTGAGTCACTTTACACCAGTTGGAACATATATGAAATCTTAGCTAGCCATTTGTAAGTAATCATATTTTGCAAATCCTAAGTTGTTGTGAAAATGGAGGTTGTTAGTTTAAGCTTGCCACTGACATGCGAACCATTATTTTTGTGATACTATATTCTTTTTAATAATGTGATCATGCATGATGTTTGTGGGTAACATTGCTATTAAACTCTCATGAGACTTCACTCGTCCACTAGGGATGCCTAGGGGTTTAAAAGGCTTGTTGCATGTGCTAAATGCAATCATATTTTCTACGACAAATGAGGTAGAGTAGTTGTTTACAGTTGTTTCATTTTATTTTTAGTTTTGTAATGCTAAGGGACTAGCATTATGTAAGTTTGGGGGTGTGATAAGTTTTGAATATTACACATTCAAGCCCCTTAACTCGCATATGTTATACCTTAGTTTGTATTGTTATCTAATATTTTAGTGTGTTTTAGTGTTTGCCTTATTTTTAGGTCGTAATGACAATTCAAAACATATAATGGACATTAAGCTTGAAGATAAGTGTTGAGAAGTTGAAGTGCTGCTAGAAGCTTGGAGATCGAGCATCCATTTCCAGTGCTCGAGCACCTGACGCTCGAGCACCCAATCCCGGTGCTCGAGCGCCGTCGCAGCTTTCAGAAACTAGAAGATCTTTTTGACAGCTAACGACAGTGGGGATATTTCTTGATCCAAAATTGTGGCTTGCCAGCACATTGTAAGCGCCAAATTCACTCCCCAAAGGACTCCCAAACAGCTAGAACTTCAGATCTTTAGCTTGATCTTTCCTTAAGAAAGATCAAGGATTGGATATCATATATATGTATTTTACTGTCCGTGAGAGAAAAAAACAGCACATAACTCGTTTGTTATGTTTGCTTCCGAGTAGTTTTTAGTTTTCTTTTGCTTTGTTTTGCTTATGGACAGTAGGTAGAACTCCTCTCTTAGCACTTGATTTCCTTAGGAAGTGGTTCTCTCCAATACAATGGAGTTTTTCAATTCCTATATGAGGAACTAAATCCATCTTAGGGTTTTGATATAACTTGATCCAAGTGCTATGGGTTGAGTGGTTTTAGCTTGAATTTTGTATAAATGTATGGTGATATGTATGTGATGCCCGTTAGGTTTGCGGCGGCCTTGGACTCAAACCGAGCATCCTCACCGGCCTTACGATTCTCCATCAACTACATACTTTCGTACATAGCCCATTAGGTACCCGTCGACGCGGGCCTCATGGCACTACTCATATTGTCCGCTTTGGGCCGTTAGCTTCGAGGCTTACGATTTCCCTCACAGTTTTGCTCCATTTGGGAATAAATCCCGCTGGTACGCGTCCCCCATGGTTCAAACCTGGGACCCTTAAGTCCCATAATCCGCAACCATGAGTAACCATTGAGCTAGTATCGTGAGGGAAATCGTAAGCCTCGAAGCTAACGGCCAAAAGCGGACAATATGAGTTAATGCCATGAGGCCTGCGTAAACGGGTACCTAATGGGCTATGTACGAAAGTAGCTCAATGGTTACTCATGGCTGTGGATTATGGGACTTAAGGGTCCTAGGTTCGAACCATGGGGGACGCGTACCAGCGGGATTTATTCCCAAATGGAGCAAAATTGTGAGAGAAATCGTAAGCCTCGAAGCTAACGGCCCAAAGCGGACAATATGAGTAATGCCATGAGGCCTGCATAAACAGGTACCTAATGGGCTATGTACAAAAGTATGTAGTTGATGGAGAATTGTAAGGCCAGTGAGGATGCTGGGTTTGATTCCCAGGCCGCCGCGAACCTAACGGGCCATCACATTGTATATGCATGAGGTTTGTACTTATTGATATACCATTTGAGATTAAACTTGTTCTTTGTCTATGAGGAATTGGTTTAAGTTTTGAATGATTTCAATGCTTTTGATGTATTTGATTGAGAGAGTATAAGCTAAGCAATGATGCTTTTGACATGATGTTATGTGAGTTTGATAGGGTATGCTAGGGACCACGACTCAATCTATGTTAGTGTAACTTAGAATAGATGGAAAGATGAGTGGGAACCTATGATATTCTATGCTTATTTCATGATTTTATGTAGGCTATTAAGAGAATTTATATCGCATGCTAGGAAACACGGGTTTAATCACATGTAGAATGTTAGGTGAGTAGCTTGTGTGTAACTATGATGCTTTATCATTTTTTACTTGATAGTATTTTCTTGATGAGTTGTTGTGAGGGTTGACAACCTTTACACGCTCAAAATCATACCTTTGTTTGAGATCCATGCTAAAATTAGTTCGTTTGTGGTATGAGGATTGAGTGAAATCAATTCCTTATACCTCCCCTACTATTTTTAGATCTATTTGTGTAACTTAGTTTAAGGTTTTCGTTATTTAGTTTAAAAATACAAACATCTCTTGTTTATGAGTTGGATTAGGTGAAATTTTAGAGATTCCATTTTCATACAACCGAACACAATCCCTGTGGATCGATACCCTCAATATAGACCTATCTACAAAGATTCGTGCTATTGCGAGTGTTTATAAATTTAAATTTGATTTCTAAATGCGATCAGCTACTTAGAGAAATCATTTTTATACATAAAGGTGCTACCTAGAGACATCAAAATAAATGGTTTAAACAACATATTTTAAAGAAAAATTGCTCATTACAAGTTTCTCTTTGTTATAATTTTTTTCTTCTTATTCTGATAAGAAAAACATTGACATTTTACATTTGATTTTCTTTGTAGTTTGGAATTTTTCCAACAAGTTTGAGTAGACTTTAAACAATTTTAGATATGTTATTTTAAATATTTGGTATTTTTTTATTTTTTATTTTGATTTTTGTACTAGTGCCTACATGTTTACTTTTTTTTTTTTTTTAATTCATGTTAACTTACTGATATATCAATTATGACGTATATTTATAAAGTATGATAAATATACTTTTTATGATACACATATTGTGTGATAATTTATATTTTGAATTATGTTTACTATAATTTTATATATTATAATAAAAATATAGTATATAAAAAGAACAAGACAAAAATTATCTTATCATTACATTTTTTTTTTTTAATTTTAATCATGTCCCTATCATGACGAATTCCTGGCTTCGCCACTGTGTATACTACAGGTTACCAACTTGTAAATGGATGGTTGACATTTGCCATTTGAACCTCATCGATTGTTCGGTTCTTCCTTTTCCTTTTGGATAGAAATTTTCTCTACACTAGGTTAGAGGAAATTTCCTCCAACCTAGCTTAATAAATTGCCATGTTTTTCTTTATCATGTGAGAAGCACATGATTTATAGAGTTACTCTTCCGTTAACTCTCTCCCTTCTAACGTTTTCTCTACAACACAAAGAGGAGAGTTGAAGAGCCTCTCTCTTCATACATCTCTCCCCTCTCCCTCACACATGGTGTGAAAAATTAGGCATGTATCGATGTGGTGAAAATGTTGCAAGTGGATCTCATGCTTAATATTTGTAGAGGTACATTAGTCTGGGAATCAAAAGCTAACTCAATTGCAAAGATTTTGGTTGGAACTGCTCGAAAATACCATAAAATCCAGTCATCGACCTCTGGCTAAGTATTGCGCTAAAAAACTGTCCAAGGATTGCTAGGTTCTTGTTGTTAATAATGGGAAAGTTATGTTAAAGTGAGAAGGCTCTGCAAAAACTATTCGTCCCTAAAAAGGTCTTGGTGTTCTTGTTACGTAACAACATTGGGAAGGGGTGAATAGGACTAGGAACCCAAGCATCGGCAATGAAGAAGTCTCTTTGAGATGGACAACAATAAAAGGATAGCATCTGAGATAGATGTTTTATCACATCAAGTTATCTATGCAAGTCTTTCATGTTATCTAGTTATCCATGTTAGTCATTATCATGTTATCTGTGCAAGTCTTTTATCTAGTTATCTATGTTGCTAATTAGTCTTTATCACGTACTAAAGAGTCCATCCTTGGTTGTGCTACTTTGTGAGGCTATATTAGCCAATTGCTTGGAAGTAATAAAACATTTGAATATTATTATCATTCAAACTATCTCAGTTTGTTAGGAGGACCAGGGAACCTCGATTCTCCCTACTACTCACACTCATGTTCATCTATTCCATCACCATAGGCAACCAAAAGAATGAGGATCATGCTTCCTTGCTTGTACTCCACCCACAAACTCGATCTCAAACTAAGACCCATAACATCTTGGTATCAGAGCCTCATCTGGCCATGTCTGACCATCGGTTGGAACGGCTCGAGAAGGTGGTTGGATCTTTAAGAATGGGTCAACAGGATTTACAAAAAAGGTGTAAGGCTGGGATAAGAGAACAGGATGAAAATAAATGGAGGAAATGTTTGCAGTAATGAACAACCGGTTAGAGCATGCAATCAATGACACTAGAAAGGGTGAGATGGGATCCTCATCCCATCACAAGGGTAAGGAACACCAATTTCGGTCTGAGCATGACCATTCTATGGCACCCAAGTTGGCCAAACTTCATTTCCCAAAATTAAATGGTGAGGAAGATCCCACTAGTTAGGTTTATCGCACCAAGCAATTTTTTGAGTTTCAGAATACCGTTGAGGCTGAATGAGTTCCCTTGGCAGCGTATCACCTTGAAGGGGAAGCTTAGTTATGGTATTAGCTTTTCAGAGAGAATGAACCAAGCCCCAACGTGGATGACCTTGAAAGAAGGGCTGCATGTTTGTTATGGCCCAACCTTGTATGACTATTTTTTTGGAGACCTCACGAAGCTGCGCCAAACCAGCATTGTTGGAGAATACGAAAGCCACTATAAGCGGTTATTGAGTAGAACTAGACAACTCATGGAGGCCTAACGTATTGAAGGATTTGTGAGTGGTCTACGAGAGAGAAAATTCACACCAACGTTCAAGCATCCAGGCCTATCACACTAACAACAGTGGTGGGATTGGCTCACCTCTTTGAAGCTCAAGTGCAAGCAAACCAACGCAGATCGCACTTCTTCGATCAAAAAAGGTCCACCAATTCATCCAACTTTTCGCCCCTGGCATTGCCATCATTGTCTAGAACTCGGACACCTACTATCAGGCATTTAAATCTAGCTAAATTAAAGGAATGACATGACCGCGGCTTATGCTTCAATTGTGATGAGAAGTTCTCTCCCGAGCATCAATGCAAGAAGCTCTTCTTTATCAAAGGGTGCTTTGAGGAAGAAGAACCACCTGATGACGCAATCGACCTGCCACTGGACGAGGAAGATGATGTCCCAAAAATTTCGCTTCACACAATTACGGGTACACTTGTGCCACAAACCATGAGAATCAAAGGTATGATCCAGAACCATAAGTTGATTTTGTTAATTGACTCCGGTAGTATGCACAACTTTTTGAGTGAAGTGTTGGCGGAAAAGATGGGTTTTATTCCAACCAAAGAAACTTAGTTTGACGTGGTGGTAGAAAATGGGGAGAAACTAGCAAGCATAGGTCTCTGTAAAGGAGTCCAAATTTGGCTGCAGGGAGTGTCTCTTGTAATGGATTTTTATCTCTTGCCACTTATGAGGTATGAAGCGGTTCTCGGTGCTCAGTGGTTACGGACATTGGGTCCCATTCTCTGGGACTTCACCCAGTTGCTTATGAAATTTATTCTACAAGGGTGCACTGTGGAAGTGAAAGGTGTGGCCTCACCTGTTAATCGACTTGTGGATGAGCATCAAATTATTAAAGAGGTGCGTAAAAGGAAGGAGGGTTTTTGCTTACAAATTGGTTCCTTGCAGTTGGGTGTCATGCACAAAGGAGAAGAAATCATGGATGCCCAGTTATTGAATCTTCTAGACAGCTATTCCAACTTGTTTGCTGAATCCCAAGGTCTGCCACCAACAAGACAAAATTACCATCAGATTCCATTACAAGCAGGGAGTGGACCTGTGAACATTCGGCCCTACGCATACCCGCACTATCAAAAAAATGAGACTGAGAGGTTGATTGCTGGCCTTTTGAAACATGGGGTCATTAGGTCTAGTTCCAGCCTATACTCTTCCCTAGTTCTATTAGTCAAAAAACATGATGGCTCATGGAGACTTTGTGTGGATTGTCGGCCTCTTAACCACATCACTATTAAAGACAAGTTTCTAATTCTGGTTATTGACGAGTTGTTAGATGAGTTGCATGGGACCCAATTCTTTTCAAAGCTGGATCTCCTTATGGATATCACCAAATATAAATGCAAGAGGCAAATGTGGCAAAAAGGGCCTTCCAGACTCACCATGGCCACTTCAAGTTCCTTGTTATGCCAATTGGCCTGACAAACGCCCCCTCGACATTACAATCATTAATGAACAGTATTTTTCAAGAAGTCACTCATAAGTTTGTTTTGGTCTTTTTCGATGATATCCTCATTTACAGTTGCTCTTGGGAGGATCATATGTCTCACCTCGCACAAGTCTTTCAGATTTTACGTGTTGACGAATTATATATTAGATGTGATAAATGGAGCTTTGGCAGGTGAATGTCACATTTGGGTCATATTATTAGTCGTATGGGTGTCGCAGTGGATCTTGATAAAGTGGTAGCCATGTTGGAATGGCCCACACCCAAGACCCTCAAGGCCTTATAGGGGTTTCTTGGACTCACGGGGTATTACCATAAGTTCATAAAAAATTACGGGTCCATTGCAAGACCTTTAACCCAACTCCTTAAAAAAGATGGGTTTAAATGGTCCAAGGAAGCGAAGAAGGCTTTCAAACTTTGAAGGAAGCTATGACACATGCCTCGGTATTAGCTTTACCGGACTTCTCATAGCCATTTATTGTTGAATGCGATGCCTCCGGCATTGGCATAGGGGCTGTTTTAATGCAAAATAGTCGCCCAGTAGCATTTTTCAGCTAAGCCCTACACGGGAAAAATCTGGCCTTATCCACATATGAGAACGAAATGCTCGCCTTGGTTGCAGCGGTGTAGAAATGGTAGCCCTATTTGTTGGGTCAAAAGTTCATCGTTCGCACTAACCACTGTAGCTTAAAATTTTTATGTACCCAAACCATTGCCACTAAGGCTCAGCAAAAATGGTTGATGAAGCTTATGGGCTATGATTTTGCTATTGAGTATAAACGGGGAGTTGATAACTCCACTGCCGATGCCTTGTCAAGAAAGACCGAAGGGGAGCTCCATGCCATTTCATCACCCACACCACACTGGATGGAACCTATCCAAGATGAGATTTAGTCTAATGAAGGTCTGCAAAAGTTGGTCCACAACATCCAACATGGTGAAGCCATGGGACCATCCACATGGGTCTCATTTTCTTCAAAAACCAAATCTACATTAAACATGGGTCTCCTCTTGCTCAAGCCCTTATTGCCGAATACCATGACATGAAGGATTCCACAAGGGCTTCCACAAACTCAAGGCCGTGTTTTACTAGCAAGGAATGAAGGCTCAATTAAAAGAATACATCAAACAATGTCAGCGCAACAAGGCCAGTCATACCAAACCCTCTGGTCTTCTTCAGCCCCTATCAATTCCCTCTCAGAATTAGGAAGCTCTATCCATGGATTTTATTGATGGTCTTCCCAACTCTCATGGCTATACCACCATTTTTGTTTTGGTTGACCGTTTCTCAAAATATGGTCATTTCACTGCCATCAAGCATCCATACACGGCACCACAAATTGCACAAATATTCTTTGCTAATATTTTTTCCTTACATGCATGCCAATCTCAATCGTTTGTGACAGGGACCCGACATTCACTAACACCTTTTGGCGTGAGCTCTTCCGATTTGATGGGACCAAGTTCAATTTCAGCTCCTCCTACCACCCTCAAACTAACGGACAAACTGAGGTGGTTAACCATACCATCGAGATGTATTTGCGGTGCTTTACAAGTGAGCAACCCAAGCATTGGGGGAAGTGGCTACCATGGGTGGAATTTTGCTACAATACGAGTTTTCATTCCGCCACCAAGCTGACTCTATTCGAAATCGTGCATGGCTGTTCTCCACCAATCTTACTGTCCTACGTCCCAGGCATTACACGGGTGGCAGCGGTAGATGAAACTCTCAAAAACTGTGAATCCATTTTGAAATTTGTTCACCATCAGTTGCAGCAAGCCCAAAATCGTATGAAGCAAGTCTACAATAAAAGCCATCAAGAGGTATAGTTTCAGCTCAATGATTGGGGCTATCTCCGCCTCCATCAGTACCAACAACACTCAGTTCCTCGTCGTCCACACCTAAAGCTCGCTCCTCGCTTTTTTGGTCCCTTCAAAATTCTCATAAAAATTGGGCCGATGGCCTACCGCCTTGACCTTCCAATCTCGGCCCGTATCCATGATGTGTTCCATGTTTCCCTCCTAAAAAAATGGTTAGGAACAGGTTCCCCTACATTCGTTGATTTGCCGACTGTGGAAGTCGAGGATCACAATTTTTTACCTCAAGCAATTCTCGCTACTCATATAACCAACAAGAATTGTTGATCCATTGGAAGGACCAATCTCTTTTTGACATTAACTGGGAGCCCAAGGATGAGATTCATTTTTGTTTTCCTCATTTTGCCCTTGAGGACAACGGCAATTCTAAGGAGGTGGAGTGTTACGTATCAACATTGGGAAGGGGTAAATAGGACTCTAGGAACCCAAGCATCGGCAGTGAAGAAGTCTCCTTGAGGATGGACAACAATAAAACGATAATATCTAAGATAGATGTTATCACATCAAGTTATCTATACAAGTCTTTCATGTTATCTAGTGATCCATGTTAATCATTATCATGTTATCTGTGCAAGTCTTTTATTTAGTTATCTACGTTGCTAATTAGTCATTATCATGTTGTTAGTCTTTATCACATAGGAAAGAGGTAATCCTTAGTTGTGCTACTTTGTAAGGTTATTCCATCACCATAGGCAACCAAAGGAAGAAGGATTATGCTTCCTTGCTTGTACTCCACCCACAAACTCGATCTCAAACCAAGACCCGTAACAGTTCAATTGATTTATTCTTTGTAAATGAAATTTCCCATGGGTTATAGTACACATTTCTTAGTAATGTCCTTATTGCAGGAGCCGAAGATCAAAACCCAATTGTAAGTCCACTACTTTGTTGCACTATGATCTGTCAAATAGAAAAGTTTGAGAGGTCTTTGGTGGTAGATCTTTGTGGTTTGTGGGCAGTGTGGTTGCCTAGGTAGTACTTATACACTACTAATTCAGACCATAAAGAAATTAGTTGGCAGCAAGGTGAAGACCAGTCATGAAAACTTAGATGTCAAAAGTGGCACAATTGTTCCCGTGTTTGTTTGAGAGAGAAGAAATTTTAGACTAATTTAGAGATGGAATTAACGGAAGACTAACTCCAATAACAAAAAAAAAAAAAAAAGGAAGACCAACTAACCTCTCACATGATAGAGGTGTTGGGGATTATGCCTTAAATTCCAAGGTTATGATATGATTGACTTTGTAGTTTGTAATAAATAAATGTTTATTGATTACATATATATATTTGAGCATATGACGTATAGTCTTTTATATGATTCTTTATGATTATCCTCATACGAAAAGTCCAGGGAATGCATTGACTATGGTCTATGTGTGTAAGTAAAGTTTCGTCACACAAAGTCTAAGACCATAAGCCTTGTACTCCGAAATCATTTGTTCATAGTCATGATGGAACTGGACATTCCATCAAGTAAGACTGTTACGCATCAATTGTGAGATTTACCTTAATTAGGTGAAGCGTATACTTCGGGTTGATGTGTAGGTGTATAGGGTGGTATACACTAAACGAATCAAGAGTTTTCTTTTTTGTTAAAATACTGTTCTTAGAAAAGATATAACTCTCAGACTATTTATACTTGAAATTCTAAATCCTGAGAGAAAAGCAAACTCAGATGTGAAATATCTTTACTTTGACACATTGTAGATTGAGCCCTTAAGCTGTATGAAGTCAACATGGTCTTTGTGATTGGGTGATCACATGTAGCATCGTGAACATAATTTTTCTCAATAGGGAATCCAAATCCTTCTTTGGTAAAAAGGACACGAAGTCTCCCCTTGAATAAAATTTTATTCAGTGTCATTCTCTAAGTCTTTGATCAGAGCATTTGGTAAGGTTAACTCCAAATTATACCTAGTGGGTGGACACTCACATGAGAGAGAATAATAAGATAATAGAAATCTGGTACACAAGGATTAAGAGGTAGATAATTTAGTGTAACAGTATCTCAGCCCTTATTCGTCTACGGAGGACTTTATGGAGGAATCATACTTGTGGTAAATGTCAAAGAGAATTTTGTTGATTTAATCAAGAATATTTTTCGGAGTGCAGTTACAATTATGTAGTGGGGTTAATTGTAATTAATAACGACTTGAGATAGTCGGATACTATTAGAGCTGGAAATCTTTTTCTTTTTAGCTCCCTCATCAAGCTATTGTAAATTAACCATAAACAGACCTATTATTTATTTATTGGACAAGTTATTTTATTTATTTAAACATGAGCTTATTTAATTAAATAAGCAGGTTGTTTTAATTAAATAAAATATAGGCCCAAAAGAAAAATTGTATAGAGAAAGAAATAAGTGAGAGAGGTGGGCTTGGGATAAACCAAAGCCCAGTACACTAAGTGAGTGAAGCATAGGCCAGGGAATTTTTCCCTGGCCCATGCGTCATCTCATTAAGAGATGGAGGCTAGGGTTTTGCAAACCCTAGCTGTCCACCTCCCCTTTCCCTAAAGTTCCACATTGATTCTTTTATTTCTTCTGTACTCCTTTTAAGAATATAAATAGAGGATCCTGTGGCTCAGTCAAAAAACACTCAAACACAATTCTTTTAGCCATTGCTAAGAATTGAAACCACTCCTTAAATATTTATTTGGAAAGCTAAGTTAAAATTTTGAAAAGCTAGAAAGAGCCCACACTCTTTGGTTATTTCTAGTCATTGGTGAGAAGATTTGAGAAGTTTTTGAAGTGTTCATCGAGGAGAGGATTCTTCTCTCATATAGCCAAGGTGTGGCCTTAGTTAGCAAGTGAGTAATTTTATGTTCTTGCTAGTTTTTATTAAATAACAGTGTTCTTGGCATGTTCTTCATAGAGTAGATCCTGAGTAGGGAATATATTATTTTTCTGCTGCACAATTTTTAATTTGCACTCATATTCCCAACAAGAGAGACACATGACAATTTATTAGGCTAGGTTGGAGGAAATTCCTCAAATCCAGTATGTGAGCCTTTTATATATATATATATATATATTTGTTTTATTTTTAAGATGGGTTTGTGTGAGACAGAGATGGGCACAGGGGGATTGGTTTAGGCCATGGCCACTCCCTTGTTTTGGAAAAAAAGTAATGCTACATTTTCAATTTCTTGTCCAACTCCATCCAACTTTGCATATGTAAAAAAAGATAGGCCCTACAAATGCACAAGTAAACTCTTTAAAAAAAAAAATGCCACATATACAAAGTTAGATAGAGTTGGACAAAAAAGTTGGAAATGTAGAGTTATTCTTTGGAAAAACGTTGAAAAAAAAAAAAAAAAAAGGTATGCCATAATCCTAGAGGCTACAGCCATGTATATCAATAGGAAAAAGAAAAAAAGTAAAAGACCAAGAGAAGGGAAGGAAATTTTGATACTCATGGTTTAACCAAAGCAACTGTTAAAATAAGTCACAGACCAGGTATGGATGGAAAAAATTTCAAATTGTATATGTGACATTGTTTTATTAGAGCAACATGCTTTATTTTTTTTAGTTCAATGAAATGGAATCATAATTATTTTGTCAAAAAAAAAAAAAGGCAACTAATTGGTTAAAAGACAGGCCCGACCATTTTATATCAAAGTGATCTTCTTCTATGCCATACATCCTACAACAAATCTATATCTTTATTTGTTTTGGATGTCTATAGATTTTATACTCCAAAATATATCATAGCCGAGAAAATCATGTGTTGGCACATGAAGATATATTAATTCATTGTTATTAGTCTAATGATTCTTGTTTGTACCACAACTTTTCAGTGATGAATATCATCAAAATTAGGCTTCACAACAAAAATGAAGATGAGTTTTTGACTGATTCTTTGATATTATACATCGAAAGAGAAATTGCTATAAAATTTAGTACAAATTCAATTATAAATAAATTTTTGAGATTTAAAATAACGTCGGGTTCGATTTTGATAGGTAAGTAAATTGAAAATTGAAATATATTAAGAAACGATTATTCTGTGTCTTTTTTTTTTTTTTTTTTTGCTTAACTTTTCTTAACACTGAATGGATACTAGTTTTATTTTGGGAAAAGTCCACATACTCCTCTCAAACTAACACCAAATTGACAATGTCCCCCAAACTTTCAATTGTGACAATGTCTCCCTGCCAAATTACTAAATAATTGTCAAAGTCCCCCCAAGGCCAGCAAAAAGACAAAAATGACCCTGGAAATTTCTTAATAAGACAAAAATACTCTTATGAACTCAAAAAAATAATAATAATACTAATAATTTTTAATTTTATTTTTAGAATTTTTATTTTTTATTTTATTAAGGGTATTTTTGTCATTGGGGGTACATTGATAATTGTTTGGTAGTTTGGAGGAGACATTGTCACAATTGAAAGTTTGAAAAAACATTGTCAATTGATTGATAGTTTGAGGGGGGTATGTGGACTTTTATTTTTTATTTTTTATATATTAATTCAATCTTCAATCTTAATATATTTATCGTATGAATGTGAAGGCCAATTGTGAAAATACAAGGCAGATATAGTTGAATAGTGTTAGGAACACTAGATTTTTATTTTCTTAATAAGCTGTATTAGTATGTTTTACTTTTATTTTCCTAATAGGCTAAGTTCTAGATTTTCTTATCTAAATAAGTTTGGCTTTATTCTATAAATTCAGTACAGATAACATGCCATGTGACAATTCAATGAAGAACAAACATTATTTTGCCTAAGGCAATTGGAGATTGACCTACTCAAAGTGATTAATTGAATGTTCAATTCCCTTGAAGCATCGATTTATCCCCATTTTTTCTTTTATTTTCTGATTTTCTAATAATCTAGGGTTCCTAACAAATAGATGGCTGCAGTATCTAATAAGAACAGAAGGACAGATGGTACAGAGATTGACTTAAACTTACTGCTACTCTGCATTAGAAAGCCCCTTTCCTTTGAACTCTCAGCTCAGCATTTCTAGAATTAAACTTACCTTTTCAGTGATGGTTGAAGAGTGACACGTAATTGATTTGCCTAGTGCAAAAATATCTTTAGTGATCTAACGCATCTCTGCCATCTCTGAATTGAGCTTCTCTAAAAGCTCATATAACTGGATATTAAAGAAAAAACACTTCAACTGCCTTCAATTTCATATCGAAACTGGTGTGCATTTATTTCAATGTTCCACGGTTCCCAACTGATATGTGTATCAAAGTCAGAACTGTCCACATTAGCCTGTTTGGTTACCTGTTTTCTGTTTGCAATAAAGCGAAACCGGTTTTGTTATTGTAGCCTTGCGTTTGGCTACCTGTTTTAAAACACAAAACGGGTGAAAACAAAAACACTTGAAATACAAAAGTCTCTTTCTTTCTTCTACCCTTATTATTATTATTATTATTATTTCAATCCTTTCATGTATTTTTCAACATCTTCCAGATATCCTTAACATTAAGAATTTGTTTGAGTTTGTGATTTTAAAAATAACGATTTAAAATGAGTGATTCGAAAAATGTAATTTTTAAAAACAAAGTTAAAGGTTTGACAAAATTATAATTTGACCTTTAAAATCGTAGTTCAGCTTTTAAAATTGTCTTTTTTTAAAAAACCTCTCCTCTGCAATTTGAAAACGCATATTTTTTACGTTTTCAAATCATAGTTTTTTAAAAACGCAATTTCAAACTATCTATTTTTTGCAATTTAATTTAAAGTCAAACTTTTTGTTTACAAAATCGTAATGCCAAACACACCCTAACAGTGCTTTGAGAGGCTAAAAGTTCCCATACTTCAATTTTCCAAGTGCATTTTGCATGTTGATAGTCCAAGGTTTTTTTTTTGGATTGTTCTGCATTGTAAGAATGCAAAACCTTTCCAAGTGATTTGCATAAACTGACCTGGCATCTACTCTGAACTTTGAAGCTAAAAGTCTCGTAAAAGAATTTGACAAGAACTTCAGTTTCATTAATGCATTAGCAGCTCTCACTATTCATTATGCAGAATATCTCGGACGGTAATTATTTGAAATAAACCTTGAGAACAACTGGAAGAAACAGATGTTCAATTGGATTGATCTTCATCTATCTTTTAAATCTTTTGACCATCCAATCAATGCAAGTATTATGGAAATAATGTTACCACTGATCAGGGCCTTCAATAGTCCTAGCCTTTTAGGCGTGTATGGTGGGTACCTTACCGATACATCTCCATCAAAACTTCTGTAGAGAACTGCCTTCTTATGGCTAAAAGCATCAAAAGAGAATTTCCCATGGTATGAACCCATTCCACTCTCCCCAACTCCGCCAAAAGGTAAACCCTCTGTTGCAACCTGCATTGTGAAGTTTTTAACATATCAAAAAATAATTAGCAATTGTCTAAAACACAGATTATAAGAAAATGGATGTCAGAATGTCAAAAAATGTTAAAGTATTGATTAAATGATTAAATTCACATCTATAAGCTTAAGCTTTTGAGAAAGTGATTATTTAACCTGGTATCAGAGCCAAAGGTCATGAGTTCGATCCTTGACTCCGTCATTTACCCCTCACTATGGAATAATTTATGCTAATGTTAATAAACTCTGCAATCCTTTGAAGATAACTCTAAAAGTAGGTGTGGCCCTTTGAACCCCATCTGTACTATCTTAATATCTAGCTTAAATCTGTACACTTCTTCCATAAGGGAAGTTCTTAAAAATATCTATGTCATGCTTTGTCCTGCACAGACAGAATTTCTTATAAAATTCTTAATGCAGGAGTTCAACATACAAACATTTATTAAATTTAACTCCTTGACTTTCAGCATTTTATTGAGTTCCTCAAATTGACTAATCTGCTTGTTCACTCATCAATTACTGGATTTAACTGTATGCCAATCATCAAAAAGCTCTACTGCTAGATTTTAAAATGTTTCATCAAATACTAATTATTCGCATCAAACTAAACTTAATGATGAAATCACCATTTTGGTTTTGTTTCATCATCAGTTTAGTCGGTGTCGGACTCAAACATGACTGGGTTTACAAAATAAGATGGAAAAAAATTGGGCATATCTATCTTTTCTGTGTAAATGTCAGGAAAAGAGTAATCACATGTATGATGGTATCATTGATGAGCATTCCTCCTGAAGATATGTTTTGGACAAAATCCTTCTTCAACTGCTCATCATTAGTGAAGAGATATGCAGCAAGGGGCTTTGGCTTTGATTTTATCACCTCAAAGCTGTCTTTCAAGTTCTCAACCTGTGACAAACCTGAAGAAAGTTAAACTATTTCTACATATTCTGTCTCAACGCAGGAATTGCAGGCACAACTTAAAAAATATATTTCTGTACACAAATATTAGCAGTGGGTAGCAAAAACTTTACAGGAAGAACTGAGAAAAGGAGGTCTTCCCTTTGATATGAAGAAGAATAATGATTTCACTACCTTTCTTGTGTGTGTATGTATATAAAAAAAACTTCACTTACCACTCCTGTTTTTTTATCACTTTTGCAATCATACTTTTAAACTTTAAAAAGTATCAATTTAGGGTTACCATCTTTTAAAATTTGTAATGTCAATCCCGTCCAAGTTCAACGTTAAATTCTCAAACTACTCCCATATTTTTTGTTTTTGTTTATAATTATTAATTATTAAATCAATATATTTTGTAATTTAATAAACATCTTAGAAGTATTTTGAAAATTTCACTCATAAATTTGGACGAGAGGATTGACATTACAAACTTATGAAAAATAGTAACCCTAAATTAACACTTTTTAAAGTTTAAGAGTATGATTGAAAAAGTGATAAAAGATCGAGGGTTGTAAATGAAGTTTTCCTATTTTATATATAT
>FXXK01000391.1:231779-304523 GCA_900184695.1 Betula pendula
TGAGTTTAGTTCATCAAAATAGAGGGTTTTCTCCCTGACCATATCCCTTTGAAACAAATCTGAGAGGAAGATACACTTCTTAATGTAATTATAGTACTCACAGTGAGAATGGGCATTAAAGGCCCAAATATCTCCTCCTGCATTATAAGCGAGTCCTCTGGAACATCCAACAAGATGGTTGGAGCTATCTTTCTGAAATAAATATAGTCCATCTAAATTAACTAAGATTTTCAAACAATCTGAACCCAACAAGGTAATGCACTATCGTACTCACAATTGATTCTCATCCCTTTGGCCTCCAAGGACAACTTTATCAGATACTTTATCCTCATCCAAGAGCTTTATCAGACGAGCAAATTGGGATGAGCTCACAATGCGGGAAATGTCTTTTGATTCCATTGGATCTTTCCCAAAAAATTGCTCCAATTCATATCTTATAGAATCTATCTGTTCAGCAGGCATGTATCAAGAAATATGCCTTTGAAACAATACCATTTCTGTTTTCCACAGTGACGACCTTACCAACTTTGGAGCAAACTCTTTTGTTGTGATAATATAATCGACACCGATACAAGCTTGCCCATTATTGCATGCCCACTTGCCAGTAATTATCCTCCGAACAGCAACCTTACATATTTGCAAAAATTTAATCCTTCATAGAAACTAAGATGGAAACCATAATTCTAGCTCTAGGAGAGATAATTACTTGTAAGTCGATGTTTGAATCAACAACAGCTGGGCACTTTCCTCCAAGTTCTAGAGTTACTGGTGTAAGGTGTTTTGCCGCCGCAGCCATCACAATGCGCCCTACTCTTGCACTACCTGCAGAAAATCCAACGACTACTTCATAAAAAATTATTAAATATGAGCAAGTAAGGTATGAAGAAACAAGTAGAATTGAAGGTGATGAATCACTACTTTGATATATCCAAACTACACCAAGGGTTAAACCATGGCACTAGGAAAAACATCTCAAAGATGAGAAATTGACAACTGCACAAGTGAATAACTATGGCAGGAGAATTTTACTGCAATAACTGTTATACATGTAACTATCATTGTTTCAACATCTTAGGATGTCAGACGAAATTAGTAAAGCTTAAAAAACCTGTGTAGAGTATCTTGTCCCACTTCTGCTCAAGTAGTGCAGTAGTTTCTTCAACAGCCCCTTCAACAACTCTTATGGCGGAATTGTCTAGATATTTCTCTAGCAAACTTGAGAGCAGCAATGATGTGGCAGGAGCAATTTCTGACGGTTTAAGAACCACAGCATTACCAGCTGAAATAGCTCCAATGACCGGATCAAGAGATAACACTATAAAATAGACACAGAAAAAAATCCTAATTTAGATGAGCATAGTTTAATACATAAATATCCCAACTTATATGCGGATAGTTTAACAAAATGTCAACGGTGTATAAGATACAATAAAACCTGAATTGAATTTAAAAATATGAAATTTATTTCAGTGTCACATAACATTGATCAGTACAACTTAAAAGATTTGAAAAAAATAATAAAAAAAGGGTCTGGCCAGTGCATTATGAAGCTGATTACATGTTCTTAGGATTCTGTGTAATTGAACAATGGGATGTAAGCTGACACGATTCAATGAAACCAACGAGGTGGACAGTAGGCAGAAAAAAAATCTTCAGTGTGTATGAGCCACATGTTTGCCCATGCTCACATTCGTTTCTCATAGTGAAATTAAAAGTAATGTGATCTGACAAAGGTCTTATAACAGCTGTGTTTTCGACAACAGTTCTTTATGCTCTGGATTTGCGATATGTGACAGAAAGGATCTACAGGAAAAAAAAAATTATCTTACTATTGGTAAAATTTGATTGTATATCTACAGTAAACAATTTTTATGTAATGGATCATTCGGTATAAAATTATTATGAAAGAATTGAGCCCTATATAGATCTCCTATTTTTGAAATAAATATGCATGACATTGTTTCCTCTTGGACGAATTATCAATTGATCATCCTCATGACATTTCTATCTTACTCTGTATCATTGATTCTAGTTATAGTTATTATAGAAAATATCAGGAGTGACTAACATGATAACATATTAACATGGCATATTATATTCCGAGTCTATAAGGTAGCAGTGTAAACCTTTGCAGATCACACAAGCACAGATTCATCATCGATATCAAAAAACAGTGGAGCAAAGGTATTGTGGTCACAACATTTTGATCTACTATAAATACACACCATGGCTCAGCAGTACACACAAAAGTGAAAGTTATGTATCAAAGTCAAGGCCTGCACAATGCATGACGCCGTGCAGAACCAAGATTGTTCTAACAGCGTACGATAGCAGCAGAAATTAATAATTGAAGATTGAAAAGAAAATTCAAGAAGAGAGAAAATAACAAATAGAAAAAAAAAAAAAAAGAACTAATTGCTTAAAATAAGCAAACAAAGAATAATTCTGAAAGACTAGAAATATTGATGCTTGAAAATTGAATTACAAATAATATAGACATGCTTATATATAGGCTAAGTTTGAGTATTTTCCAAGTAAAATACTTGGAGAGAAAGAAATAAATGAAATACAAAAATAACCCTAAACTTGGACAAAAAGTAAAATACTTGTAGACAAAGAAAAAGATATTATTCTAAAAATAATATTCAAATATTACGGCTAATTCTTTTCATTCTTGTTCAGATATTTTCTGTCAAGATACTCCAATATTCTCCAACATGAGTCTCCCCGAGTTGGAAAGAATTCATCCTCAAATTCAAATCATCTTTACCTTGATCTTTTGGATGTCCAATCAATCCATTCCATCCAGTATTTCTCAACACTAAAGCAACTTGATACCAGAAGATAAATAACTTGCAACCCATTATAACATGACTTTGAATATAAGATTTGAGGTTATTCGCACCAACTTGAGATAAAATAATCTTCACAAGCTCTTGATTGATTGTCATAAATTCACTTTCCGTAAAATTTTTCCAAAAATCATCAATTCTTTCTTGACCACGGAAATCAATTTGTCCTCCAATATGCCAAAACCAACGTCAAAATTTTGTTTAGGAAAATTTGACATAAAATTTTCAATCTCAAGAAAATCAACACAATTAATTTTCTCAAGACCTCATTGAAATATTTTACTATTTGGACTTTTATCAAACACAGGGTAAACATCATTATCTTCAACAATTTTTATGGTATCACTAAATAAATTTACCTCCTCCAACAGATCATCTTTGTCTAGATAAATGTCGTACATCGGTGGAGAGACCAATTCTACAGAAAAATCTTGCTCAATAATTTTATGTTCCTCCTCCACAAAAGATGGATTTGGTATATGGGCTTGAGACTTGCTACAACAATGAGAGTGCCAGAAAATTCTGAAAGCTCAAACTTGAAGCCTAAGTCTCCATGCCGCTCATCTCGACCACGTTGTTCCCAAACCAGAACAAGATTGTGATACGGGTTCTTGAAATTAGATTCTGAAATGTGACCATCAATATTGCGATGCATCTCTAAGTTTTGTGCTACTAGACGCTGGGTTAACTTCGCAACTTGCCTTTGCGAATCTTCAATCGTCACGTCTTGTACGTTGTGTTCATGGTAGTGGACTTCCTCATTCGGAATATGTCAACGTCTACCACAACCACAACCACAACCATCAACCATGAAACTGATGAAAAAATTCACCTTAAGAAGACGGTAGGCTCTGATACCAATTGACGCAGTGCAAAACTAAGATTGTTTTGACAGCGTAAGATAGCAGCAGAAACTAATAATTGAATATTAAAAAGGAAATTCAGGAAGAGGAAATAATAAATAGGGAATAGAAAGACCCTAATTGTCCAAAATAAGCAAACCGAGAATAGCTCTAAAAGATTGGAAATATATTGATGCTTGAAAAGTGAATTACAAATAATACAGACATGCCTTTATATAGGCTAAGTTTGAGTATTTTCCAAGTAAAATACTTGGAGAGAGAAATAAAAATACAAAATAACACTAAACTTGGACACAAAGTAAAAAACATGTAGACAAAGAAAAATATATTATTCTAAAAATAATCTTCGAATATTAAGGCTAATTCTTTTCATTCTTGTTCAGATATTTCTATCAAGATAGTCCAATACTCTCCTGTATCAATGCATAAGCAAGAGCTTTTGAAAAATTCATTAAGAATCAAAGACAACAAATAAGGAGCCAGCAATATAATATTGTAGGTGTAGTAAAATGTGATGTAATTATGTTTTTAATCAAATGGAAGTGATATGTCATTATGACACGAGAAGGAAGTGGATAAGGCAAGAAAAGAAGAAAAAAAGAAGTGACAAAAAGAACAAAGAACACTGAAGTATAGCTCTAATACAAAGTGATTCTATATAGTTAATAAAGGCACATAGAAAAATAAATGTGATTTTTAGGGCCAAGAACTGAGAAGACTGCAAAATATATTCTGTGTAACCAGTTGAAGATTGCGTGAAACTAGATTCTCTTTTACATACAGAAAGGAAAGTTCCATGTCGAGATGACCAACACAACTCCTAAAGGTTCTGACACAATTTCCGCTGATGATGGATATGTTGTAAGTGAAGTTTTGACCTGAAAAAAAGTTAAGAAATTTCATCAAGTTATCATCGTGATTGTTTGAGTTCAAGGAGACAGACACAAGAGTACGTATCATTGTTGTTCTCAACCATAGAAAGTCATTATTTTTAATCACCTTCTCTGGCATCATCCACTGACTCAATTCTTTTAACGCCAACTTACATGAGGATTTTGCTTGCAAAATCTGCATCAAACATTTTGTCAGGTTAGTTCTCTTCTAAAATGGTCCCTCTACAATTAAGATATCCTAGCTTCGCCAATATGCTATAATTCTAAAGCCACACTACTCATAATTCGAACGAGATAAAAAAATATATATAAATATTTTTACCATATTCAACTAAATGTAATGTAACAACAATTTCAAAGCTCAATATTGCCAAGGCACTGAATAAACCAAAGAGAAAGGCAGTACACGGTGTTCTCTTTATTTGAAGCTGCTCAAGTGTTCATACGTAAACAGATTCGACAAAAAAATTTACCAGGCCAGGTAACAATTTGACCTCATGTGTTCTTATGATAAGAGACTGACATAGAATTATCAAGAGAGTGCATAAACTATGTATAAGTAAATTAGTTTTATGCCTTTCAATTGACTTTCGTTTTACTTTTCTCATTTTACATTTGCAAGAAAAAAAATCAGCAATACCAATATAATAGATTGAACTGCTGTAAAACAACAATTTTGATTAACCTTGCCACTAAAACCAGCCACAACCTACTTTACATAGAACACCTATCTCAGCTCTGTCAAATATTTAACTACATCGGTACACTCAAGCCTTGTTGCTTGCAGGCCCACATCATTTTCTTCTACTTTTCAAGGTTTGGGGTTTCCATCTTCCTACGGCTCTGCCGCCACTTTTTCTTTATTAGTCTGTTCATGATGTTGGCAACTGTTAGCTCCAACTTCAAACCTTCCTCATCAACCGTGTTATTTGGATGCAAGTGCTAGCAATCATCTCTTCCCTCACCCTTGCCCTTAACTTCCTTCAAATTCTTTTAGTCTGTAAAAAATTATTAACTCTTCCTTCATAACTTCTGCTCTAAAATGCCAGTAACAGAACACACCCTCACTTGAGCATCATTTCGTTTTCTTTTTGACTTTGAGTAATATTACATACTCAACTCCCATTTTACTCACATCCCCACTAGGCTGATGTGGCAGTACCATCAGCCATTGGATCAACCTTTAGTAAAAAAGAAAAAAACTCAAAGGTTGAATGGGAGTTTAGTATTTAGAATTATTCTTTTACTTTTCATTCCTAACGTGAACTGTTTCTTATAAAAAGATAAAATCCCTGATGCAACTACCCAAAGAAAGATCTGCAATTTTTATGTTTCGACCAGGACTCTGTGTGGCTAATGGACATGTTTTTCCTCATGGTAATATTCAAGAATAGATGTGCTAGTGCCAAATGAGCTCAGCATCTGGACTGGAAACAAGAAACAAAAACAAAAAGATAGTAACCAAATGAGGTCTTCAGTTTTCAGACTGATAACAATAGTAGTAAGAAGAATGATAACAATAGTAATAATAGTAACAATTAGAGAAAAAAAAAATAGCAGCTTGCCTGTGGTGAATATTACATTACTTGGAAATAAAGAAAACATAATAAATAAGGGTAAACATGTGTAGTCTTCTGCTTTCATAAAGTTTTGAATGCGTAACAACATGGATTTGATTTGAATGTTTGTGCACACATTCAGAGCTGTGCAGTGTATGTATTTATAGTATGAATTGTTACAAAATCTAAGTTACAGTAAAAATCATTTTTGGTAATTTGATAATCAGATTATTCCTTAGCCAGATATCATTCTGATAATCAGCTTCTAATAATTAAATAATAGTATGACATGATACAAATAGCCATTAAAATAAACTTGAGAGTGTTATTCCTTAGCCATACATGAATCTCTTAATCAAAGTCAATAAATTGAATAAGGGGAAACTTCAGAAAACTTCCCCGAACTTCCACGCGTTTTGAAATAATCTTCCAAAGTTTCAAAACTCTAAATTTAGGCCATTGAACATTCAATTTCTTTTAATTTCTCCCATTCGTTAGAATTTTCTAATAAATCTTAACGGATGGGTGAAATAATTCCGAACATACCCCTAACCTTTTTAGGGGGAAAAAAAATTACAAGGATTTAGGTATTAGTCAAGATTTAAAGAAATTTGCAAAAATGCTCACCTCAAACTTAAAAAATAAAAAAATAAAAACAGAAATATTTTGAAAATTTTGTCAAAATTTAATAGAAAATCATAAAAGTGTGAAATTGATTAAAAAAAAAATAAAAGATAGAATACATTAAATTGAGAATTTTTCAACTTTGAAAAGTCATTTCAAAACGCTGAAAGTTGATCAGGTTTTCTAAAGTTTTCCCTTTAAATCAAATAACAGTATGACATGATACAAATAGGAGTTGAAATGAACTTGAGAGACACTTGTCTAATCATCATAAGGCAAAGTAAAAGACAAACTACCTCGGAAATAAAGGCTTCAAGTTCAGGCTTGCAGAGGTCTTTGTGGAGAGCTTCGGTAATCAGCTTCTCATTTTCGTCAATCATCTTCTCGATGCTCTGCAACTGCGACACTCTCCATTCATAGCTTGTTGTCCTGCCGGAATTAAAGCTGTTCCTTAGATCCTTAACCAGCAAAGCCGTTTTGTCTACGTCAAACTTTGGCTTCTCTTCCACCTCCAACGTTGAAAGGGTTGCTGAACAACTTTTAAAGCTAAAACTGCACACAAATGCGCAAAGAAAATGAGTGTTGAGAGAGAGGAAATGAAATGGAGGGAGGTTAGGGTTAGGTTTAATTTTTACCCGTAGGAAGTTGTGATAAGGTGGGGGAAGGAAAGTTGTGTTTGATTGCTCTTTCTTGTAAAACGGTAAGAAAATGCTCTGGCGCCTCTGCTAGCGCCACCACCAACCGCACTGTATCATTTGAATGAATTCCAAGCATAATTATGGTCATTACAAATTTCACAACTGCTGACTTTGAAAAGATGAAAATAGACCGTATAGAATGATTCTAATTAATAGGCGAAACTTAACTTTATAAATGATTATAGAATTGCTATATATATATATGAAAATAGACATGATTAACAAAAAAAAAAAGCCTAACATGAAAGAAGTTGGACCAAGTTAGACAATTTAGTTGTACAACTATCATTGCTTATATTTTGGGTGAGTAATGCTTCGTGCCGAAATCTATTTTCCAACTTTCATTAAACTCTTTTACATTTGTTTTTTGTTTTAAGCAAATGTGAAAGAGTTAGATGAAAGTTGGACATGAAGCATTACTTATTTTGAAAAGAGTAATGCTTTTTGTACAACTTCTTTATCCAATTTCATCCAACTAATCTAACGTGGCAACAAAAGAAACAAACAAGAGTATTATCAAATTAGACTAGTTGGATGAAATTTGTCTAGAAAGTTGTACAAGAAACATACTCTTTTGGAAAACTACACGTACCCCCTTAAACTAACCTAATCGTCAATGTGCCCTCAAACTACTAATTGTGTCAATGTTTCCCCTATACTATCAACAAAATATTAATATCCTCTAAGGCCAGCAAAAAGACAAAAATAATTCTAAAAATTTGTTAATAAGATAAAAATATTCTTAAAAATTTGAGGAAAAAAAAAACTAAGACTAAAAGAAATTAGAAAATTTTTTTAAAAAAAAAAATTAAAAAATGAGAAAAAAAAGGAGGGTGGTAGTTTATTTTTTTGATTTATTTTTTCTTATCTTATATTTTCTAAATAGTTTTTTTAAGTTTTTATTTTTTTCTTATATGATTTTAAGAAATTTTTTAATTTTATGAAGGGTATAACCTTTTTTAATTTTAATTTAAGAATTAAAAAAATTAAAAAACTAGAAATTATAAAAATAAAATTATAAAAAAAAGGAGAAAAATTGAAAATTAAAAAATAAAGGGGGTGGTAGTTTCTTATTTTTAGATTTTTTTTAAATAGTTTTTTATTTTCTGATTTTTATCAATTTTTTTTTTAATTTTATGAAGGGTACTTTTACCGTTGAGAAAAATTAACATTTTTGATAGTTTAGCAAAAACATTGACTTAATTGATAATTTGGGGTAAATTGATAATGGAAGGGTAATTTAAAAAGGGGTACGTATAATTTTCCTTTTTCTTTTTTCTTTTACGGCTATTTGTTTATGAGTTTCAAGAGAATGAAGGCTAATCTACAGCTAAAGGCACATGCAGCTCAAATTCAGCAGCAGAAAAAGGGAAAGGGAAAAGAAGGTCAAAAGAGATTTTAGTAAAGAAATTTGAAATTTCCAAGGAGAATTTCTCGTGAATAAAGTCAAGGATAGATGAGATTGGAGAATGTTTAGATATTGTGCGTACAAAAGAGGAATTTATGGGACCGGGTCCTGTAGATTGATGAAGATTTTGAAGGAGTTTCGTTCAACTCAGACAGCTGCAAATCGTCTCAAAACCTTAAAAGAAGGGCAAAAGGTTCATGAAAAGAGTGGTTTTTGATGCATTGAGAGAGGCTGAGAGCCATACAACCTTCTATTGCTTTCGGTCCAAGAAGGCTTTTCTGTTCTTTGTTAAGGCTTTTTCAGTCCAAGCTTCTATTTGGGTCAACTTGGATTGTAATCCCGTCACATGGACCCTTAGGCGAAACTCGAATGGAATCCCGTGAGAAGCTTCTGGGCCGTAGCCAGGAGGTTCTAACTTATGTACAATACTCATAATTTTTGACATAATTTACAAACTCGACATAAAATTAAAGGGTTAAAATTTAAGATTTTAATTAATTTAATTAAGTAGGTCGGTTAAGATTAACTTATATAGTCTTATACACATGCTTCGACAAAATCCGAACTCAATACACAACATAATGGTAAACAATTTTTGCATGACTCACAAATCTAATAGAAAATTAAAGAATTAACGATGAGGGGTTTAATCCGTTTAATTAAATTGGTCGGATTAAAATTAACCTATATAGTCTTATACTCATTATTCGACATAACCTAAACCCAACCTAACATGTGAACACCAAATGTCACCCCTATTTATGTTCACCATAATAGTTAAATCAATAATTAAATTATTGTCTATATTGGAGTTAATTTTAATACTTGAAAAGGCTAGATTTTGGTGACTGTTATGAGTGAAAAAACTGTGGCCAAATTGAGTTAATAGATGATAAAAACCTTCTTTTCCGCGATTACATCAAAATCCTTCAAGGGATGTTTGGTAAAGAATTGAGTTGGGGTTTAGAGTTTGAATGGTAATAAAAAATGATTGATGTAATATAAAATAGAAATATGTAAATTTTTTGTATAGAAAAATAAAAAAGTTTTGTTTGTAATGAGTTTGTTATTTAGATAGTAATAAAAAATGTTTGATGTGATATAAAAAAAAGAAATATTTCATAACATTCTTTATAACCATCTTTTAGCATTCTTGCCCCCATGTGGCAAGCCCACATCCAATGGACCATTTGTTTTTTTATGTAAAAAAAAAAATAATGGATGTGGGTCTTTCACATGGGGCAATAATGCTAAAAAATGGTATTGGAGAATGTTAGGAAACATTTTTCTATAATTTTTTTTTCAAAAAAAAAAAAAATTGTTAAAAAGTGATTGATAAAATATAAAAAGAGAAATACTACAAGAAAAAACACAGTTTCAATGGTAATTTGAAAAATAGAACTATAAGAAAAAGATATTGATAAATGTAGTAGCATTTTTCATATAAAAATTTGAAATATTTTAATGCAATTTTTGTTTTGTTTTTTGAAATATAGAGTCCGATCCAAACTCTTGCCAAAAATACCCTCATGAATTTGTTCCTTCTTCTTACTCATCAAAAGGGCAATCAATATTACCACAATTAAGTTTTATCATCTGGTTCACTAAAAAAGAAAAAAGTTAAATCATTTGGTCGGACGCTTATACGTCTTACAGATAGATGTCTTACAACTAATAAGTACGTCAAAGCATTAATTTGCTACTACAGTTGTACTGGTAAGTGCCAAAGAGATGCTACGATCAATAATTTCAACAGCTCCCGCATGCAATTGAATACTTCAAAATTATTCAAAGGATTCATGTAATCTGGCTAAGTCTTGTTTAAAAACTTTCTCAACATTTCATAAGGACTTTAACCAAAAATGCTCAAGCCATTGCCATGCACGTTAGACATTGTAATTTTCCTTTAGAGCTAATTAATGGTTCTACAAGTATTTACTCAACCAGAAAAAAGAAAAACTAGAATCGAATTTAACACTAGAAGAAAGAAAATGTGGCAAGTCAATTAAAAGTAAAATTACTTTCTATGAAAAAATGGGGAAAAGGAAAGATAAATAAAATGAGATTCTAGGTAGCCAAATTACATGATTCCTTTGCTTCAATTGCTGCATTTTTAAATTATGAGAGAAGATGAAACTAAAGAAATAAGTTAAGAAAGCTGAAAAGAAGAACAAAAGCATTGCATAAATAAAGAAGAAAGGCTAATTAATTGGTTGTGAGAATCAGGCAATTAAGAATAAATAATACCTGCAGTCCCGCAGAAGGCCGACAGAGATGCTCTTCATGACGGAAAGAGAGAAGGAGAGAAAGACGACAGCCGACAGGGTTAATTTGGGAAGAGATTAGCAACGAAAGCTTATTTTAAAAATGGGTTGTGAGTTTGGGCAAAAATCCTAGTGCATGGAAAACGTGGAACACGACAAAAGAATGCATAAAAACATGAGAGAGGATAAGGTTGAAGACCCATTGATTGGAAGAAGCTTAGCATCATATCATGGATACATGTTACAGCTACAAGCCTACAAGAGCTAGGAGAGACTGTATACATTGACAGTTGTGGTCAAGAGTATTTGAACAGTACGAGGGTGTGATTGTAGCCAGAAATTTTTATGGCTCATAATCGACGACAAGACCTACAATTGTCGTCGCATTGTGGACCACAGCATTTGTCCTACTTCCCTTTAAAGCCACTTTAACTAGCCTTCTTTACAAACACATCAGTCAGCACTCACTCGATACATTTTAAGAACCTAGGCAAAAAGTTTAAATGAAATTTTTTTTAAATTTAAATAATAATAATTAAATATTATTATTTTTATTTAAAAATTATTTTTTTTGCTTTTTAATGATAAATAATTTTATTTTTTAATTGATAATATGACTAATCTATTTAATCTTTCTTGTGATATTGTTGTCTTAAGTAAGATTTTATCAATTTTAATAAGACTTGAATTAATAAATGGAAAAAAAATAAAAGCTTATAAAAATAGGAGTTTGTAATTAAATAAAATATGAGAGATCCTTCCATCCAGATGAGCTATAAAGGCATACTCTTACAATCTCCAATAAAATTAATACACATCTTCTAAATAAAATGAAAACACTAGATTTTATGTAAAAAAAAAAAAAAACACACACACACACAAAATCAGACAAAACCTTACTTTCCAATCAACAAAAGAAAAACACAAACTTTATGCCCAAACCCACAAGATATAAGCATGAAAAAACCACCCCTTGGTTCGTCCGGAATCTGCCAACAGCTACATGGAATCTGCCAAAGGCCACCGCCTAAAGCCACCACCTTTCAGGTGAAGTGTCTTGCATTTTTCTCTCTCTACTTTCTCTCATTAAAAATGGTTTTTTTTTTTTTTTCGATGGTTGATTTTGTCACAACTGGTTCTTTGCTCGCTTTAAAACTGGATGGGGGCTTGCTGCAGTGTGGGAGGCTCCTTACGGCTGAGTTGATTTTGTCACAATTGATTTTTTGTTAGTGCTATAAGTGGAACAAATTATATTACTTGGATGCTTTTTGTTTTTTGTTTTTTATTTTTGCTTTGTAAGTGCTGTTTTCTTTGTTTTGATTTGATCATTTGGGTCTTTTATTTCATTTGAATCAATTGTATGAAATTTTATTTGAATCATTTGTTTTTTTGTTTTTGTTTTTGTTTTTTTTTGCTTTGAAAGTGCTATTTTCATTTGAATCTTTGTTTTGATTTGATCACACGTTTCATTTGATCATTATGTATTGTTGAAAGAAAAAAAAAGTGTTTAGTACAAAAAGACATGTGAGATTCTCCCCAAGTTTTACTTTTTTTTTTTAATTATCAAATGACAATGGTTGCCTCCATCTCACGTGTGATTTGATGATTTTCTTTCAAGATTCTTAAGTTTGTAATTTTTATTGAGCACGAACTCTTAGCATTCTGCATTTATTGTAAGAAGATTTATAAAATTAGTCAGTGCAATTTGAGGCCTAGACAAATAATTCTATTTGGTTTAGAAAGTGACAATATGCGTTTTACTTGTGTAACAAATAACTTACTTTGAACAAATTTTGGCAATTTTTCCTTCGATGTCAATAGACGCAATACAACACTATCACTATACACTTATTCAAGGCTCAAATTGAAAAAGTAATGATCCATTACTTCATTTCAGGTGCTTTAACAAAGGCCATTGGATCAGCAGTTGGAATTGGTATTCAGTGAACCGTGTCTAGAATTAATAAAGTTCAGGAACAGCAAAGTCAACCACTTGGTGAGCTAATAGTTGTATTTTTTTTTTTTTGTCTTATCAAAGCTCAGTTTATAAAGTAAAATCATGAATCTTAATAGTTACCTATATAATCGATGGTCGCACCTTTTGCAAATCTTGATAATAAAATCATGTTTCGAGGAACTTGATATAATCTCATTTGGTGATGAATTTATTGAAGATTTACATGCTGATGTTGAAATGATGGAAGATCAAAATGATATAAACTGGCTCGAGAATGATTTGAAGTAGCCAACTGCCAGTTCTTCTTCATATAATGGTCCTTTGGAACCATGCCTTGGTTTGAAATTTGATGAGGTAGAAGATGCTCGTACAGGTTATAATGCCTATGGAAGGCAAAAGGGTTTTAGCATTAGAAAAAATCATACCCAACTATCGAAAGAAGACAAATCATTGATTGGGGTAAATTATGTTTGTTCAAGAGAAGGATTTCATTGTAAGAGTTATCAGAAGAAAATCCCTATAAATCAAGAGCCCGCAGAGACAAGGATAGGATGTAAAGCAATGATGGGTTTAAAGAAAGTAGGTTAAGATGGATTGTAAGTAAGTTCATAGTTGAACATAATCATGTGCTCCTTACTCCAAAAAGTTTATGTGATTATTTCTTTTCATGTTTAATTTTGGAATTTGACTCTGAATATTGTAATTAATATATAGATCAATGCTCTTTAATGTGGTGACTTTGGAGTTAGACGACTTTATTAATGTGATCTTGCCTTTTTGATAAGCGCCAAATGTTACACATTCAAGCCCTTTAATTCTCATATGTTAATCCTTAGTTTGTTTTGTAATTTAATATTTTGTATTGTTTTTGTGCTTTTTAGTATTTTCAGGTCCTAAGGAGAAAGTGCAAGCAATTCCATTGATTTCAGGCTTAAAACACATTAAAGTGAGTTGATGAAGAAAAATGGCTCCAGCCTATATGGTTTAATTGATTTAGCTAGAAATTTTTATGGCTCATAATCGACGACAAGACTTACAATTGTCGTCATATAGTGGACCAAGTTGACCAGAGCATTAAATAATTGTCCTACTTGTTGGGAATTATGCCCTAAATTCCAATCATTTACATATTGACATTAAAAGTTTGTTATGAATTATTATTATTATTCACTGATTAAATATTTTGTTGTATATAGCATATAATCTTTGTATGATCTTTATTGATTAATCTTCATACAAAGGGCTCGGAGAATATATTGAATATGGACTATAGGTGTAAGTAATGGTCTTTGTCACACAAGGTCTTAGTCTGTAATCCTTGTATTTTTGATAAGTTTTATAGTTCACAGTCGACAATAGAACTGGGCATTCCATTGGTTAAGACTGCTACACATCGACTTAAGTAATTTACCTTAGTCAGGCGAAAAGAATTCTTCGGGTTGATGTAGTAGGGGTATAAGGTAGTATACATTGAACGGACCGGGAATTGTCTTTCCATAAAATACTATCATTGGAAAAGACACAAAACTCTTAAACTACTTATGAACAATGATTCTAAATCCTGAGGGTAAGTGGACTCAGATGTCAAGTGGAGGTCACTTTGATGCATTCTGGAGTGAGGCCTTAAACGTTGGTCAACATATCTCCATGCATTGGGTGATCACATGTAGCATTGTGAGGGAAGCTTTGCTCAATAGGGAATCCAAGTCCTTTTAGGATCATATAAAAGAATAAGAAATTTTCTCCTTGACTAGGATATTTATCGAAATTATATAAGGATTTATTTTCAGTCTTTGGCCGAAACTTTTGGAATGGAGAAGTCCAAAATATTAACTTGTGAAAGGAGTATTCACAGTTGGAAGAATAAACAGGATAATATATCTGGGAATCAAGGATTAAGAGGTAGAGAATTTAGTGTAACAGTATCACAGTTCTAATTCTGCTATGGAATAATTTCATGGAGGAATCACACTCATACTACGTAAGTAAGTTAAAGGAAACGGTTGTTGATTTTTAATCAAGAATAAATTGTAGAGTGTAGTTGCAATTGTTTAGTTGAATCAATTGTAATTAAGTAGCGACGAGGATGGTCGGTAACTACTTGAGCCAGATTTATTTTTCCTTTCGGGTCCCTCACTAAGCTATTTGTAAATTAACCATGGCATGCTTTTATTTAATTTATTAAGCAGGTTGTTTTATTTTTAAGAAAACATGGGCTTAATAATTAGACAAGTTTTTTAATTAAATTAAGACATGGACTTATTTACTAAGTAGGTTGTTTTAATTAATTAAAACATGGGCCAAAGGACAATTGCTAGAGAGGTAAGTGGGTAATTTACCCAAGCCCATTGCAGGGCTAATGGGTGACGCACAGGCTAGGGAGATATTCCCCTGGCCATGCGTCATTTACATTGGTTCTAGGGTTTATAAACCCTAGCCTCTATCTACTATGCAGCAACTTGTCACACATTGCTTATTTTTAATAAGCCTTTATAGTTTTCAGATATAAATAGAGGTGCCTGTGACTCTTTCAAAAACACATCAACACAGTTCTTTTAGTATTTACTAAGAACGAAATTCTTGTGAGCTAATAATTCGAAGATAAATTTAAGATTTGAAGAGCAAGTTGACGCCCACATCTTGGTTATTTCTAGTTATTGGTGCAAAGATCTGAAGGTGTTCTTGGAAGTGTTCTTGATTTCTTGGAGCAGCTGAATTCTTTGCTCATAAAGCCAAGGAGTGGCCCTAATCTTTAAGTAATTTCTTGTTCTTACAAGTTTAATTATAAATAGCAATGTTCTTGCATGTTCTTCTTATAGTAGATCTTGGTTAAAGAATAGTTTATTTTCCGGCACTAATATTTTGTTGAGGATTATGCCCTAAATCTCCAATATTATGGATATGATTGACTTTGTAGTTTGTAATAAATAGATTATTGATTTATATATATATATATATATTATATAAGTATACATAAGTAAATCACATGGAATAATATGCTCAGACATATGACATATGACACTTCACAAAAATATAGTTTATTTATTTAGTTAAAATACTTACCTTGATTACTCATCTGATGCTTCAAACATTTTACAAATCCTTAATTAACTGTAAAATAACCCGACAATATGTTAAGAACGTAATCCCTTACTAATTGTGAATCATTGTGTGTTCTTTGTCTTAAAAACCTCTAATTTGGCATTTCTGGTTACTATCGAACATTTGACATGATTATCAAACGTTTGATCCTTGAAAATCGAACGTTTGATCAAGAACAGTGAAACATTTGATGAATGTCTAGAATGTATGAAAGTCCAACAATTATTCTTAGACTTAGGACATCATTTATCAACATCAAACAACATTAAAGAACGTAGATAATAAACTTTTATAGAGGTAAAACACAAAGTAATTCATTTTATCAAAACATTTTTTATGTGGATTTACAGATCAATAATAAATTTATACCACTCGCAATAGAACGAATCTTTATAGGATATGACTATATAGAGGGTGTTGAACTTCAAGGACTGTTTCTTTGATAAAATATTTATCAACTATTTAAAACCTCCTATAATCTAGCTCAGAAAAGATATTTGGTTTTTGTTTCGGAAATGAAAATAAGTATAAACAAATAATGAAATAAAAATGAGAGAAACATAAGAATATGACTTCACCACAAACCTCATATCAATGGCAGATTGTATTCATATGGGATTCTCACTATGTGCGTGATATGATGCGCATAATGGGTGTCAACCATATGACAACATTGACAAGAAAATACTTTAGTTAGAAAGTGATGATAACCNAACTATTTAAAACCTCCTATAATCTAGCTCAGAAAAGATATTTGGTTTTTGTTTCGGAAATGAAAATAAGTATAAACAAATAATGAAATAAAAATGAGAGAAACATAAGAATATGACTTCACCACAAACCTCATATCAATGGCAGATTGTATTCATATGGGATTCTCACTATGTGCGTGATATGATGCGCATAATGGGTGTCAACCATATGACAACATTGACAAGAAAATACTTTAGTTAGAAAGTGATGATAACCCATCTTCAGTTGGCACGAATCGTCCATCTAAACACTAGTTGTGATATGATCCATCTTCCCTAGGTATGACCTATAAAACCTTCTAATGAGCATACACATTATCAAGAAATGAGTATAACCCATCTTCGGTTGGCATGATCTGTCTACCTACATTACACTAATCTAAGATGTAGTACGGATCATCTTCTCTAAGCATGGCCTATCTAATCTCTTAATTTTATGTCAAAAAGTAACATTGCATAGCTATCATTCTTATAATCACAAGAAATAGAAATATCGATTTCATTCAAGACAAATAAACTTCTTATAAATAAGATGGAATTTTTATCAAGAATAAGTATGAGCATTGAATCGATTACAACGGTTTTGTAAAACTCTAAGCTATGCAATCATCATTCATATATTGAAAATCCCAAAATGAAATACAATCAAACCATGGACTTGAAAAGGGTTACCTCAATTCCTGTGAATAAAAAATTAGCTACTCATGGAAGATATGGAATGTTGGGTATTATGCCCTAAATCCCAAGTTTTTGATATGATTGACTTTGTAGTAAATGAATGTTTACTGTTTACATATATTTGAGCATATGACATATAGTCTTTTGTATGATTCTTTATGATTATCCCCATACGAAAGGTTCAAGGATGCATTGAATATGGTCTATGGGTGTGAGTAAGGTTTTGTAACATAAGGTCTAAGACCATAAGCCTTGTACTCCGAAATCATTTGTTCGTAGTCATGATGAAACTGGACATTCCATCAAGTAAGACTGTTACGCATCAATTGTGAGATTTACCTTAATCAGGCGAAGTGTATACTTCGGGTTGGTATGTAAGTATATAGGATGGTATACACTAAACGGACCGGGAGTTTTCTTTTATGTTAAAATATTATTTTTAGAAAAGATATAACTCTCAGACTATTTATATTTGAGATTCTAAATCTTGAGAGAAAAGTAAATTCAGATGTGAAATGTCTTTAACTTTGACATATTGTAGACTAAGGTCTTCTCAGCAGTATAAGGTCAACATGTTCTTTGTGATTGGGTGATCACATGTAGCATTGTGAGCAGTGTTTTTCTCAATAGGGAATCCAAATCCTTCTTTGGTAAGAAAGACACAAAGTCTCCCCTTGAATAGGATTTTATTCAGTGTTATTCTTTAAAGTCTTTGATCAGAGCATTTGGTAAGGTTAACTCCAAATTATACCTAATGGGTGGACACTCACAGGAAAAGAGAATAATAAAAGAATAGAAATCTGGTACGTAAGGATTAGGAGGTAGAGAATATAGTGTAACAGTATCTCAACACTTATTCGTCTACGGAAGACTTTATGGAGGAATCATACTTGTGGTAAATGTCAAAGAGAACTTTGTTGATTTAATCAAGAATATTTTCTGGAGTGCAGTTACAATTATGTAGTGACGTTAATTGTAATTAATAGTGACTTGGGATAGTCGGATACTATTGTAGTCGAAAATATTTTTCTCTTTAGATCTCTCGTCAAGCTATTGTAAATTAACCATGGACAAGCCTATTATTTATTTATTGGACATGTTATTTTATTTATTTAAACATGGGCTTATTTAATTAAATAAGCAGGTTGTTTTAATTAAATAAAATACAGGCCCAAAAGATAGACTGTACAGAGAAAGAAGTGGGAAAGGTGGGCTGGGATAAAACCCAGCCCAATGCATAGAAGATGACGCACAGGCCAGGGAATTTTTCCCTGGTGCATGTGTCATCTCCTTTGGAGGTGACAAGCTAGGGTTTTAACAAACCCTAGCCATACACCTAAGGAGGTGGAGGCTAGGGTTTTGCAAACCCTAGTCGTCCACCTCACCCTTCCCTACAGTCCCACATTGCTTCTTTTTATTCTCTTGTGCTCCTTTCAAGAATATAAATAGAGGACCTTGTGGCTCAGTCAAAAATACTCCAAACACAATTCTTTTAGCCATTGCTAAGAATTGAAAACACTCCCTAAATATTTATTCGGAGAGCTAAGTTAAAGTCTTGAAGAATATAAATAGAGGACCTTGTGGCTCAGTCAAAAATACTCCAAACACAATTCTTTTAGCCATTGCTAAGAATTGAAAACACTCCCTGAATATTTATTCGGAGAGCTAAGTTAAAGTCTTGAAGAGCTAGAAGAACCCACACTCTTTGGTTATTTCTAGTCATTGGTGGGAAGATCTAAGGAGTTCTTGAAGCGTTCATCAAGGAGATGATTCTTCGCTTATATAGCCAAGGCGAGGCCCTAGTTAGCAAGTAAGTAATTTTATGTTCTAGCTAATTTTCATTAATAGCAATGTTATTCGCATGTTTTTCATAGAGTAGATCCTGAGTAGGGAATATATTATTTTTCTGCTACGCAATTTTTAAATTTGCACCCATATTCCCAACAATTGGTATCAGAACCTACTTTATTAGATACATGTAAAAGAAAAGTTTTAGAAAACTGTTTTTCTGTTTTTCTATTGCTTGTGTTTGGATGATCTCCGGAAACGAAAGTTCTTGTTTAAGACCTAGAACATGTTCTACGATATGTTAAGATCTCAACTGGAAAGTTTCAAGTCGTTTGGAGATCGTTTGCTATTATTGATTGATTTTACGTTCCAGAATATGTTGCTGTAAAATTTACAGCAGGCCTGTAGGATTACGAATTTTTTTTAGTTGTGTTGACAAGACCTAAATATAATTGGGCACTTATTTCCGCAAGGAAAATTTGTGCTTGACGCAATGGTCCAAACAGATCATCGTTTCGATTAATATCGAAAAAGTTATGATCGTTTTAAATTTCGTCAACGATTTTGGAAATCAGAAATCCTGCATGCTGATATGGAATGCGATTTTATTATGAAAAATATTTTTCAGTGATAAAACTGAAGGGTATTTTTGGTACAAGGGTGGTACAAGATTGAAAGACCAAAATACCCCAAGGTACAAATAAATGCTATTCATTAAACACCAACTTTGTATTTATTTTTATAAATACAGTGTAGGCCGAATAATCAATTTTTTCATATCTTTATTGTTGCATGAATGTAAACAAATTTTATTGATCCAAATTTATTGGATTTGAATTTGTTCATTCAAAGTACAAGAAAAGATTGAAAGAAAATTGAAGTTATTAGCAGGTAGTGTTTCTTGAAAAACACAAAGTGGCAAAGTCGCAATTGTGAAAGAAAGAACAATTGTTTTTTAAAATAAACCCAGAGTTTAAAATATCAAGTGGGAGAGAGATTTCGGAATGTAAATCTCGCAGTCTTCATCACAGGTCTATAGTAATGTTGTAAATAAAATACCCCGACTTGGCCTTGGGCCTCACGATCCCCACGGAGGGTAATTTTTTTTCATGGGTTACATAATAGATCTCCGGATCGGATAAATGCGGTGTGCTTATCACCAATTAATGGTCACCCCACGGTAGAGTTACTTGGACAACCACATCAATTTTAAATGGATGGTCACACTTGACTGATTCTACATATTAACCTCTCCAATGAGCTATGTTATTTATGATTAGAGACTGAAATAAAATGGCTTTTATTAATGACATGGTATTTGCAATAATGGTTTTTGTTGTATACTTAAGGGCCATTAATAGAGAGATATAATCTCACCTAGTCAAGTGATTAAAAATACCTCAACTTGGCATGAAGCCTTGCGATCCCCACATAGTGTAATTTTAATCACAGATTAGGCAGTCGTAGCTTTTCAAATATAAATATGTCTTTATGGCTTTACATGTTTTTATCTGTGCTAAATCTAATATATGTTTGATATATGCTCAATATATGTTTTCAGAATACAATTCGTCTTCATTTAGCCCTTTCTCCACTATCTTGAATCAAAACAAGTTGAGTGGTCCCAACTATGTTGACTGGAAAAGAAACATGGATATAGTGCTAACTGCAGAAGGGCACAAGTACATGTTTGCAGAGGCATGACTAGATGTTCCAGCAGAAGACGCCTCAGAAGATGACAAGCAGCAATTTAATCGCTGGAGGAAGTCTGATGAGATGGCCAAGTGTTACATTCTAGCCTCTGTGGCTAATGTGATAGAACATCAGCTTCAGGAGATAAATCATGCCTCGGCTATGATGACAATCCTGAAAGAGATGTTTGGTGAGCAGAGTCATGCCGCAAAGGCAGATACAATGAGATCTTTGCTGAGTACAAAGATGGTTGAGGAAACACCAGTGAGGGAGCATTGCCTGTCAATGATAGCCATGCTTAATACACTGGAGGTTCTAGGTGCTGAGATAGATGGTGAGTCTCAGGTAGATATGATTCTACAGTCCCTGCCTTCCTTCTTCAATCAATTCAGGCTCAATGTGTGCATGAGCAAAAAGGATTATACATTAGCAGAGTTGATGAACGAGTTACTAGTAGCGGAAAGCATCTTAAAGAACAAGACCTCAGCATTTATTGCTCATGCTTCCAACCCTAAGCTGAAAGGCAAGTGGAAGAAGAAGCAGTTTAAATAGGCTAGCAACACAGTTGCCAATAAGCCAAAGCCAGCTGGAAAGGGGACAAAGGCTAATCAATGGAAGAAGAATTGCTTCTACTGTGATCAGCCAGGGCACTGGAATAAAACATGCTCAAAGTATCTTGCTTCTAAAGCACAAGGTAACAATTCTTCTTTTTTAGTTGAAACGTGTTTAGTTGTGAACCACACAGATACTTGGTGTGTGGATTCAAGTTCAACTAATCATGTCTGCAATTCATTGCAAGGGTTCCAGGAAACTAAAAGGCTAAATGAAGGAGAAATGTACCTGACATTGGGAGATGGAACAAGAGTTCCAATACACTCCATTGGAACTATCAAACTTTATTTTAAATCGAAGTTTTTAATATTGACAAACTGTTTACATATACCCAACATTCGCAGGAATTTAATTTCTGTTTCTCATTTGGGTAAGAGTGGATATACCTCTATTTTGAGGGATATTGCAGTAATAAAGAAGGATAAATTATTTATCTATTCTGGTTAGATTGTGGATGGTCTGTATATTANCTGTTTACATATACCCAACATTCGCAGGAATTTAATTTCTGTTTCTCATTTGGGTAAGAGTGGATATACCTCTATTTTGAGGGATATTGCAGTAATAAAGAAGGATAAATTATTTATCTATTCTGGTTAGATTGTGGATGGTCTGTATATTATTACTCCTGATATAAATATTGTTGATAATTCTATTATAGAATCTGCTCATCATAGATTACCATTAAAGAGAAAATTTCTTTCTACTAATGATGCATATCTCTGGCACCTGCATCTTGGTCATATTAACACCAAAAGAATTCAAAGATTGGTTAAAGATGGGCTTCTAGGCCCATTGGACTTTGATCATTACCCAGCGTGTGAATCCTGTTTGGAAGGAAAAATGACCGAGAGGCCCTTTTCTGTGAAAGGACACAGGGCCACAGATTTGTTAGAATTAGTACATACTGATGTATGTGGTCCAATGAATACTCAGGCTAGAGGAGGATATGAGTATTTCATCATGTTTACTGATGATTACTCAAGATATGGATATGTCTACCTTATGCGCCGAAAGTATGAATCCTTTGAGAAATTTAAAGAGTTTCGAGTCGAAGCAGAAAAGCAATTGGGAAAACATATCAGAACACTTCGGTCTGACCGAGGTGGTGAATATTTCCTCGGAGAATTCAAGGATCACTTATCAGAGGCATGGATAGTATCTTAGTTGACTGCATCGGGTACTCCCCAGCAAAATGGTGTGTCATAAAGAAGGAATAGGACTCTATTGGAAATGGTAAGAGGTATGATGAGTTTTGCTGCTCTACTACCGTCCTTTTAGGGATATGCCTTAGAAGCGGCAGCATACCTTCTGAATTTGGTGAATCTAAATCTGTTTCTAGGGTACCCTTTGAATTGTGGACAAGACAAAAGCCCAGCGTCAAACATGTCCACATCTGGGAATGCCCAACACATGTGCTGAAAGGAAAGGCAGATAAGTTGGAATCAAAAACCGAAGTATGCTTGTTTGTGGGATATCCAAAAGGAACGAATGGTTATTTGTTTTATAGTCCTGAGCACAAGAAAGTGTTTGTCACCACAAATGCTAGATTTCTTGAAGAGGAATAAATAAACAAATTTAAACCTAAGAGTACGTTGGTTCTATAAGAAATATTATAAGCAAGTGCTGGGTCATCTTCAAGTATTCCTGAAAATGTGGTAGTATCTAATACACCACAAGTTGCTACAGAAACAACACCAAGTACCATCGTGCCTCATCATAGTGGGAGGATTATCAAGGCTCCTGATAGATTCATGTTCTTAGGGGAAGTCCGAGAGGATGAACCTGATGTGCATGAATTAGATCCTAAGACTTACAATGAAGCAGTTAACGATGTGGATGCGGTCCAATGGGTCAAGGCTATGGAAAGCAAGTTGGAATCCATATATTCCAACAAAGTCTGGAGTCTTGTAAAAGCACCTAACGGCATCAAGCCTATAGGTTGCAAGTGGATTTACAAGAGAAAGAGAGGAGTGGATGGGAAGGTTGAAACCTTCAAAGCAAGGTTGGTTGCAAAGGATTTTACTCAGAAAGAAGGTATCGATTTTGAGGAAACTTTTTCACTTGTTGCCATGCTTAAATCCATTCGGATTCTCTTAGCCATTGCAGCTCATCTTGATTATGAGATTTGGCAAATGGATGTCAAGATAGCCTTCTTGAATGGGCAGCTTGACGAAGACATCTATATGATGCAGCTTGATGGCTTCATAGCAAGAAACCAAAGTGATATGGTTTGCAAGTTGCAAAGATCCATTTATGAACTTAAGCAAGCATTCAGGTCATGGAACATCAGGTTTGATGAGACAATTAAACAATATGGTTTTGAACAAAACCTTGATGAACCATGTGTGTACAAAAAGTGTAAGGATTTGATAGTGACGTTCTTAGTGCTATATGTTGATGATATCCTCCTTATCGGAAACGATGTAGGAACATTATCAGCAGTAAGAATTTGGTTTTCTAATCAGTTTGATATAAAGGATTTGGGAAAAGCAAGCTATATCCTTGGGATCAAGCTTTTGCGAGATCGCAAGAATAGGATGATAAGCTTATCCCAAGCTGCTTACATAGATAAGGTCGTAGCTAGGTTTAGCATGGCTGACTCCAAGAAAGGTTTGTTACCTTTCAGGCATGGAGTCGCTCTTACAAAAGAGTAGTGTCCTCAGACACCGCAGCAAGTAGAGTAGATGAAGGATGTTCCCTATGCTTCGGCAGAGGGAAGCCTCATGTATGCCATGCTATTTACTAAACTTGATATATGTTTTGCAGTTGGCATGGTCAGCCGATATCAGTCAAACCCTGGACCACAAGCATGGGTAGCAGTCAAGCACATACTTAAGTACCTTAGGAGAACGAGAGATTATGTGCTTGTCTACCAGAGTGAGGATTTGACAGCTACTGGTTATCCAGATTCTGGTTTCCAGTTTGATCACGATTCCCAAAAATCTACCTTAGGGTATGTATTTACTCTAGGAGGAGGAGCCATTAGTTTGGAGAAGTGTCAAGCAATCTTGCATTGCAACTCCACTATGGAAGCTAAATATGTTGCAGTCAGTGAGGCGGCAAAGGAAGCAGTTTGGCTCAAGAAATTCCTAACGGACCTTGGAGTAATGAGGATAGAGCAGTTGCCCATCACGTTGTTTTGCGACAATAGCAGAGAAGTTGCACAATCCAATGAACCAAGAAACCAAGAAACCATAGGAGAGGGAAGCACATTGAGCGCAAGTATCATCTCATCAGAGAAATAATAATGCAGAGAGATACAATTGTGGCAAAGATTCCTTCTGCAGAAAATCTAGCGGACTCGTTCACTAAGACTTTGCCTTAGAGGGTTTTCGAAACTCACTTAAAGGGAATGGGAGTTAGGAACATGCCCAATTGGAATTGAGGGCAAGTGGGAGATTGTTAGGGATTATGCCCTAAATCTCAAGTTTTTGATATGATTGACTTTGTAGTAAATGAATGTTTATTGTTTAAATATATATTTGAGCAAATGGCATATAGTCTTTTTATATGATTCTAACTCGTGGGATGAGGCCATAGAGAAACCAGTGAACCTTGGCTTCTTCGGTCGCTACAAGGGTGGGAGCATATCACAAAAGCTCATTGAATTGAGCGGCATATTGCTCCACCGACATAGAACCCTGAGTAAGCTCTTGAAAATCCCTGGCACATTGGAGTCGCTGCGTTTGTGAAAAGAATCGATCATCAAATTCTTTCTTGAATCAATCCCATGTGATTAGGACGCCTTGGCCCAACTTAGCAGCTATTAGCTCTTTTCTAGCCAACCACCAATGAAAGGCTTCCCCTGTGAGTTTAAAGCTTGTATAATTGACCTTTTGTGCATCAGTGCCCTGAAGAGACTCTATAAGATGCCGGATGTTGGCAATTTAGGAGTCAGCAACCATTGGCCCCTTAGAGCCATCAAAGGTCTCGAAGTATGGCGAAAGAAACTAGAGGATGAACAACCCTCTACTCTTTCACGGTCACGTGGTTAGGGTGGATGTCGTTGGAATTGTTGAAACTGTTGTTACATTTGTTGTCGAAACTGTTGTTGTTGCATAGTTTGCATATTTGTCATCATGGTAGTCATGAATTGAGTTGCTTGAGCCCAAAATTGCATTGGGTAAAGCATATTCGATGGCAGAGGATGAGGAGGAGGAGGTGGTGGTGGGTCTGCACTGCCATTCTCTTCGTTATCATTTCTCAACAACCTCTCCCAACGCACATGATGCTCAGGTCTAGGAGGCATTACTCTGCAAAGTTTCCATATTAGAACCGAGTAATCCACATAAACACAAGGCAATCAAGAGTAAGATGTGCATATATCATCCAAATGCACACACATGAAATGCAACAATAAAATTTAAGAAGTCTTAATTACTTAAGGTTCCTCTTGAAATCTTTTAAATTCCTATAACTCTGACATTACCCATAGGCTCTACCTAGACACTCTAAAACCAATTACTCCCGCAATGGCTCTCAGAGCAATAACGCTCTGATACCATAAGCTGTGATGACCCGATTCATAATTACACTGTAGCTATTTTTTGTGTGGAAAACATACAGTAATCATAAATCAGATCGATCGTCACAAGGTGATTGAAACACCTCTGTCATACATATATCTCACAACATATTATGAGATTACATTTATTACATCAAAGTCACCTATCACATTTAATATAAACTAAACGGAAGCATATATACCATGGGAGTAATCAATACACATAGAGCTAACAATAATAATACTAATAATAAAAGCTTACATTGCGACATATACAAAAAGAATGGCTATACGAATCATGTCACATGCGACACAAGCCAAATATACACAACATTGTTTGTGAATACATCACAACAATATCCAAAAGAATAGACTAGCTATCTAGACAAAATAATACCTCCCACAAGATCAGTCATAATAGCCAAGATAGTAGGCCACGGGATCATCATCTATCCCAACTAAACCTGTATTAACATCTATGCAACCATAGGGATCATCTATGATTACATAAGAGGAAAATAAAAGAGTGAGTCAACAGATTCAATAAATAAAGATCCACTGAGTTTTCGCAATGAACTAATTAGTTGGTTTACATGAGTTTACAATAACAACTACTAAAAGTATGGCATTTGTTTTAGAAATATAAAGCAACTGATGAAGTAAACACTGTAGTCATAAAACATTTGAAATATAATAATAGCTGAGTACATATAGGTATGTTCCAGTCTCCCGCTTGTACTTATACACATACGTGCTCAACTATGTTATAAATAAAACATATAACTCAGTTACACCTATATACAAGCATTCCTTCTCCTATGGGTAAAAACATAAGCATACAAGCATACAAGCATATCTAAGCAATAAAGCATAAATTTTCTATGCAACTAGCCGTAAGAACATACCTATGTGCTTTTTCATAAAACTTCATATACATACTAATACGTCTATCATAAAGTCCAAAAAACCATATCACCAAACATCACTTAAAACATCATATAAGTCATCATGTAAATCATCATGCTACGCACTGTGCGTATGCTCACAATTCTTTACTTTTGTAGCTGAGGTTCATATGCTTGCAATTCTTTACCTTTGTAGCCTAGGTTCTAGTGACGGACCTACGTCCGGACCCAGGGGGGGGGGGGTAATGGACCCCTGTCTTGATTTTTTTTTTTTTTTTCCTACGTCAAAATTAGGGAGAGTTGATGCGTGGCAACTCTCCTGCCACTCTCCCCTTTCTAGTGATAATGTGATATCCTTAATAGAAAAAAAAAAAAAAAGGACATAAGAGAAAAAGCCAAAAGGGACTAGCGGTCGTACCGTCGTAGAAAAGAAACAAAGAAAGGGTCCAAGGGAGAAAGAGAAGAGAAGAGAAAGGGAGAAAGAGAGAGAGGAAGAAGGTATTCGGACCATTCAGTTGTGGTGGATTGTTTCCTAAGGTAATTTTTTTTTTCTTCTTGCCTTTAATTTATTGGATGATTTAAGTGTTTTAGAATGGAATTTTAGGTTGATTTTGGTGTTCTTGGCTGTGGAGAAAGGATGTTTGAAATTTTTAGGGTTTTGTTGAGTATTTGTCCGAAATTTTCTTGGGTGTTAAGAGATTGGAGTTGTGGTAAAGTTATGGATTTTATTGCTATAATTGATTTTGCGTATTTGATTTTTTTTTTTTTAGAAATTTTGAGGTATATGAGTTATGTTTATGGGCTGTGATGTAAGGATGGAAGAAAAAAGAAAATTTGTTACAAAGAAGTGGAGAGGACGAATATTAGAGAAGAATGGTGATTTTTGAGTATTTGTTTTAAAATATTTGGTGTTATGTAGGGTCCAGTAGGGATGTGGTTATCGGGCCTATCAACTGAATAGTAGTAATAAAGAGCGTAAGAGAAAGAGTTTTGGGTAATGAAAATATGACTAGAGAAGATAAAGACTAAAGTGGGAAGTTGGATTTTTAGAAATTTTGTAGCTTAAGAGTTTGTATTGTATTTGAGGTATTGATATTTAATTATTTTGTTTTTAGGAGCAAATGATACAAGTTGAGACGTGAAAATTATTGTGGTAATGGTGTAGGAACTTAAGGTAAGTAGAACTGATTAATCAAGATTTTATGAAAATAATACACCCAAAAGCAAAAATTGTTTAAAAATAAAATATGAATTTTTATATAAAATGTATTTGGAGTTCAGATTAAGAAAAATGGCGTTTTTGTGATCTTGCAAATCGGTGGATAATATGGATTCCTCGCACTCGCAGACAGGATAAGGTATGCTCTAATCTCTATTGAGTTTTGAGTCTATAAATTATAATATATTGACTATTCAATTTCAGTCTATTTCGTTTCCTGTTTCCCACTTCCTTCATTTATTAGTATACTTGCTTTTCTTTTTCTTTTTCTTTTCACTACAAATTAATTATAAAATGTTTTATTTGTTTGTTATTAAGTATAATAATTTTATTGTCATTCAAATTAACTTAGCTAAATAACCTAATGTTACTGTGTAAATTTATTTATAGATAATGAGAAAGCTAACTACAATTGTTGACTTTTTCAAAAGAAAAAATGCTCAAAGTTTAGAATCCAGTGTTGGTGATACATCATCGTCAACCTCTGATATCCCAATTTCTGAAAATCCTTTTATAAAATCTTGAAAAGTTGATGTAAATGAATTTGATATTAGTTCATTGGAGCATGATCCTAGTTTGCGTCCCCAAATGTGGGAGTATGATGTTAATCAATGAGATGAAATTCGATGCACTTACATTAAAGATGGTCCATACCAATGTATTCTTTCAGTGTACAAGAAATCTAAACCAGTTGGTCATCTTCGTAGCTTTTAACCTTCATGGTTCAATCTATTTCCTTCATGGCTTGAATATTCGCCCAAAAAAGATGCGGCATTTTGTTCGCCATGCTTTCTCTTCAATAAGCCATCTGGAAATCCTTTGAAGCGTGTTTTCGTTGTCGATAGATTCAAGAATTGGAAGAAAGTTCGGAGTGAAAATGATTGTACTTTTTTCAGTCATATAGGAAAAGATCCTAATTCGATTCACAGAATTGCCAAGAAGTCATGTGTTGACTTGATGAATCAGTCTCAACATATACAAAAGGTTATTGATAATTTTACTTCTAAACAAATTGCAAACAATTGGCTGCGGTTGAAGGCTTCATTTAATGTTGGTCAGGTCCTTGAATTTCAAGGTGTTGCTTTTAGAGGTCGAGATAAAAGTGTGTGTTTAACCAATCACGAAAAGTTTCTTGAAATATTAGATTTGCTGGTTTCATATAATGAAAATGTTGCTGAAGTGATAGATAAAGCCCCAAAAAAGTCTCTTACACATCACCAAGGATACAAAAGGAAATTTTACATGTTTTTTCAACCAAAGTGAAGAAGGAAATATGTGAAGAAATTGGTAATGCAAACTTTTGCATAATTGTTGACAAAGCTCATGATGAATCAATGAAGGAGCAAATGGCTATAGTTGTAAGATTTGTTTATAAAGATGGCTTTAAGCGAGAACATTTTTTTGGGCTTGTTCATGTCCTGAATACTGCAGCATTAACCCTAAAAAATATGATATATTCTATATTATCTAATCATAAGTTAGACATTCAAAACATTCGAGGGCAAGGATACGACGGTGCAAGTAACATGCGAGGTGAGTGAAATGGGTTGCAAGCTTTAGTTTCAAATGATTATCCCTATGCTTACTACATCCATTGTTTTGCACATCGGTTGCAATTGGCATTAGTGGCAGCATCAAAAAAATTTATTCTCATTTATCAATTTTTTACTAAATTGACTTCTATTGTCAATATTATTGGTGCCTCATGCAATCGTAGTGAAGAATTTAGGGTTGTTCAAGCTGTTGAAAATGCTCATATGATTGAAATTAATGAGATTGAGAGTGGAAGTGAACTTAATCAAATTGGTACTTTACAGCGGGTTGGAGATACTCGTTGGAGTTCACACTTAAGATCAATTTCTAGCTTGATAAAAAATTTCAATCCAACATGTGAAGTTCTTATTAAAATCATTGATAAGGAAACTACTTCCCAACGAGCAGAAGCAGACTCAATGTATCAGGAAATGACTTTATTAGAATTTGTCTTTATTTTGCATCTTATGAAAGAAATTATGTTGATTACTGATCATCTATGTTGAGAATTGCAATGCAAATCTCAAGACATTTTGAATTCCATGCATTTTGTTTTATCTACTAAAACGCTTATCCAAGAATATAAAGATGATAAATGAGATGTTTTGCTTACCAATGTGAAATTATTTTGTGGGAAACGCAACATAGATGTCCCAGATATGAATGCTCGTTATATTGAGAGACGAGGTCGAGCTCACCATCAACAAGCTGACTTGACAATTGAGCATCATTTTCGAGTGGATATTTTTTGTGCTGCAATAGATTCTCAATTGCAAGAATTAAATTGCCAATTTCGTAAGCATGCAGTGGAGTTGCTTATTCTCAGTTCAACTCTTGATTCTCAAGTTGCGCGTGAATCTTTTAGAATTAGTTATATTTGTCAATTGATAAACAAGTTTTATCCACAAGACTTTATCAATCTTGAAAAAGAACAATTGAAAACAAAATTTCAGCATTATAAGCATATTGTAGTTCACCATTCAGACTTTTAGAGCTTGTCAAATATTTCAAAATTGTGTCAATGGTTGGTAAGCACTGGAAAATCAATTGTCTATCAATTTGTTTATTGAATTGTTGTCCTTATGCTTACTCTTCCCATTTCTACTGCAACTACAGAGCGAACGTTTTTAGCCATGAAAATTGTCAAAACTAGACTTCGTAATAAAATTGAAGATGAATTTCTAGCTGATTCTTTGATGATGTATATTGAAAGAGAAATTGCAGCGAAATTTAGTATAGATTCAATCATAGATGATTTTCAGGATCTAAGAGAACGTCGGGTTCCACTTTAATAGGTAATTGAATTGAAAATTGTAATATTTTGTTTCTATTTTCTTAACACCGAATGGATACTAATTTTATTTTTATATGTTGATTTAATCTTTAATCTTAATATATTTCTCATTTAGTATTTGCCCCCCCCCCCAATTTTAATATATTTCTCATTTACACTTTGGCCCCCCTTGATAAAAATTTCTAGTTCCGTCCCTACTAAGTTCATATGCTCACAATTCTTTACCCTTATGGCCTAGGTTCATATGCGTCTTTTATCTCATGCTTTTCATACATAAGCTCATAAAAATCATGTGAACATTTTAGCTATAATTCATTTCTCAATACAAATCTCAATAAAGCATTATGAAATTTAACAAGTCAATATTTCCGCCATAATCATAAATCATCAATAGAATATCAAAACTCATCATAAATCACTCATCAAAGATTCATCAATTGTATGAAAGTAGTCGAAAATATAAATCATATGTTCTTACAAAATATCATCGGTTTGATTAACCTTCATATCATTTTTCAAATTCTTTTGGAGTCATTTCTATTGTTTAGTAAATAAAAACATTTACTAAACATTTAAAACAAAAAAAAAAAACATTTTAAAGGGTGTATCGTTCTCAGTAAGTATAAATTCTTACTCTTTCTGCTTGACAAAGTCACTCCTCTAGGTTAAATGCTCAAACAATGCTCACTACATAAACATATTACTAAAACATTAACAACTATGCACTTATACTCTACTCTCAACACCAATGATAGTATAAGTATCAAAATAACCCATTAACCCATAGAATTTTAGGGTTCTAAATGACATTTAAATAACCCCCAATGTTAACCCATAAAGAAATACTAAGGTTAAACATCACAAAAACCCAAAATACCAAACTAAAAAAAATCTAGGGTTTAGGCTTCTTATCTCAAATCTTGAAGAATCTGGAGTTTGTGCACTACGGAACTTCAATCTGATGTAGAGAAAGCTTAACCCAACAAGAATCCTAAGAAGTTACTCAATATTAAGTCATACATTCAAGAATGTAGGCTAAACATTGAAAAACTAAAGTTTCAAGAATTTTTACCTTGAATCGATCGGTAGAAATAGGTTTCCAACGCCGAGGATCTTAATTCCGGTGTTAGAAGCGTGATTGGAAGCTCTCAAAGATCAATACCCAAGGTTGGGTATGAACCCTAGGAGAGAGAAGAGAGAAAATGGCGTGGAGAAAGAAAGAAAATAAAAAAATGAGCTAAAAATCGCGTCAGCTCTATTTATAGTCGCTGGAATAGTGCCATTGTTCGGACCAAGAAGTGGTCCGTCCGAACGACAGAATACATGGTCCATCCAAACCATGCTGTGAACGAGGTGCAGACGATCGTTACTGAGTGAACAGTGGCAAAGGCCAGTCCAGACGACAATGCAAACGCTCTGCGGATGAGGCTCACTAGATGAGCCCATCCAGACCATCTTGTGGACGATCTGTGGACCGCAGCAGACGGAGCTGCAGACAATGTGCATTGGGCAATAGCCATTCGGAGGAAAATACTACCTTCCGGACGCCCAATGTGAAAAATTATTTTTTTAATATTTTCTTGTTGCGTTTTCGAAGTGTTTATTTTTCTTACTTTTACTTATCTTTTTACCCTTATCTTTTTAAGGTGATTTATAATCCTCTAATTTAAATTCTTGGGTGTTACAAAAGGAGAGAAAGAAAAAAAAAAGTGTGAGGTGTGTGTTTTGTGAGAGGGAGAGATGAACCAAGAAAAAAAAAGAAAGAAAGAAAAGAAAGGTGTTGTGCGTGAGGCAGAGGGGGAGGAAGGAAAGAAAGGAAAAGAGGAAAAGAAAGAAGGGCTGCTGTGCCGTGTGCAACCGAGAGAATAAAAAGGAAAAAGAAAGAAAAGAAGAAGAAGGAAGGAAAAGAGGAAGGAAAAACCTCTAGGTAATTTCTAAAGCCCTACTTTTTATTTTGTGATTTATGGATTTATCATATTTTAATTAATGTTTTGTTGGGGAAAAACATTAACCATGAGTCTTTTAATTTTTATGGGATTAAGGTTGCTAATCTAGTGAGATTTGTGGGTTTTGATACATGGCTATATTATTTAGGAATTAGATACTAGTGTATGTGTTTTTATTGTGGATTAATGGTGATTTTAGAGTTAAATAATTAGAGTTGTATAGATGTTTTAGACAATTTCATTTTCATATTATTTAAGAGTAGATCTACCACTTTTTAAGGTATTAATGGGTAGATCCTTTGTATTTTTGAAGTGTGGTAAATGAGGCTTTGTCTTTTAAAAGAATGGTTAGGCCTTTGATAAAAGATGTGGAGTTTTATGTTTTAGATGATACTTTGGGGACTAAGTTGTGTTAAGGATAATGTAAGAGATTATTTTAGGCCTTAGAATGTGTTAGGTGTTAAAGTATGACATTTGGAGTTTTAGGGTTTCCGTCTACTGAATGTTCGATAGCTCCACCAAACGTTCAATAGCCTCACTGAACATTTGATGGTTCCATCAAACATTCGATGGTCGGGTAGAGAGTCTAAGTTGTTCGGTTTAAGGTTTAGGCTCTAAAATGAGTTTTTAAGATGAATATTTCTAATTAAGGAATTATGTGACACGAATGTAGATTTTGTAACTTTAAGGAAATGATTGCGATAGTAGGACAGATACTCAACGGTGAGAACTGAAAGGTGACTTTAACTAATCAAGGTAAGTGATCTTGTGCTAGTATTTTTATAAGTAATGACCCAGCGCATTTTATATAATCTTTTTAAAAGAAAACTCGGGTTATCTCTTGAGTATCTCTTGAAATAAATAAATAATGTTTTATTTATGAAACGTGTGAATATTGTCTCAATTAATGCATATTCAAATATTGTGTTACTATGTATACATGAAATGAATTATTTATGTGTATGTGTAACATGAGATAAAATGCGAAATGGATGATAAATGGTGACACCAGTATCGTGTGTATATGATTTGATGGCAATGCAATACACCCTTGATTGGGTGTGGCCACACAAGCCAATAACCCTAAGTAAAAGGGGTTAGGCTGATAGGGTTCCGTAGAAAGGGGATGAGCAGACCAGTCCTTGCCGAAAGGTGATGTACATGACAAGCACAACGTTACTCTGGGGGTTAAACAGAGCTATGGATGTTTATATGATGAAGCAAAGCAATAATAATTGTTTATGTAAAGCCAATTTTTATGAATCAAATATGTTTGCAAAAATAAATGATTTTATGACTCAATATTTTTTTTTGCATATAAACTGTTCATAGTCACACAATGGCACCGGATTACTTGCTTACTAAGTGGTGGACTTATCATTTACTTTCTCCACCTATAAAACATCTATGTTATAAAACATAAATCTTTTACAGTGTAGCCAGTTAGGTCTTTGAGGTATGAGGATCATGATGCGGACGCGACACTTTGAAGTTATGACTTGGATTTGGTAATGCTTGAGCACATTGCGGATTCGGAGATCGCTTATGGTAAATAGTAATATTGAGTGACACTGCAAACTTAGTATTTTGAGCTGTATTTGTGTATAAAGGTTTAGCATAGAAATGTTTTATAGTGATGATGTGTATATTGTAGAGATTTCAGTTTTTGAAATGATTCGGAAATGATTTCAGTTTTATTGTGGGACCTGATTTTCATTAAGAATGATCTAAAGTGCTATTGGATTTAATTTGGAATAAAAGAGAACATTTTTGAAGATTTATTCTGCATTATCAAGGACCGATAATGGTAATAAGACAATAATGGTATTCTTGAAGTTTAAATACTTATTTTGGAGCCTTGGGTGTCCATAGAACGTTTGAAGGATTCGATGTAACGTTTGGTGGTCTCATGGAACATTCGATGGTAAAGATCAAATGTTCGATGCGTGTCATGATGTGCTGTTCACGTGAAATTTCTTGATTAGTGTGCATGTCAGACCATATCAAACGTTTGATGCTTTTATGGAATATTCAATGTGCTTTTATCAAATGTTCGATGCTTTTATCAAACATTCGATGTCGTACATAGAACATTCAATGAACCTAAAAACCCAACAGTCCTTAACCAGACATTTCAGCTCTATAAATAAGACTCTCACCCTTCCATTTCGTTGTTCACCTTCGACTTGGAGCTTAAAGAACGTTTATGAGGGTGTGAAGAAGAGTGTTTGAAGAATTAGAAGGCTTTTGGGCTTTAGAGGTATCTATCTTAGCCTAGTTTGTTTCTCTGTTGTTATTTTCTTATTGTTATCTTATTTAGTTGTTGTTATGTCTTAATTTCTGAGTTGTTAGCATAAGTTTGATCATTTGGAGTTTTAGTTGGTTTTTGTAGGTTTAGGTTGTTTTGAGGTGGTTTAAAGAATTTGATATCTTAAACCCTGTTTTTTGAGGTTGAGACTCCTTATTTTCGTTGGTTAGACCTTTAGGAGACCTTAGTAGGAGTTAGAAACCAAAAAGGACCAAGATATGACCTAGAATGAGTTTCTAGACCTCATCAAACATTCGATGTTCTTCATCAAACATTCGACCTTCCTGGTCAAACGTTCGATGCTTGGATAGAATGTTTTTTTGGGTTATTTGAGGCTTAGGACTTGTTTAGCTTAAGGCATAAGACTAACGGTAAGATTGTTTCTCAGATTCTGAAGTTGGAGACTGCGTGAAAGAGTATTTGGTTGATCCATATGACACAAGTGAGTAAAACTCACATTGATACTTGTTATTGTTATATTTTTATACATAACATGATTATTTTGATGTACAAAACCTACATATTTACAATTCTCATGAAATGCTTATTTATTCTCAATCGTGAACTCCATTTGTGAAAACGGTTGTGATTAACAAAGATAATGAAATGATGAGTTGTGAAGTGAAGAGCATGCATATAAAAAACACAAAGATTAATGTGTATCATATGACATGGTTGCACCATCTTGTAACAGAATAATGGTCATGGGCTTACCATTATTACAAGTTGACCCCATGGTCCAGTTATTTATTGTTGTGTGTGTGCCTTGGATCCATTGGTTAGAGTCTTGTGATAGCGCACCATTCTTTGAGTAGATCACTAGTTACGGCTTTGCTAGTCAGTGTGGGCCACCCGAGGTCGGACTGCTAGAATAAGACGGTATGTTTGTGTAGTGTCCGGAGCACCAAAATTGTACCAGATGTCCTTTTAGACGGGCAAACCTTACCGAGAGAGGGTTAATGTCCCGGGTAGACCATATTGTTGACATATCACATGTTCTTTAAATATATCATGTCTTATATAAATATATTGCATTGTCATGACATGTTTATACTATAACTGATATTATCAATGCATGTTCTTTATAAACTGAGTTTACAAATGATAACCTGTATAACATGTAGATTATTACTCACTAAGTTATGGACTTACACTTGTATCATTTTCACCTATAAAAAATGTGTTGTTTTATAGTTAGGCTACCTTTAGATGTCGGATTCGAGATGAACCTCGAGGCAGATGCAGCCGTTGGATGTAGGAATATATATTGATTCAATTTATGCTTGAGGACTCACTACAGGACTTCAAAGGCTGCTCATGGTAATCATTATGTTTGGGTGATGTTGTAGACTTAGAATTTTGAGTCATGACTATGTATTAAGGCTTAGTTGGATCCCTTTTTCGGTGATGTTATGTATAGTATTTAATCAGTTCATGTAATGATTCTTAGTAGACACTTTGGTTGTAATTATTAATGACTGTAGAAATTTAAGTATTTCGTTGCGTAGTATTCTCTTTTGAAGAGTAGAAATTCCTGAGTCTTATACCTGGTGGAATAGGGCTAAGAGATGAACTGTGCAATTAATTACCAGTTAATTATTTTCTCGAGATGTTACAATAGTATCCTCTTTTGAGTAGTAGAGATCCTTGAGTCTTATTCTAGATGGAATGAGACTGGGAGGCGAACTGTGAAATTAATTACAAGTTAATTAATTTTCTCGGGCCGTTACAGCAGTGGTGAACAGTACTGTCTAACACACACGAACATTTGTGTGTACTATTCACACAAACGTTCCTGGCCCTTACATGGACGTTTGTGTGAGCCAGAAAAGTCTAAAAAAAATATTTCAGGGCTAATAAATATTTGGGGTATTACAAAACAACCCATAACACTTGAATAATACAAGCATCACAAGAACACAATGATAACCCATAGCGTTCTAGGGTTCCATGAGACACACAAGTAGTCTACATTGACAACTCATAGAGAAAGTATAAGATTAGAAACCAAAAATCCCCAAATCAAAACACTTAGAGAAAATTAGGGTTTTGACCATTACCTTGATTCGATGAAGCATCTAAAGTTTCGCGTCACAAAACTTCAACCTGTTGATCTAGACTCCCAATAAGTAAAAATCCTAAGAAAATTACCAACATTAAGCCATATATTCAAGAAATGTAGCCTAATATGAGAAAACTAGGTTTTTGAGAATTTTACCTCAAAACGATTGATAAAAAGGATGCTCTAACACCAAGGATTGTGTTTCCGGTGTTAAATTAGGCTTTGAAAATTCCCTTAAATCAATACCCAAGATTTGGATACAAACCTTAGGTGAGACAGAGATAATCGGATGATAGGGGGAGAAGATGAGAGGAAGTGAAGCTGAAATCGCCTTCTTGGTAATTTATACCTGTGCAACTCGTACGATCGAGTAAGTGCTCTTGTCTACAACTCGTACAAATGAGATTGTGGACGAATGCCTCTGTTCTTCCCACTTATGCTAAGCGTACGAATACCATAACAAACGAGCTTCTCGGGTCTAACTCTCGTCTGAAGCTTGTACAAATGGAATTGCAAACGAGCATCCCTTAGTAGCTCGACTGCAGTGCGTACAAACGAGAATTGCGGACGAGCTAATTGGTAGAATTCTCCAACTTGATCCTGTTAAATTTTATCTTATTTTTAACACTTGGGTCAATTCCTAAGTTAACTATAAATGTTTGTCATGGGTGTTACAATCATGACCTGCAATAAATGCTAGTCTATTCGAGTTCAGGCTTGGTCAAAAAAAGGGTCAAATAAGCCATTTATGGGAGAGCTTAGCCAATCTAGTGTAATTTTTCCTGTCAAAAATTTGATCTTGCCACGTGTTCATTTTTCTCTGTTGATCAAGCTTGGCTCTCGATTGACCAAGCTTGTGCAGTAAGCCCCAAACTTCACATTTTTTATCTCTGTTTTTCATTTTGTTTCATCCTTTCGCACTCGAGTTATTCCATTCTTTATAATATCGTGACCCTTGGTGTGTATTTTATGGATTTATTTAAGTTTTTAACATCTAAAATATATGTTTTATTCTTGGGTGTTACAAAGGACTTGAGGGTGGAGCGAGTAGAGTCAGTGAGGCGGGGTCGGAGATCAATGAGTTGGCAGCGGAGGAGAATGGTGGACATGGTGCGGGACTCAAGGTGAGGGGAGGATTGGAGGAGGTGGAAGAGCTAAAGGTAGATGGAGAGGGCCACCAACAGCTCCTCCATTCCCGAAGTGGCAACAAGTGCATCCTCTGATTTGATAAATCAGTGGCACCTTGCTGGGGAACATAATAGAAGATGAACGAGTAAGGTCAAACAACAATAGATTTAAGGGCTTTTTGTTAAGTTCCAGATGACGTGTAACTCTATTTTTGTTTTGGTTGACGTGGGTCGTACAACGTGGTTTGTCTAATGTATGCTGGTTGACTGAATCGGCTAGATATGTGTTTACTTTTAATTGGACATCGAGTCTAAATTAGAAATCTTAAAAAGCCATTTGCTAAAATGAAACCTAGTGTAGGAGTGGAACATTTTTGCCACCGATTTATCAAGAAATTTTGTGAAGAATAATACAAAATACTAGATTTTCATCCTATTGGACTGATATAGCCGCCTCTGATTTTTTTTTTTTTTTAAAAGAAAAACAAGAAGATGCCTTGGAACAAGTAAAGGTGATTCGGCTGGCCGTTCCTAGACGGATTGTTTGTTAAAGATAGAGGTAAGAAGATGCGTTCCAATCGGAGAGAGAGAAACAAAAAAGAAAGATGCTCCCGCTAAAGCTGGTACGCTCTCTGGTATTGGGAGAAACCATTAACAACCCTCGCCTTCTGGCTCATGATAATGACCACCTTGATGGATATGCCCACGATGACAATCAAACGACAAGAAGAAGAAGAAGAAGCAACAGCAGCGCCGACAAAATCACCGGAACGAAGACCCCACTGCTCCTATTCCTCCCAACCAAAGAGCTCATCGCAGACACGTACAGGCTCGCCACCATAGCCAGAGACATGGGCATGGACTTATACCCAACCCCATCTCTCTCCCACATCATCTTCGCATACCCATCTTCATCATCATCCCCATCAACCTCCTCCTCATCATCACCATCACCATCGTCGCCATTCCCTATATCATGGTCATCCTCCTCACTCTCTTCCCACTCCTTGCCAAACGACGCCGTTCCCCTCCCATTCCCTTCCCTCACCACAGCCTCTCTCACCCACCTCCGCTCCTTTGCCACACTCTCCAAAGGCCTCTTCAAACTAGCCTTTATCAACTCCACCCATTCCACAAGCAAAGCAACCACTGACAGCACTAGTAACTGGGATTGTTGCTCAATCTCTCTATTTTCCCGGCTCACCGGGGATCGAATAGACACTATGGATGCATTTTCTCGGTCTCTGGCAGGAATGGGCTGGACCCTTTTCAAGACCAAGCAAAACCCTTCTACGGATTCCGGGGATAGGCGAGTTTGGGGTGGGAATTCGGTGTATTTGTTCAGAAAGGTTGAGTCGAACCGGGTTCGGGCGGGGCGGATAAATGGGGATGGTGGGAGTGGTGGGGAGTGTAGAATTAGGGAGTTGAGGTTGCCCCAATTGGATTTTCGGAATGCCCCTTTGCGGATTCTGCAGTACATTCTTCTAATGACTGATGATATCTTCTATCTGGCGTGACACAGGTACTTATTTGATTCGATTCTTGGTTTCTTAGTTTTCTTTCTATTGCTTTGTTTGCCTTTCGTATATTGGTTTGTGCAAATTTGACTTAAATATGGTGAATTTATGGTTTTAGATGCCTATTTTTTTATTTAGCTTTTGGTGTCTTGGTTTTATTTTCTCCTTTCCTTGCTTGTGGATATTAATATGCATAAATTGGAGTTCAAGTGTGTGATCTTATGGTTCTAGGTGGACTATTTTTTAGCTAATGTGTGCCAGTGGCTGTCTTTGTTTGGTCTGTGTTGTATTCTAGTTTGAAGCTTTTGAGGGATGATGGACTCTAATTGCCAAAATAAAAACGAAAATGAAAATGCTTTTCTTACAAAAGAATCTTTCCAAATTTTCGCAAAGTAGATGTGAAAGGTCCCTCGCCAAGAAATGTATAGCACCCAACCCCACCCTTTGTATTCCGCATGCTTCCCTATCATAGTGTAAGATAATTTTTAAGATTTTTCTTTTTTGGTTATATAACTTTGTTCAAAGGAGAAACCAAAAAGAGAAAGGTGAAGCTTGTTTTCCCGATAGTTAGAAATTTTGATGCTGAGATAGGATTTTTTGCATGGACAGAGAGTGGTCAAGACAGATAGAAGAGAAGTTTAGAGTAGTTGATATGGAATTTAAAATTCCATGGTGGATTCAACTCACTAGTAGCCTCAATAGCCGATGATCCTGGAAATCCATTGTGTAATGCATTGCTGTTCTTGATCAATTTTTCTGTCATCAGTTGTCCCCCTAACTGTATAACGATCAGCATATATGTTTAGCTAGATTCCTTGATCACATGGATCATCCTTAAAAATACATGTTATCTCTATACGCCATTTGCTGTAGATTTTGACAATTCTCAGTTGAGTTACCCTGGTATGGTTTTTGGCGCAACATCTAGAGAATTCTAAATAAACCAATATATCTAATTGGCATTGCCCTTTTTATTTTTTAACTCCTGGATTGTGTTCAAATAATGAAGGTGTGGCCATTTTGTTCTGACATCCATAAGTGAGAAGCACAAGGTGTAAATAACATATATCATAAATTTCAATGACTTCTAGGTAATGTAGGAAACATAAATGATTAGCAGAAACTCACTACATAATAAATTAAACCTCAAGATTAAATTGTTGGTTCCACAACTTTTGGCAGATAGAGAGACATTAATCAACTAAATCAGATAGACAGTTCCTCAAACATGTTCAACTTACAGATTAACTGAGAAAGTATGATTCAGTGCCTGTTGAAGTTGTTCGGGAAAAGGAGCTTGAAGGTGAGTGACAACATGGTTGGATTTCATGATATACTTTAATCCGATGTGTACTCTTGATACGGAAGGAGTGTCGCACACCTTTATGACAAGAAAAGGCTGTAGGTCCCAGGTATGCTTCTGATTTTAGTCTTGCTTTTAAATGTTGCATCAAGTGCTTTGGGCTACTAGTAGTTCACCAAAGATGACGCCCTACATGCAATTTGGACATTGTCATCAGTGAACCCTAGTTCTAGCGGTAGGCTTTCAGAATTATATTCTTGTGTTGAGCAGATCAAGCTTTACAATTTTCCTGGTTTTAGAGACATACAAAGGGCCTCAATTGCTAGAGACATAGGCATGCAATTCTTGCCCTCATATTACCCATGACATTGTCTTCAGATTGCCATGTCCGTATACTTCATTGCCTTCCCTCATCATCATCTCATTATACTCATTATGCTGCGGCTTTACCCCTTCCTATCTTTTCTCTTCCTTCTTCACAGCCTCTATACTCCTTTATGCTCTTTGCCAATGCATAGAAGTTAAGTTCTCTTCAGGCTAGAGTTAATTTTTTTTCACCATGACTTATACCCCCAAATGCGGAATTGGAGATCTTTGAGGATGAGAGTGTTATAATTGATATAATGGCTGGCTCATCGCAGTTTCAGGAAAGGAAAGGATCCGTATCGATATGAAAGCAATCCACCTTGAACTTTGGTTGGTTATGGCCATAATAGGATGTGTCTTCAAGAAGGTGGACTAGAATCTGTGTCAGGCAGCCAAATGATGATGATGCCTATGCCTCCTCTGGAGTATGGAATTATTGAGGAAAGATTTCGTCTTTAGGACTGCGTTATTAAGGATTTTGCAGTACAATTTACTTATAAAAGAAAAAGAAAAAAAAGTTTTTTCTGTACAATTTTCAAGTTTTGATTGATATTTTTATTGTGTATAAACAGGTTTTTATCTTCTGCATTTCTCTTACTGGATTTTGGTTTTGTTTCTTTGCTTGCCTTGTATATGTCATTGACTAATCTAGAATTGGCTCATAGAATTCATTGTTTTAATACATTTTTATGCAATATATGGCCCTGTTTTCTTTCTCTAAGTGTGAAAGTAGTAAGGATTTGCTCTGTCTGCGTTTACATTGCAGGGTTTGGTTCTCAAGGAGTTTGATATGTAAGAAGAGTGAACAAGAACAAGCGAAGAAGAAAAGGCTCTATCTGAAATTTGGAGTCCTCTCATTCCTCCTACTTGCTTGAACTAGAGCAACTAACAAATTTTCTTCGTCCATCCCCCTGCCCGCACACTTGCATTTTCCGCATTTCATGGTAGTGATTGGTTTTATCGTCTGGATTCTTGTTCCGCTGTGGTTTACCAGCTTTAGATTAACTTTTATATTGCATCCATACTTGTAGAATGTATCTATGTCTTTTTGTGATCAGTTCTTTTCCCTCGTGTTATTGATTAGTTTATTTTGTAATATGTACATGCAACTAATTTATGGCTCTTTGTTAATACTTGTAGAGTTGTAGGGAAATTATGATAAGTCCCTGAAGAGCATTTTGCGATTTTTTTTTTTTTTTTTTTAATTAAAAGAGTAGGTGGAGAGACCAATTGTGACTATTCTACTTTAACACGACCATAATAACACCTTCCTGCTAGGAACCGCACAGGAAGGATCTCAGGAAGGATCTCGACAGTGAACTTTTTGTGATTTTGACATTAAGACTCATATTGCTAATTTGATTTTCGAGACCCGCGTAGAAGGCCACTTTAAATTCGAGACTTTTGTTCTTCTTTTTTTTTTTTATCAAACAAATAACTGAAATGATATAAAAATATAATTATGAACATCATATAAAAATTAAAAATATAAGAAGAAAAAAGAAACCACGCTATAGACCTCCAAGGACATGGAGGCCAACCTCTAAGACCATGAAGGACCGTGGTTCCTGGCTCACTCACGGCTGGGTTGTGCCCAATCATGGTAGGGATGGGCGTGACTCAAACTTTGAAAACTCCATATCACCGATTTGCTTGCTTCAATGGTTTTGGTTGAGCATACCAACCTTGTCACACCCCCTAACCTTACCAGGGTTAAGTAGTGAGCATACAAAACCTTCTCACATCCCCTAGCCTTACCGAATTAACTCTAGGTGCACTCATGGTAGAAGCATCCCGGTGATGGACCACACGAAGTGGCAGCACTCCGTCCTCTGAGCTCCGGTACAATGTGTAAAGAAAAAAACCTTATAGTAATTGTTGTAATCATCCCAATAATTCATTGGGTGTTTGCTTTGTATTTATAAATGTGTACAGAGAACAATCTTGAAAAGTAAATATACAATGTGTAAGGAAAGGCAATCGTTCCTATTCTAAACTACAAACGAGTATGGAAGTCATATATTACGCATGAGGAAATTACAAAGCACTTCAGGCAGGATCCGTTGCTGTCAACGATTTTCCTCAACTTGGGTAGCACGCACAATATCTTGCACAACTAGGATATCTTCAAGATTAGAATCTTCAGTTATATCCTTATTTGTGAAGGATTTGAGTTTTACTTGAGAATGAGGATGAGAAACATTATTATCTCCAATATGCCCCCGCAATAACAATGTGGGAGGACACACATTGAGATTGGAAGAAAGTTTCTGGAAACGTGTAGATACCAGTGGCTTGGTAAGAATATTAGCTAATTGGACAGAAACTTCACAACTAGTGTTTTGGCTGCAACCTGTTCACGAACAATGTGAAAGTTTATTACAATGTGTTTGGTATGGGTATGAAACAATGAATTTGAGGTTAAATATGTGGCCCAAATATTATCACAAAATAACACGGGAGCATAGTGTAAGAATGTCCCAAGCTCAAAGAGTAGAGATTGAATTCAAGTGAGTTCAGCAACAGTATTGGCAATTGCCTTATAATCATATTCGGTACTTGACGGAGAGACCATTGCTTCTTAGATCGCCAAGAAATAAGATTACGTCATCTGGGCAACTAGGCCAATCAGCATCTATATAGCAGAGGTGTAAATGCGAGCGGATATTAACTGCCTGCATCCTCAATTTGAGGATGTAAATAGTGGTTTTATGGTATGCAAATGTGATTAATAATTGCATCTGTAATCCCTTTATTATATATATATATATATATATATATATAATATTAAATTCAACTGTTAATGGAAACTCTTCTAATTTGTTCTGATTTAATTGCCTTATAATTATTTTTCCTTTATTATTATTATTTTTTTGAAATTTTTTTTCCCTTCACCAACTATAGATAGATGACACTGGAAGCTAAATAATGGAATGAGATGAAATTTCATGGCAAAATAATTAGCATCGTGTGATTTGAATAATAGTGTTTAGTGAACAATGTAAAGTCTATATGTGCATTCATAGGCTTATGTGTATAGTTAGTAATCTCTTGAGAAAGAAGCTGTTCGATAGTGTTTATTTTGTTGCAACTTACTTTTGATTATTTACTATAAAAAATAAATAAAATTTCAAAAAGCTCTATAAACTTCTAGCCGTTTTGAAATGTCCACCCCTAATGTTTATAAACTCTCATTTTGATTCCTTAAACTTTTATTTTCTTCACTAGATAATCTATTACTGTCAAATTCTGTCAAAATTTCGATTTTCCCCTGTCCTTTACCACTAAAGGATCTATTATTGTTATAGGACTGCTTTTGCCTTTTGCTAGAGGAGCTAGGCTACATTCACCGTGACACAATTAAGTCAGGGGCTAAATTAGGTGCCCTAACCGTTGCTCGTAAGTCAACAAGTGATATGAGTCCTCCAAGGAAATGGTTCCATGCGGGTAGTAATGGATAGGAGTGTACAAGCGGGGCGGTTATTAACCGCTTATAATCGGATAACCAGAAATAACCGAATTACCGGATAACCGGACAAACCGGAAAACCGAAAAACCGGGAATAACCGCAACCGGATAACCGGATAACCGGTTAGGCCGGTTGTGGTTGCGGTTATTAATTTAAAAAAAACCGGTTATTAACCGGGTAACCGGAATCACCGGATAACCATTTTTTATATATATATATATAAAATTTTAATTTTAGACAAGTTAATATACTTTATTCTTTTTTCTCTCATTTTTTTTTTTTTTTTCTCTTCTTTTTTCTCCTCTCCTCTCTCTCTAGAGAAGAAAAGAAAAAAATATATATATATGAATAGGGACGGAGTCAGGAAATAAAATAGGTATGGGCCAAAACAAAAAAAAAATTAAGGTAGGGCCAAAAAAATAATTTGGTATGGGCCAAAAGATAAAAAAAAAAAATTAGCTTATAATTAAACTTAAATTTTTTTTTTTTTTTTTGGAGGGGCCAGGGCCCCTACGGCCCCTCTCCCTCCGTCCCTGTATATGAACTTGTCCAGTTGTCCCACATTGAATATGAACAAACTTTTTTTACTCTCCTATTTCAAAATAAATTTTTAATGAGAAGTGATTAAAAATAATTTTTTTTTTTTGTAATCCATAACATTAAAACCGGTTACCGGTTTATAACCGGTATTGAAACCGGTTATTAGCAACCGCAACCGGGTCCTGCGTAAAAAAAACAACCGCACCGCCTGGTGCGGTTCCGGTTTTAAGAAATGCAATAACGGGATCCCGGTTGCGTTATTGCCCCAATAACCGCAACCGCAACCGGTTGTACACCCCTTAGTAATGGAGACCACTAAGAGTTATATTCATCAATAAGTTCTGCAAGAATATAAGAGCATTAGTAGCAGTTTTTTTTTAAATTTCAGTTACTTTTCCAAGTGTAGGGAGAACTCCTAATTAGGGGTGAGCACGGGTCGGTTTGGGTCGGGTTTCGCAGGTATCCGAAACCCGATCCGCGGGGTGCGGGTTTGAAAAAATTCAACCCGCAACCCGCATGTTTCCATTGCAACCTGACGGGTTTCGGGTTTGCGGGGCGGGGCGGGTTTGCGTGCGGGTCGGGTTTAAACCCGAATTTTTATTGGGCTTTGGGCTCAAATTGAGTTAATTTTAATTGTGTTTTTTTTGTCAAAAAAGTGCTATAAACTTATTTTTGCTGGATAAAGTTTAATTTTTGGCCTAATTTTCAAATATATAATTTTTTGCCCAATTTTTATTTGTACATGAAATGAAAAAAACCTAAACCCATTTTTTTTAAAAAATAGACCTAAAATCACATTCATCAAAATTAATACTCATTTAAATAATAATACTAATAAAATATAATGTTCATAAAAGTGCATCAACTATAAAATATAAAAATGGCATAAAATCATATTCAATGAATCAATAAATGTACATCAACTATCAAAAGTTCAACAAATTCAAGAAAACATTTAAATTAATATCAAATTCAAAATTTCACAAAAGATGAAAAGATTCAAAAATAAAGACACTATAGTCACTAAACACTAGTATCCAATTCAACCAATCTAAAAAATGCAATACATAAAATGCAACATATAAAATGATGGAATCCAATCCAACACATAAAAAAGTATTTATAGTGTNTAATAAAATATAATGTTCATAAAAGTGCATCAACTATAAAATATAAAAATGGCATAAAATCATATTCAATGAATCAATAAATGTACATCAACTATCAAAAGTTCAACAAATTCAAGAAAACATTTAAATTAATATCAAATTCAAAATTTCACAAAAGATGAAAAGATTCAAAAATAAAGACACTATAGTCACTAAACACTAGTATCCAATTCAACCAATCTAAAAAATGCAATACATAAAATGCAACATATAAAATGATGGAATCCAATCCAACACATAAAAAAGTATTTATAGTGTATAACAAATCGCGGGTTGGGTCGGGTACCCGCGATTTTCAAAAAACCAACCCGCAACCCGACCCGCGCGGATATGCAAAAAAAAAAAAAACCCGAACCCGCGATTAAACCCTAAAAATCCGAATTTTTCGGGTTGGGGCGGGTAGGGTCAGATTTTGCTCACCCCTACTCCTAATGCTTTTTTCGACCAGCAACTCTTGGAATGGGCTCAGATGCTCCTATTTCAAATCATTGAAGAAGGTGGTTGTGATTGATTATCATTTCCATCCTACCCGTTTCTTTTTTTTTTTCTTTTTTTTTTTTTCACTTTCATTATTATAATCATAAGAGAAAGTAGCCCCAGGTTGTCTACAAGTTTTACAAGTAGCATTTTAGAAGTGTTAAAATGTTGACGAGTTGCTATATATGATGACTTTGCAAAATGATGTCATGTGGATAGTTAAAATTATTAGATCGTTGTTGTTGTTCTATTTTTTTTTTTTTAATAGTGGTTTAAAAGAAATACATAGTCAATAGAACCATCTTTGCAAAGTGCATAAGGATTGTTTAATCATATCATAGCTTTAAAAAAATTGGTACATAAATATTTGGTAAATTGCATATATTATATGCAAATAGGGTTGTACAATGGGGCAGTTCCGCAATTACTAACCATTTATAACTGCTAATCGCATAACTGCTTTGATAGGCGGTTATAAAAAACCGCTAACCAATTAAGGCGGGGTGGTTAGCAATTTTAGAGATAGAGATAAGCGGTTAATAACCGCTATCTACCTACTCATATATATAATACTTTTTTATATATAAATAATAATATATATAACCAAAACGACGTCATTTTGATGTTTAGGGTTTTTATTAAACTCAATTTCTCCTCTATTACTCTCTACTTCTCTACCGGCCCACCTCACACAAAACTCTCAAACACTGAGACTCAAAAATTTCAGACTCAGACTCTCTCGTCTCTCACTCTCAAGTATTTTCTCTCTTGTCTAGTCGTCTCTTAGGAACTTGCACATGGTATTCTCATCTCTCTCGTCTTTCATCCTGATAAAGAAGTCATTTTTGTAATATTTATTCTAGAGGTGGAGCCATTCTCCTTTTGACAGAGATATAGTTGGTAATTACCTAATACCATTTCTGGCGGAAATTACCTGAAGCCATTTTTGGTGGTCTTAATGTTTCATTTTCCCAAACAGCTTAATTCTCTATTCACCCGATTTTTTTGTTTAACCTGATAAAATGAGTTTGAGCGTTTTTGGTTTCTAGCAAACAATTAAGATACAGCTCTTTGTTGGATTTCCTGTTCAAATTGATGGGGAGCCTTTGTTTCAGCATCCATGTACATCCAGATTGTTGATTTTATTTAATTGTAATTTTATATAAATGTGTTGTAATTTGTAATTTGTAATTTTATTCTACACAGGATTTGGTATGCTTTGATAATTTTATTTTAATTGGAATGTTTTGGATTTGTAATGGGTTTATTTTTCCCCTTTAATTCTGGAATGAGCTTTTTTTTTTTTTTTTGCTTTAAAAAGAGGCAAAAAATACTGAAAAAGTCTAAAATAAGCCCTAAAAAGAGGTTTAAGAAAGGCTTAAAACATTAAACTAGACCTAAAATTATTAGATATGAAAAGCGGTTACAACCGCACGGTTTGGGCATTGAATAACTGCTAACCGGCGGTTATAAAATAGCTGCAACGACGGTTGGCGGTTGCAGTTACGGTTTTAGCCAATAACTGCTAACTGTAACTGCTTCTATAGTTTTATATGCAAATAATTTATCATAGTTTAATTTTAATGAAATTTACACTGAAAAAAGGTTGATTATGATTTTTTTTTTCTAAAACCAAAATTTAACATTTTGAATGTTTTTATGGTGGCTAAAGTTGTTAACTAGGCTAAAACTTTTCAACCAAGCATGTGTACTATTAGCATTTTATGATTGTATTTTTTTGTTTAATTTTGGTTTAATTTGATCTACCCAATCGTTACCATATGGCAAAAATTAACAATTGTTTTAATTTAATGAATTTCTTTATAACCTTTCTTTACTTTCCTTTTCTTTTATTATTTTTTCTATTATTTTCTAAGACGGTTTCTCAAAAATATTTTAAAAATTAAATTATAATTAAAAACCTGTGCTTTATAGGTGAACACAAAAAAGACATGAGGAAGACATGTATCATTATCCTAAAAGCTTAAGTGGTGATTTAATATTCTCTCTCACACACTTTTCTTCTCTTTCTCTCTCTGATTTCTGTTTTGGAGCCATCAATCAATCAAAGACTTCGAATAAAATGGAGAGAGCTGGTTACTTAAATAAGAGGGGCAAAATTGTCATTTTACTTTTTTTTGGGACAATTTTGCCCCTCTTGAAATGGAGAGGATTCTTTTCCCTTTCTATCTGATTCCGATTTGTCATCGTACGGTGGGACAGTTGTTTCTCATTTCTTTTGCTTGTAGAACCTTTTGGCTTTTGAGAGTTTCAGAGGGAGAAACACACATACGGTAGTGACTCTATATATGCATGTGTGTAACGACCTTTCGGCCTCTTATTGATCGCTCCAAAACAGAAATTAGAGAGAGAGATAGAGACAGAGACAGAGTATGGGCCGGCCCTCTCAGTAATGGTGGCCTTGCCTTCCGTTTCATCAAAACACTTACACAAGCATTGTTTAATGGCTATGATGGAGGCTGAGACTTCAATGAGGAAGAAGATAAGGGAGTCAAGGTTTTATAAGCATTGAACCACTAACCTTCTTTCTTCAGTTTTTGACATATTACATGCACTCAAGTAATCAGTGGCATTCATAATCTCATTATTTTTATGGCATTTTTATGGCAGACAGGGCAAAGGAAATAATAATATCCGGAAACATGGAGCAAGAAATAGAAAAATTCCTATAATCTTGACAGCAAGCAAGCAGTAAAGATGAAGATGCAAATAACGTGAAGAAGAAGAAGATAAAATTCGAAGATGGGTAAAGAGTCATTTCAAATCTGACTAGCTTTGACAACCTCATAGCTATGTATGAGCCAGAGGCTCTTATGACTCCATGAGGCAGCTCAACAGGAAGTGTCTGTATTTGGGTCTTTCACTATTTGTTTAGGCGTCGAAAACAATGGCGCAGAAATTTTAGTGTTAACAACACAATTTGTGTTGCTATATATGCTTTGAATAATTTCATTCAGATTTTACATAATAATATCCAAGAGACATTGATAATCAAGCATTGCTGGTAGGATAGGTTCGCTGGAGGACGTTTCCGTCAACAATTATGGATCTCTTTACAAATCATATACAATAATAATACACAATGGACCAACACCAATCCCATGACTCCCAACATTTCCAACTTCAAGAAGTGTGTTCTGGGTTTCTTACTAACATAACATAAAGCCAGCCCTTTAAGAAATTCTCAAAATCCATCATTTTCCATGCAAATTAGCATTAATACTAACATAACTCACAGAAATATTATGCTGACAAGATCATGTCGCATGAGCACCATGTGTCTGCGAAGCCCATATGCCAAAGACAAGAGACAAGATCATGTCGCATGAGCACCATGTGTCCGCGAAGCCCATATGCCAAAGACAAGAAACCAAAAGACAAACAGGATTGCCCAGTAGCGTGCAGGTCCATACTTGATTCTGGTAAGCACAAACTGCACAATTCAAAATCAAAATTATCAGACTCTCAGACTGAGTTGGAATTGGAATTCAATCTACAACTTCATTGTTTGGATGACAAATACTTCAAATAATAGCTAAAATGTTCTGATTATCTATCAGTTAACTCACAAAGAGAATCCATGTCGATGAAACTTAAAGATAGCTAAGAATTTGCACTAAATCTTATTGGTAGAGATAAAAAGACAAGCCATATGGCCAATGTTACTTTTTTTTTTTTTTTTTTGATACGGGAAACCCCTCCAAGGCATGGCTACCCACCCCTGTTAAGCAAATCCCAGACTCGTGCAACCAATGTTACATATTAATTATGACTTGCTTTTCGAATAGATTTAAGGTCGCACACAACTTCAGTTCCAAAAACCCAACCACAGATTCTGTCTTGAATTTGTCTTAAAATTATAGGTATAGTAACTTCTCAAACGTCAAGTCTATCAGAAACCGATGGTGTATAGGAAGAAGAAAACAGAAAATTAAAAAACAAAAGCCTATGTAAGTTTCATGCAACATTTCTTGGTGAAGCAAATTTTTAAGCATATGTATAACATATTTCTTTCTTTTCCTTGATAAGAATACCGTATATAGCTGCAAGCCTTAACAAGCCTCTTCTCTTCCATAATAGGCAGCCTAATAGATGCCTAAGGCTTTTATCCATGGACAACAGTAAACAAAGTGTCCAAGTGAGTTGCACATTCTCTATGCCTGATGTCATATTCAATGTGCATTGTGCGCGTGCGCTTGCGCACACAGGCATGCCCGTGTGGGTAAAGAAGCGCAATAGTATGGCTGGATAAAACCTCCCTTTCTAAGCAAAAGCAAACAAGGGGTATGAACAGAATGAATGAAATTGAGTTTCTTTGAAAGTCAGAGTTGCCCTAATCCTTCTCTAACTGATCTCTTTTCTCTCATCTCTCTCCAACATCTTATCATTAGAAACTTCTACTCTCTTTCCTCTAGCTAAAATTTTCAGCAGCTCCACATTTGCACCACTCCCTCAATCTGAGTTATGACATCTAGAATATAGGAAGCTGATCATAAGAATTGAGATTGAGGTTGAGGAAGAACACAAGACAAACAGAAGGGGTTTGGACTGAGCTTTGAGAATTTTAAATATCCAAAGGAGGGAAAAAAATTAGAAAAGCGCCTTGGGATTTCAACAATTCCAGTCCCTCATAATTTTAAATGTTTTGGCCTCTCCCCAAAAAGAACTTCAATTCATTTGCACATTGTTAATCCAGGTGATACTATTGTCTCAGATGAGACATGAGCATGTGAGTGAGTGCATGTACATGCTTTCAAAAGGCCTGAGCTTTCGTTTTTCGCTGTGTGGTGCCAAGAGTCACAAAGGTACTTTTATTACCCACACTGCTTATTTATATAGAATAAACACGTACCAGCCCAGGTTTTTGAGCAGAAACAGTAATATGCTAGCCAGGAAAAATAAACCCACTACAACTCTTTACAAAGAAAAACTATTCTCACATAGATGCATATTAAGTTTTTTAATCCATTATTGTATAAAATCTAAGATTTTTCACTTCAAATTGTAGCTTGAAAATTTGGCTGACCCTAATCTCATCCCTCATCTAAGAAAAGTTCAAATTGAATTGTAAAAATTTTGTTGGATAGTGTGAACCAAGTCAAGCAGACAATAACTAACAGAGAAGGAGCAATTAACTTATGCCCCAGAAATCTGGGCAAATTTTGTTTCAGAGATGAAGCAAACAGGTGAGTCATCATAGAAATGCACTCTCTTTGGCTTGTATGGCACCCGATTCATTGCCACTGCTGACTGGGTACTCTGCAGCTACAAGAGAAGGAGCAATTAACTTATGCCCCAGAAATCTGGGCAACTTTTGTTTAAGAAATGAAGCAAACAGGTGAGTCATCATAGAAATGCACTCTCTTTGACTTGTATGGCACCTGATTCATTGCCACTGCTAACTGGGTACTCTGCAGCTACAAGAGCTGTTGTTGAAGGGAGGAAAAGGGTTCAGCCTTAGTTATTTGCCAGATGGGACCTAGGAAATAAAAATATCTACTAATATAACATGTCGGTAGATCCACTACCAATAAGATTTGTGAGAGATGTATTGGAAACTTGAAAGAACTCAATTCTCGAACCTCAAAATTAATTACATGAAATCTTAACTCAACCCCAACACTCCACCTCCAGCACGTGCCCAAAAACCCCCCAAAAAAGAAAACTCTTATCTAGTATCTTCCTCACTAAAGACCCTCATGTTTTGTTGAAAACTAAGGGAATCTAGCATAATTTTTTATCAACAAAATGGGGAAAAAAAAAAAAAACACTCTCTTAGGATCCTCAAAAAATCGTATGTACTCTAATTCCGATTTGTTCATCAACAAAGTTTGTAAAGCCTAATTTCTTTAATGTAACCAAACATAGGTCAATACTAAATTAAATAAAATGCAGACGAGCATGGTAAATGGAGGACCTGAAGTACAATCTCAAAATCTAAGCTACTTACAAATCGAAAGAAAACCACAACTGTTAGAGCACAAATGCCTCCAAGGAGAATATGAAGACCACTTCTGGCAGTTTTCTGCATATCAAAGAGGAACGTATCAAATAAAGCATATAATAAAGACATGATGACTAAAGTGATAAACACAACAAGCACTGCTGAAAATCAATATAAACTTTATAAAAAAAAAAAAAAAAACAATCATTTTCTTAGCAGTTAAAGCAATAGCTCCTGGTCAGAATTGTAAGTATCTGATAACTATAAAGAACTGCAACTTTTGAGTTAATAATTAGGATGTAGATATACAATATATTCAAAGCTTATATAATCATATTCCTATTTTCATTCACCATTTTACAAGATGTCTTGAAAATTGGTCACACATACAGGAAGTATCATTTAGCAAGCAAGTGAAATAAAAACATTTGCAAAGATGAAGAACTGATCAAAGGGAGAGGAAAAAACACGACTGCTGCATTATGTAAATCCAACTATCCACTCTTTAACCATCGTAGCACTTTAAGTTAAGAGAGCAGCTCATCAATAATAAACCAGATAACACAAAACAAACCAAGAAAGAAATACATCCCAACACTTGAGATACTTCACAAAATTGATGTCCACAACAGGAGATCTCTAACTCAAAATGATGTTATTCTAGTTCTTCTCGGTTCAAAATATCACAGCACCCAGCAAATAGTCGATACGAGGTATAGAGCTAAATTTGATTTACAAAAAAACGCAAATTAACATGCTTAACAGTCAATGGTGTAACCAGGATTTTTTATGTGGGGAGTCCAAACCTACGTAAATAAATAAGCACATAGATACATATAGTCTCTCTATATGTGTGTGTTCACTCAAGTTTATATAAAATAAAAACAGACAAATCTTAATTTATTTTCATACTAAGTTATAAATTATAATTGTATATAAAAGTAATATGTCTATAAAATCATTTAAAAGAGATCTTTCCTTTTGAATACAAAAGTTTCCTAGTTTGCTATAAACATGTAGAAAAAAAAAATCCATGTTTAAAATTTAAAGATTTGACATAAGACCTGTCATTTGGGGGGTGAAAAGTTAAACATTTGATGGGGCCACGGTATAAAAACTAGTATTTTTCATAGGAGTTTTAAAAAATTTTGGGGTTACCAAAACCTCCCTAAGGACTAATGTAGGTCCGCCCTTGCTTAAACAATGAGGGGAGAATGCACCTAGATTTTTTTATTTTTTTTTTTTTTTGATGACAAAGAACCTTTCCAAACACCTAGAAATTTTGGGGATATATCTGTTGAAATATGCTAGATTTCTCCCTCAAGAAAATCATGACTAGATTTATTTCATATAAATACATACATAAGGGTATGATAGTGATTGTTATATGAATATATGTGTATTCTTATTATGAATGTATGCATATTAATGTGTAAAATAAGTCTGGACATGAATTGCTTATCAGAATGCATGTATGTCATTCTGTATGAATACAAGCACACAAGCATAAATGTATTTATGTCGATAACATAGATCCAAGCACGATTTCTTTATAAAAGTGGTTATAGTAGCAACTATATTATTCTCCTTTTGGCACATTCTACAATTATAAAATACAGTGAAGAAAAGTAGGGAGTACTGAAGAAAATAAACCAAATTTTTTTTTTTTTTTCAATTTTTTAGCTATAAAAAACGGTGGAGAGAAAATAAAGAGAAGAAGAAAAATGAAGTTTTCGTCCTCTCTTTCTTACACCCAACATTAGATCTGACCTAGTCTGGAGAGAATATTTTGGTGGGCCTGAGAGAAAAAAGTTGGCATCCTTTCCTTACATTCCTTTTCTTTTCTGCCCCTTTTGACAAACCAAACATTCTATTCTTTTCCTTAGAAATGAAACAAATGTGGTGTTAATGCTTGGTTGGGTCTAATAAATAAACACCAATCTTACCACTTGCTAGTTCATAGAAATTCTGCAAAGCATTTACACAAGCTACTGTACAGGAAACAATATTTGGCACAGTTAGCTTATTAGAAATTAACAAGATTTGCAAAGTGCCAAAGAGCATGTGGCAACTCCAACCAGCATGACACATAATTGACATAACAAATAGACAAAGTGATATTCTGATAGTTCCCATCATTAACATCACTTGCCATGTTCATCTTGAATGGCACAAGGTGCCTATACATGGGAAAGTATTTTAAACCACACCGAAGAGTTAAAATGCCTCTACACATAAGATGAGCTAGTAACCCTATATATTGAATTTCCATGTGAATGCAAAGTTCCCTGTGTGCACTGTATTCTTAATAAACTAAAAGAACACTTAATCTAACATACCTTTCCAACACGAGGAGCAATGAGCCATGCAAGAGTAACAGTAAGAAGCCCTGTAGCAAGTAGAATCCCAGTACCTTCCACAGCCCACTTAGTTGCAGGATTTTCATCAGGGACAACATCTTCAGAGACAGTATTCACAGGTTGTTCAGATACAACCTGTGAAACTGCAGCAGAATTATTGTAGTTAATATTATTGTATGGATTAAACCACAATGAAATCTCACTAAGCCGTTGCCTTCGGATAGCAGCAACAGCGTCAGGATCCACACCAGTACTTGTATCCACCAGTGCAGGATTGGGTTCTCCACTAGCAGTCCTTTCTCTCAATGCTTCATATTCTTTCAAAGAACCCAAAACCTTTTTGAAGTCAGCAGTTCTAATATTTTTCGCAACAAGTCCACAGATTTCACAAACAGTGGATCCATGGTTAACAAACCATTTTAGGGCACAAGCATAGTGTACTAAAGCAAGGTCATTTTTGCAAGAGCAACCAAGCTCCACCAATGTGTCGTGATGGTAACATGAACCCATCTCCATATCAGTATTACAAATGAAAACTTCTCCATCAGGACTAATAAACTCCACAAGCCCAGCTTCTCTTCCAACATTCTTTTTGAGGGATAATCTACTTTCAACGTCTTTCAAAACTTCCTCGCTATTAGGCTTTACCTCCCCATAGCTTTTACTTGCTTCTTGTAATGGAGAAATGATTCCCAGAAATCCTAATGCAACATCCCCTCTTTTGTCAGATTCAGAACATTGGCACACACGACAGGCTGGCAGGCCTGCCTCCTTGTCTAGACTATGGCGTGGCTGAGTCCCTAATTCTTCACTTTCAATGGGTAAGCAATCCTCATTACTAACTCCATCCTTTATTGTATGCGAAAAATTTTCCTTACCCATCGAATTAGTCAAGTCTTTGGATTCAAACACACAACTTGCATATCAGATTATTGCACCATTTGGCTTCAATATAATCTACTTAATCAAGCTCAGGAGGCCAATGTCCCCATTGTGTGTTTCTATGGAAAAGACAACAAGCACTAATATTGCAACATGAACTTGACAAGTAAATAAAGCTTTTGTTCCAGCTGTTAAAGCAACTCAAGACTTTTAGCATAACTTAAGGCTGTGGTGTAAGTCAAGAAGATGGAGAAATACACATGCAGAAGAATATTCCCACAAATTCCAGTTTTAGAAGCACGATGACATGAAAAGCCGTTATACTGTGACTTGCGGGACATCAATCTCCATAGCACCTTTATTAAAAGCTCTCGTTAATGCACTGACATGTGGAAACGATATCATCATTAGGAATTGATAATTACAGCATCCAAAAGATCCAATGATCAAAAAAAAAAAAAAAAGAAAGAAAAAGAAAACAATAATAAGAGAATATTATATTTTGAGACTAATAGTCATCAAAATTAAAAATGTATCCTAAGATATAAAGATTTTAGAAAAGCTGGAACGGGAGATGCTTAAATTAAAAGCTGTCACTTTGGTACAGTTTCAGACAATTATATCAATCAACATCACCCATGCAAGCAATCTATTTAGAAGCTTCCTGACTTAGAAGTAAATGCAAAAATGTGGCAACACACAAAATTTCCACCTTACCAAAAGAAGTCCTTTATGCAATGAGAGTTCACACCATCTTTTTTGGCCCTAGATCACTACTTTAAAGTAGGATAAGCACCTCAAAACGCATTAATGGCAGTTTAACCAATAAGAAAAGCATGTCAAGTAATAAGTTAGAGAAGGTTAACATTGTCAACTCAAATGGCATTTACTATCTCAAATAAACAATGATATAGAATCCAATTGATTTCTTTTTCTAATTTTAAGATTTTGTGCTCTATAATCAATTTATGTACAATTTAACATTAACATCTAATTGCATTGAAGAAGGGACCAAGATACAAACATGGGACAGCATATATATAAGAAAATCTCTTGTAAGCCATCGTTAACTTTTCAAACACCAAAGATAGCTTGTTAAGGCCTAATTCATCTGGAAATTCCAGATATATCATTTCACTTACACCGTAGAACAAATTCAGAAGAAGAAGAAAAGATGAACAAATCTTAGGAACTGAATTTACATCTTTAAATTGAAGTACACAACCCGCACACACCCACACACACGCTCGCATTGCAAAGCCTCAGAAACAGCACTTACAGCTTGTGACACACACCATTAAATCATAAGTAATCTGTAGGATCAAATACCTCCAAATTCATGCAATATTATCGTAGAATTGGCATGGGCAATCGGCAATTTACCTAGTGCGGATCATATTTCATAGAAATTAAAAGAAATGAAAAGAAGGCAATAGGTCACACTCGTAAACAAAGCCAACAACACAACACAACACAACCCAGAACCAGAAATCATAGAATGAAGTTTAATCTATTCTCAAGCGGATGAGATCGCTCTGTATAGAACGGAAATAAACGAAAGTAAAAGAAAACGAACCTCTCTCAATACACGCTTCGCTTTGGAGAAGAAATGGCATCAGATACCCAGATCGAGCACCATAATTAACCAGAACTGAAGCAACTCCCCATCTCTCTCTGTGAGTATCCTTTTCGGTTGGAGTCTTCCAGTAGACGTCACCACTCATCCGAGACTACGGGCTTAGCCGGCTCTTCCATTAGGCTTAGCTGTCGCGTAAGCCCTCAAAGGAATAAAACCCATAAATAGAATGAAAAGTGAGTTTAGCATAAACCATAAACTATAGAAATAATAAAAGAACCACTTTAGGAACTAAAAGTGATTTTCTTATCATTATTTTAATACTTTTTTTTTTCTCTAGCATTTATTTTAAACCATTTTTTATTGGTTTTTCCTTTCCTCTATTTCCTTAATATTTAATTTTAATAATATTTAAATAATATAGAAAAATTATAAGAGAAGTTGTTATAGAACTTATTTAAATAGGGAAGCAAAAAATAATTTAGTTTTCTTAATTGAGGAAAAGTCTAAAAGAAACTGCTACTAATACTCTTATAGACTTGATTGTACGATTAAAGCAATTTGGTCGTATCTTTACCACTGTAATTTTCTTTTTAGATTTATTTTCTAACAATTTACCCCGTGTTTTACATCGATGTGCCATTTCCTTATTTGCATACATAAAAAAAAAAAAAAAAAAAAAAGGCCCTTCTTACATAAAAGGGCCTTAATTATGGTAAAATCATTAACGATTGGTACGAAGAATGGTTATTTCAAGTAATAACCTTTATTAATAATAGAATAAGTGGAATAAATTATCTTTGGAATAGCCATTCCGATAGCTATGAAGGAATAGATATTATCTCATGGTCATGAGAATTGCTATTACAATGCTAATTCATTCTACTAATTTTATTCTTAATAAAGACTATTTCAAGGAATAATCATTCTGCATACCAAACATAATTAATATATTTCATTAAAGTCTCAATTACACTTACTAAAAAAACAAATAATAAAAAAGTCTCAATTATGATTAAAAAAAAAAACTTGGGGAAAAATATAAAAAAGCTCCATAAACTAATAACCGATTTTAAAAAAAAACCCCATGAACTATCAAGTGGTGCATATCAACCCCTCAAACTACCAATATATGATAAAGTGTCACTTTTTCAGATTTTATTCCGCTAATATCCTTAGTTTATTTTATAAATTAATGAATTAATTAAAGTTAACCAATTTTTAAAAAATAAAAAATTGGAGCCGATACGCCATATGGGATGGATCGGACACCCCAAACCCATAACCCATTTTTTTTTTTTTTTTTTAAAAAAAAAAAAAAAAAAAAATTGGGGTGCCTGATCCACCACATGAGGGGTGAATTGGCCACCCCCAAAGCCATGGAGGGTGGCTCGCAGCCACCCCCATGCTAAGGGGGCCATGGGGGGTGGCCACGAACCACCCCAACCAGTTCGGGGGTGGTCGAACCACCTCCACAAATCTGTGGGGTGGTTCACAAGCCACCCCTAAGGTTTTATTTGTTTTTTTTTATTTTTTATTTTTAAGAAACTAAGGGTATTTTAAGAAGAAAATCTAAAAGCTAGCATTTTTATCACATATTGGTAGTTTGAGAGGTTGACTTGCACTACTTGACATTTTATGGGTTTTTTTTTTTTTTTTTAAATCGGCTATCAATTTAGGGGGCTTTTTTATATTTTCCCCAAAAAACTATTATCAATTGAAATGAAGAAATTGAGACTTTAGAAGTAAAAATAAAGAAAGATAGAAAGTCATAGAGAAAGAAATGTCTCAATTATGCTTAAAATGTTAGTCAATGCTCTCTAATTAAGGATCCAATATATATATATATAAAAAGAGAAAAATGAAAAATACAAAGATGGAGTAAGGCCCCAATTAAAGTAAAAATGTTAGTGAATACTATGTAATTAATGGTCAATTATGGCAAAATTATTTAGTTTCAAAAAATTAAAATCATAAAATGATGATAGTAAAAAGGAATCCTAATCTTGAAAGTTTTCTAAAAAATGATATTTATTTGACAAATATATGAATCTTCGGAACCAAAAGTTTTAAAAAGTACTCAAATTGACGTAGTAAGTTATATAAACAAATTAGATTCTTTTTCAAATGCAAGCATTACTTACAGAATTTTATTAACATTAATACTTGTTACAGTAGCTTATGGATATAGAAGTTTTTTAAAATTTAAATTGATAAAATCATACCTAAGATCAACAATTTTACAAAAAAGATTAAAGGGCTCGTTTGATACGCGAAATGGTTATTTTATTAGGAAAATGAATAGTTATTGCTAGAAATGAGAGAATATGGAATGAAATAGCTATTCATATTCTTTACTTAGTGACAAAACATATGCTCTAATTAAAATTGTATTAAAATTGCTAAAATACCCAATATATATATATATATATACACATATATATATATATGTGTATATATGTGTACACACACACACACACATATATACTATATATAAATAAAATAATTAAAATAACTAGAAAAAATACTTTTGATTTTAACATCTAGAACCATCCATCCTTAATTGGCAGAACCCTCTGTTATTTCTTGTATCCAAACCACCATCATTTATGGTTGATGATCATCTCCTTCATCCACCAATTAATTCAATTGTTTCGTAAAACCTGTGATCCTTATGATGGTGAGCCTAGGTATGATGTTCTTGGTGCAACTTTGAATAGTGCCTCAGATCTTGTCTACAACACTTGTAAAGAATTGAATTTAAATAGCAAGGGTATCAAATTCTTCTATTATAACTTGACATTTTGATGTGAGTAAGAGTGCTAGGCACCTACTTCCTGCACCTTTGTGATATTGTTAGCACAAGGACTCGTGTTGTCAAGTTCAATCTCTCTATTTATAACAATTTCACTTAGATAAATTAATTGGAGAGTTTGTAGTTTAGGAAAGAAGATGATCATCTGCCACAAACACTAATTGTTCGGATACAAGAAATAATGGAGGGTTCTCCCAATTCAAGATGAATGGTTCCAGTGTTGCGGATAGTTGTAACGCCCCTAGAGTTAACTGACAAAAATAATTAATCTGGAGAGTTACTGACAATTCTTTCCAAATAAATTAACTTGTAATTAACTGAAAAAACTACCATTAAACATCTATCAGAGTGAATATAATAGCGGAAAATAATTATTTGAGCTACAATTAATACCTCGAAAACATCTCTTAAATACAATTCAAAATCCATCAATGATAACAACATCTAACTATCACAAAATACAATATTAAGATTCACAAATATCGAAATACAATCAAACGGTCTACGACTATTGCTCAACATCCAAGCCTGATGAAACACTCTAGGCTCCAACCCGATCTAAGACCTGCTAATCTGCAAAATACCGAAGTGTTTCACAGGTGGAAACAATAGCAACTGCGTAATTTCACGACTTAGTAAGTAAAAATCACATGAAATTAAACCATAAACGTGACGCCCGAGGAATTCTAATCTCTTAAACATACTATTAAACTAAATGATAGATATTCTGGAAACATTATCATTTAGCTATGGTAATGGTTTTAGAGACATTCATGAAGTTTAAGAGATTTTTTGTTAAAACCCTTAAAAATCTCTTTAGAAAAAAATCGTTTTCTAACAACCAATCTTGTAAGTATTAAAAATTAGGTCAAAAGAACTCAGTTTTACTCAAATTGAAGCCCGTTATGCTTATATCAAAACCCTCTACGACATAGTAGATTTTCGATAAAAGTTAATCAGTTGACCTTCTTAGGCATAAAGATGACTATTCAATACCTACGTGACACTTTTGACTCGGACCTTATTTCTAAAAAGGAGCCTCACCAATGTGATTTTGAAGCATAATTGGACTCCCTTTAGTATATGTATATGGTTTTTACTTGATTCGGTGAATTCGGAATTCAATTTCGAGGCAGATGACTTTTTGGCCTAAACCCGGGTCTTAAAATTTCAAAATGTCGAAATTAGCTTAAAACTGCTAAAATCCACTATGTAGGCCTGGCTCCTTGCTGATTTGAGGGCTTGGGGTGGTGACACATGTCACATGATCAGAGGATGCATGAGAGAATAAAAAGGACCAAAAAGTCTAAAAGTAGTTTGACAAAAGTGTACTTTTGTGACTTATTTGGCAAGATAGCTTGATCACCTTGTCCATTACGCTTGGTGCATGGTTTTTCTGACCAAATGGACCCTAGATGAGTCTATATAAGGATGGAAAAACCCTCAGGAAAATCAGGCCATTCGGTTCCTTTAAGTCCAATCCAGAAAACTCTCTCATGCATCTCACACACACACTCTCACGGCACCTAGGGAGTTTTTGAGGAGTTCTTCTCCAAACTGTCCAGAAATCATACCCTACCTTCCTTGAGGTGTCTAGAAGGTATTCCAACCTTTAGAAGTCACTTTGGAATCCATTGGAGGTATGAAAACATCATCCTCCTATTTCAGCTTCAAAACCGGCTCAATTAGAGGGGTGTTTGGGAATTTTTGTGGTTTTTCACAACTTGCTTGCACGGGCTGTGTATGATCACTTAGGAGGGTTCTAAAACTATTTATATCATGTTTCCATTGATCTTTGGGCTTTGGAATCATGAGAAAACACCAAAAACCCATCCTACACCCATTCAGCCTCTATGGAGTATTTTTGTGGATTTTTTATGCTAATCTGTTTTGCTAGTGTTCTTTGCTATTATTTGATTTATCTAACATATATTTGATGTATCTAATGTACCTTTGAAGTGTGTTTGTTATTGGTTTAGTTCAAGGATCCTAAAGTGCTCAAAAGAATTAAAAATGGGAGCAAGTAAAGCTTGTTTTCAAAGGAAAATGAAAAAGGTTTAAAGGACTTGTAAAATCAACCTATATATTGTTTGTTGGTTATTATTTTTAATCTTATAGTGGATAACACTCAAACTCATGTGTAAACGTTATGGTGGCCTTGCCCTTCGACAGTATAAGCATGAAGTTGAGAGAAAATTGGCTATAAGAGATTCTTACAATACTATACATATAACTCATAATAAGCTCTTACTAATAGTGGGGACGTTTATGCAGTATTACCTCTTGTTTGTTTAAATACTCATATCGAATTATGCTTTTACTTCGGTGGGGTATTCAAGTGCAATATTGGATGATTTACATTATTTTCAACGGGATCCTTATGGCATGTCCTCACTTATGTGAGATTTCATAAGTTAAACGCTTTGAATAAATTTATGAACAATATGTGAGAATACTCACAAATATGACTTGTATATATATATATATATATATATATATGAGTATACGCATAAATAAAATCAAGTAATGAAAATGAAGTGATTGATAATAATAAAGGCTAAGAGCAAGGATCTTGAAGACTGACAAATTATTATTGATTGATACTAATACATGTTATTTGTCTATCCATATTGCTAGGCAGTGGTGGATAGTATTATTCTACGGGAAAAAGAGTAAGTATGGAAGTACTTACTAGGCTAACGCTGTTTTCTTTTATATTCAGTATTGTTTTATTCATATGCATGTATTATAAACTACTNNAAATCAAGTAATGAAAATGAAGTGATTGATAATAATAAAGGCTAAGAGCAAGGATCTTGAAGACTGACAAATTATTATTGATTGATACTAATACATGTTATTTGTCTATCCATATTGCTAGGCAGTGGTGGATAGTATTATTCTACGGGAAAAAGAGTAAGTATGGAAGTACTTACTAGGCTAACGCTGTTTTCTTTTATATTCAGTATTGTTTTATTCATATGCATGTATTATAAACTACTCATACATTACAACTACATATTCTACGAATTGGTAATGATGTGACATTTAGCTGGTCAGTAACAGGGGTGTGAGGGTTGATCTAGTGGACCTCGGGTCCCTAAACCAGGTAATAAGAACTAATGCTGGAATGTCGGTTCCAGGTGCAAACCATTAATCTATTTAAGTGGGGGAGGTGTAACGTTTGTTAATACGGGGTTGGCCCATTATGAGCTGAGTGTAATTTCATGCTGCATTAAGACTAAACAAAGTCTTCATAACGATGCATAAAAACCCATTCATTTCATTCATTATATCTGTCATATGCTTGCTCAATAATTCAATTACCTGTTTATATTGGGATGTAGTAGACTCACTTGTTTGCCTATGTAAATGTGATGATATCATGTTTACATAGATTGTGATGCAAGAAGCGAAGGCGAAGACCCCTTCGTTAGCTTTGATGACTATTATGCACTACTTTGTCGGGATGTACTATATCCTGGAAGAGACAACATTTTGTTACATAAATGTCTCTTCATGTTTCTTGTGGTATGAATATTATTATTATTGATTATGGTTTGTAATATATTTAAACGGCTTGATGTTGTAATTGTATGCCGTCTGTGGCATATGCTTCATCTATTTTTATTTGGTGCACCTAATGTGCACATGTCTGTAATGCTTAAACATCTAGAGTATTTAATCCATTGAGGTATTTCAGTCAGCTCTATTGTGTAATTTAGTTGTTCCCTAGTGTTTTTAAAAGAAAAAAACATATCCGTTGCGAGACTGATATCTGAGGTAGTAATGTCACGTAGAAACCAGAGGTTTCTGCTTACAGTTTTATTGATCTAAAACTGGGGCGTTACAATAAAATAAGCCCTTGATAGACTCAAAATGACTTTTCATAATACCATACCATTTTAAAAGGCTTTCACATGTGTTTGAAAAATAAATGATTGAGAGTGTAAAGTAACAAATTTGTAAAATAGGCATGGTTCCATGATAATTTCACCTTGAGGTATTTAAAAAACGTTTGAGTTAAAGCATAACATCTTTATATATTCTATTTACTTTAAGACCATAAGTTTATCTCATCACATCATCATACTCATGTCTTACACTTATACAATTGAGGTCACCTTATCAAACCTTTCCATACTGGTACATGTTGTGCAAATATCTACCTAAATAATTAGGTAAATAAATATACGTTTTATTCGTAAGTGCACAAGATCAAAATGAGAGTATAGAGAGCAAGTACGAGATCATTCCCATGAGAAAGCAAATAGATATCTTGAATGAAACTAAATAAGATTGCAATAGAATGAAACAAATAGTAGAATTGAAATAATAAGTAAATATGGTAGGGCTCCGATATCCACCACTAATCATACTATTTTCAGAAAATGATATGCACAATGCTAGAAACCGCATTACGATGCTCACTGCTTGCCAGCCACAAAGGCATGGGTGTATACTCATAAAAATATTGATTTCCCTAGGCAATGAGTTAGGCATGAGTGTATACTTTAACTCTTTTCTTCCTCGAAGGATTCAGTTAAGGGTGTCACTGGCCCCCACTAAGTTGTTCTTCAAGAAAGCATAAATATATGAAAATTGGCAAACACACTTAGTCTGGAACATGGTGTATATTCCAGGTGCTTCATGTTGATCATTCCAAGAACCAGCAATTGGCTCTTTTGTCACTCTATTAGGCCCAGTACTTGGTCATCTAAATTGACTTAAATAACAAATCCATACCACATACATATAATGATCAAGCATATTCATGCGAAGAATTCAAGAAAACAAAAAATAATCGATTAAGAATCACAAATAGTTGGCATGGCAAATCAAAACTTTAAAGAGACATGATTAGGGCTTCAATCAAGCCTCAACTAAAAGTATTTAACTACAACAAATTTGGACTAAAACTATATATATACAGAAAATAAAGAAATGAAGAAAGAAGAACTTGAAAACCTTCTTGATGGAGCCTTTCATTCCTCTCCAAAGCTTGTGTCCTTGATTTGAACGACTTAAGGGTGTATTTATAGAGTTTTAGAGTAACCCTAGTCGATTTCGTGCAGCCTACAACTCCAAATCTACGTTGGAGTTGGATTAAAATCTTTCCAAAACAAGTTCTGCCGACTTCAACATTCTAGCGCATGAGGGCGCTCGAGCCACTTAAATTGGCGCTTGATCCTCTTAGTGTTCGAGCCTCATTTGCTTGTGCTCAAGCCACTTCTCTTCAGCATTTCTCCAAAAAGTTTTCTAAGCTTGGAACTTGACGGATTTGATTGCTTTTCTTCCAAAACTTAAAAAATATAAGAAAACACAAAAACAACACAAAATATCATACTATAATGAAACTAATGGCTTCACATATATGAATTAAGGAGCTTGAATGTGGAAAATTCAGCACTTATCAATACACAGGTACCATAACATACAGGCCATGCCGTTGTATTTGTACATTAACCCTTGTCCAGTGGAGGTTAGCATAACATACCGAATTCCTATATAGGTAATCCACAACATACCGATTCCCCCACTACGAGGCACTGTATCATACTAGTACATTAACCGTCATACTAAAGAGGTGCAAAGGCTAATTGGCCTGAATTTATCAAAGGAACTAGATCCGGCACTTTCGGAATCAAAACTAGGAAGGAAGCAGTGTAATACCTCGAAAACGTAGTACCTGCAAAAAAATCCCTAACTGCCTCGACCAAGTCTGTCTTAACAAAATCCCAACAATGCTAGAAAAAACCAGAAGTAAATCCATCTAGGCCAAGGCTGCTATTAATCGTATATCAAACAAGGCATCTTTAATTTCCTGCTCCGTTGGACTCCGACAGAAAGTTAAATTTTCTGATTCCCTCACCTCTTTTTGGATTATATCTGATAAACTAATCACCGACGCCAACGCCCTACGACTCAAAAAATCAGCAAAGTGAATAACCGCTTCATTATGAATCTTGCAATTGTGTTTCCTTACTCACAACTTTCTCCTCCAATCGTTGTAAATGCACCGTAGTCCAAACGAAAACCTCACGATTCCATCTTCTAAGAGCACTTTTAACTTTTTTCATCTTATTAGCCAGCTTCCACAAACCAGCTCCTCTTACCTCCTCATTCCATACATTATAAACAAACTCCCAAAAACCTTCATGCAACGTCCACATCTGCTGGAATCTAAAAATGCTTGGACCATACCTCTTATTAGAACTCTCCAACCTAACAGACATCGGCGCATGATCTGACGATTTCCTAGGTAGATATTTCTTTACAAGAACTCTCCAACCTAATAAGTTTCTTTACAAGAATGGACTTGGGAAAAGCAAGCTACATCCTAGTGATCAAGCTCTTGCAAGATCAAGGATGATAGGCTTATCCCAAAACTACAAACATAAATGAGGTCATAGCAAGATACCATACTAGATTTCAAGAAAGGGTTGCTACCCTTTAGGTATGGAATCACTCTTACTAAGGAGTAGTGTCCTAGACACTTCAAGGGAAACAGTAGATGAGGTTTATTCCTTATGCTTCGGCTATGGGAAGCCTCTTGTATGCTATACTACGCATTAGACCTAACATACGTTTTGCAGTTAGCATGGTCAACAGATATCAGCTACTGATTAACGAGATTCCAAGTATCAGTCAAATCGTGATTTCCAGAAGTAAACCTTAGGGTATATCTTGAAAGAACTGTTAGTGGGAGAAAAGTTCAGCAATCATGAATTTCTAAACTCCACTAAGGAGATTGAATAAGTTGCGGACCGATAAGGTGGCAAAGGGTTTACTGTGGCTCAGATTGTTCCTAATGGGACTTGGTGTCAAGGGATATAGTAGTTTTCCTATCATGTTGTTTTACAACAATAGAGGAGAATAGTTACATTATCCATGGAACCAATGGACCATGGGAAAGGGGAATCACATCAAGCACAGGTATCATCTCATAAAGAGAGATAGCATTTAGAGAAGATGCAGTGGTGGCTAAGGTTTTGGAAAACCCGTTCACTTAGACTTTGCAAGTGGAGATTTTCTAAATCTCAGGGAATGAGAGTCAAACATGTGCCCTAATTGAAATTGAGGGCAAGTGGGAGATTGTTGGGGATTATGCCCTAAATCCCAAGTTACTTACATGTTGACATTAAGAGTTTGGTATTTGCTTTATTATGAATGATTATTATTATTATTCATTGATTAAATAAATGAGCATATGGCATATAAGCTTTTGTATGATCTTTTATGATGATCCCCGTACAAAAGGTCTAGAGAATACATTGTATATGGTCTATGGGTGTGAGCAAAGGTTTTTGTCACACAAGATCTGAGACCATAACCCTTGTATTCTGAAATTCTTTTGTTCGCAGTTATAATGGAACTAAACATTCCATTAGGACGACTGTTACGCATCAATTGTGTGATTTATCTTAATCAGGTGAAGTGTAGGTGTATAGGATGGTATACACTGAATGGACCGAGAGTTTTCTTTCCAAGAAAATACTATCCATAGGAAAAGACAATAATTCTCAGACTACTTATACTCGTGATTCTAAATCTTGAGAGAAAAACGAACTCAGATGTCAAGTGTCTTCACTTTGATACATCATAGATTGAGGCCTTAGTTATTTGAGGTCAATATTATCTTGTTGGGTGATCACATGTAGCATCGTGAGAAGAGTTTTACTCAAAAGGGAATCCAAATCCTTTTAAGTGGAAAAATACAAGAAATCTCCCCTTTAATAAGATTTTGTACGGGATTATTCTCAGTCTTTGGTCAGAGCATTTTGAATGGAGAATTCCAAAATAGATTACCTAGTGAATGGAGTATTCTTAGGAAAGAGAATAATAAGGATAAGAATCGGGTGCTCAAGGAATAAGAGGTAGAGAATTTAGTGTGACAGTATGATAATAGCTTGAAAGTGCCTATTTTCTCTATTAAAATAAGCATTATCATACTTTGTTTTATTCTAATTCTTGCATTTTATAGTTAATTTTAGAATGATGTTTAATTATTAATCTTGAGTTTAAATAAGATATTTATGCAAGTAATTATATTTTTTTATTTTATTTTATAGGAATTGAAAAAAAGAAATTGACCAAAGCTAGAAGACAAAAAGCCAAACAAAGCCAAGCCAAGCCAAGAAAATAAAGAAGAAGATGAAGATGGAATTTTGTCTTTCAATGAGAGGTGTGCGTTGAAGACCAAGAAAAAGAAAGAGGAAAAATCGTGGGCCCATCCTTAGAGAATTCCTAATAGAAGATGAAGAGTAAGCTGTGTAGTAATAAGAAGAGAGGCAGAAATGTAATGGACTGCTAGCTTGCCAAGTGAAGTCAACGTGAATTAAGGAAGTGAAGGCAGTTGTGGAAAAATCAGAGTTTGACGTGAACTTTGATACTCAGCAGTTAAAGTAGAAACAAAATTGAAAACATCTTTTGGGGGAAAAACAAGAAGAGGGACGTGGAACTACTCTATATAAGGATCAACGCAAGGCCAACAAAGAAGAAAAAAAATAGAGCAGACGTGAACAAGGAGGAGTCTTCTTATTTTTACTTTTCACTTTTTGGTTTTGCTCTCACTGGGCTGGAGCTACGCAGAACGTAGAAAAGAAAAGCAGAGCGTAGAAAAAAAAAGGAGAACGAAAAAGAAAAGGAGAACGGAAAAAGAAAAGCAGAACGAAGAAAGGAGAAGCAGAGGGGAACGAAAAAAAAAAGGGAAGGCAAGAGAGAAGCGGACAGGACCAGATGGCAGCAAGCTTTCTTTCAGTCTTTTTTCTCTTTCAGCCGACTGGTTTCCTTTAGTTTCAATTTTATTTATTTTAGTGAAGGTTTAATGTTTAGTAATTTGATTATGGAATTTATTTTCATAGTTATGAGTGGCTAAATTTCTAGCTAAGGCTAGGGTAAAGCCTAGTATTTTTATTATGTGTTCTTGAGACAATTTGTTCTTCATAGATTAATGATTAAATTTTGGGGATGATTTTAATTTGAAAATAGTTTCATGTTACAAGTTTATTTTGATTCATTATGATTTTTGTTTATATCAAATGCTTACTTTGTTTGATTTGTTATGATTCAAAAATATAGTGAATGCTTAATTTATTGTAACATTGTTATTAAAATCAAATTCTTACCAATCCATATTTAATTTACCTTTATTTTTATCAGTGCCTAAATGTTTTATCTTCTGATTAGGAGAGTTGATTCTCTACCTAGTTGTGTTAAAAATATGTCTCAAGAATACGTAATAGGATGCTAGGTGGATCCCTAAAGCCTTAGTATTTCCCATCAATTTTCTCAAACTCTTTTTAATTAATTTAGTTTAGTTGCTTTAAGTTTACTTTATAATTAATCATCTCCATTGCTCCACTTTATAAGTGGAAAATAATTCAATTTATTTTTCTGCACAATAATAGGATTTTTACTTAGTGTCTATCATTCCCTGCGGATCGACCTCGTGCTTACTGAGACTTTATTACTTACGATAGCCTACACTTGGGTTTGCACTCTTTTTGGCTCAACACAATATCAAAGTCCTAATTTATCTACGGAGGATTTCATGGAGGAATCATACTCACCCATAAGTTAGTCAAAGGGAACTTTGTTGATTTAATCAATAATATTTTATGGAGTTCAGTTACAATTATGTAGTGGTATTAATTGTAATTAAATAGTAACTTGGGATAGTTAGAGACTATTTAAGTCGGAAAATATTATTCCCTTCAAGTCCCTCATCAAGCTATTGTAAATTAACCAAAGACAAGCTTTTATTTATTTATTAAGCAGGTTGTTTTAATTTATTAAAACATGGCTTATTTATTTATTAAGCAAGTTGTTTTAATTTATTAAAACATGTGCTTAATTATTTGGCAAGCTATTTTAAATTAATTAAGACATGGGCTTATTTAAATAATAAGCAGATTGTTTTTAATTTATTAAAATATGGGCCAAAGGAAAAATTGTACAGAGATACTTAAGAGACTAGGCTTGGGATAAAACCCAAGCCCAAGGGAAGCAAGTGGGGTAGCATGTCCTAGGGTTTCTAAACCCTAGCCTTGGCCATATATTATACTAAGTGGAGGTCAAGGTTTTCTCTAACCCTAGCCGTCCACTACATGTAGTGGGATGCAATCTTACATTTCTATTTTACAGTCTCTATTCTCTGCAATCTCAATATAAATAGAGGTGCATGTAGCTCTAGCAAATCACTCAAACTCAGCTTCAAAATAATAATGCTTTAGCCTTTGCTAAGAATTAAAGTTCTTTTGAGTTAATTCTCAAATGAACAAAGTTTAAGATTTGAAGAACTAGAAAGAACCGACACTCTTGGTAATTTTTAGTCATTGGTGAGAAGATCTGTTGGTGTTCTTAAGAGGTGTTCTTGGTGTTCTTAATGTTCTTGGAGCAGCTTGGATTCGTTGCTTAAAAGCCAAGGCGTGGCCTTAGTTTGCAAGTAAGTAATTTTATGTTCTTGCTAGTTTAATTTTAAATAGTATTGTTCTTCACATGTTCTTCTAGAGTTGATCTTGGTTAGGGAATAGATTATTTTTTTTCGCTGCGCAATATCTCTGATTTACGTGTTTATTCCCAACAGTATAAGCATGCCCTTCTACCCAAAATGCACCCCTAGCTACATAGTGCTTGTGTGCAATCCTATCTAATCTAATTGCTATTCTAAGCATCGATGATTCCTTCGTTATCGCTGGTGTCATCCTTGTATGGGTCTTCTTCGTCCTTGATTATTGCTTCAAGATCCTTCTCAATACTTAGGAGAAAAGCTGCCTTGTGACAACGTGTTCTCTTGCGTAGTGTTCCATTCTTCAATAGATGATAAGTGATGAATGTTACACATTCAAGCCCTTTAATTCCCATATGTTAATCTCTTAATTTCATTATAATATGGTGTTTTATGTTTTCCTTTATTTTGTAGGTTTTGGAAGAAAAGAAGTCAATTCTATCAACTCGGGCTTAAAACACGTGAACTGTGCAAAACTGCGGAGCATTTGACCTTTGTGCACTATTTTGGCTCTAACTTTTAGTTCAAAACTCGGATTAAGGCAAGGTCAAGTGCGTTGAAAAGATGACTCAAAGAGGAACAAATCATTAAGCCAACATTTTTGCATTTAAGGTGCGTTCAAGTGCCAAAAATGGCGATTGAGCGCAATATGCGATCGATCCCCATTTTCTGGTGATCGAGCGCCAGCTCCGATCGCTCCCCATTTTGTGGTGCTCGATCGTCATCGTGCACTGGAAAATTCTGAAGTCGGCACAACTGATATGGAAAGATGGTAATCTGACCCCAACTCGATCTTGAACTTTCTAGGGTACACGAAATTGATTAGGGTTGTTCCTAAATTCTATAAATACTCTCCTAAGTCCTCCAAAACAGAGACAAGCTTGAAGAGGGGAATCAAAGGCTTCAAATAAGGGTTTTTCTTAGTTTTTCTTTACTTTTCTGTTTTTCTTTGTTATTTTCTTATGAGGATGGTTTTCATCCGAGTTATGTATAGATAATACTTTAGTTAGGGCTCAATTGAAGCCCTAATCAGGTCTCTTTAAGATTTCAATTTGTCTTGCTACAATTCATTTTTTGATGCTTAATTGATTTATCTTGGATTTTTTGTCGTTCTTTCATTATGGGTTATGTATGGGTTTTGGATTCATCTAA
>FXXK01000391.1:304746-360722 GCA_900184695.1 Betula pendula
ACATGAAAGACCTGAAATAATACCATGTTTCAGGTTTTAAATGTGTTTGTCGATACTCATAGATTTATGCTTTCGTGAGGAACAACTTAGTATACACTCATGCTAAATTCCCTCAAGAAAGAAAAGAGTTAGAGTATATACCCATGCCTAATCTCATTGTTTAGGGAGATCAGTAGCTTTTGGAGTATACACTCATGCCCTTAGGCTGGCAAACATTGAGAATCTTAACATGATTGTAACATGGTGCATATTGTGTTCTTAATTGAATATGATTATCGGTGGATATCGATGTCCTACCTTTTTGTATTATTATTTCAATTCTATCTTTTATCTCATTCCATTCAAAATATCTTCTTAGGAATTGCTTTTTAAACATATTTTACCAATCCTCTTGGGAATGATCTCATATTTGCCGTCTATACTATCTTCTTCATAGGGTCCTTTTTCCTTCGACCATTCTCGTACGGGTTTCTCAACTCCGCAGCGGTCAATCATTTGCTTGATCAACAAAACCTGGTGGCTCGGATAAAAAATTAAATAAGTACAGTTCTAGACTAACACAATCAAGATAGGCTTTTCACTTAGCATGCACCACAATCAAACATCAAGCCAGCATCACACCTATGCTCTGTCCCACCAAAATCAAAGCCTATTGGGTTACTCCTATTCTCAGATCAATTATGTGACCAATCAAGCCAATGCTCTGATACCAACTGTAACGCCCCAAAATTTAAATAACTTGTAATTAAATTTATGATTCGCCTCCTAACCTTAATTATGCAATTAAGACTTAGGGATACTTCTATTCTCCTTGTGAAGAGAGAAAATGAAAAAAATACTGGCTTGAGAATCACCTTATACATAGGATTAACCCAATGAAAAGAAGTTAACCCGAAGTATAATATCCATAGGGCGTTCAAAACAATTAACTGGTAATTATCTTCCCTATTTAACTTTTATTAGAGTAAGCAGCAGAATAGTTGATCTAAGTACACAATAAACAATTCTAACATCAATAAATATGGGGACAGAGTTTTACATCTAAAAGATGAAACATGAATATAACAACTGCTTTCTTGATACTGTAATCTTGGTACGACTCCCAACTGACCAAATCCCTGAGGGTTTGCAAAATACCAAATTATTTTACAGGAAAAAAGTAGCTAAGTAAGTTAGTTGACTTAGAAAGCAAGTTTTTTTGAAAGATGTGAAGTATAGAATTAATGAAAAAGGTAGTAATGAATTATACATGATATTTTCACAAATGGGGGGCTCAATTTCTGATGTTATGCCCTTTAACAAAAATGGCGTTTTAATTTTATAAGAAGGGACATAACCTCGGTGATTAAACACCTATACCTCATATGCAAGAAATACAATATAATAGTCATATGTTAATAATATGGTCTATCCGAGACATTACCCCCTCTCAGCAGGGTTAGCGCGTCTAAAAGGACTTCTAGTACAATTCTGGTACCCTGGACATTGCACAAACATACAGTTTTGTACTAGCAGTCCGACCGAGTCTGATCTCGAGTGGCTCACACTGATTAGCATGTTGGGGATTATACCCCAAATCCCAAGTTATTTACATATTGACATTAAGAGTTTGATATTTCTTTTATTATGAATGATTATTATTATTCCTTGATTAAATAAATGAGCATATGGTATATAATCTTTTGTATGATCATTTATGATTGTCCCATACAAAAGGTCCAGAAAATATATTAAATATGGTTTATAGGTGTGAGTAAGGTTTTTGTCATACAAGGTCTCAGACCATAACCCTTGTATTATGAAATTCATTTGTTCACAGTCATAATGGAACTGGGCATTCCATTAGGACGACTGTTACGCATCAATTGTGTGATTTACCTTAATCAGGGGAAGTGTATACTTTGGGTTGATGTGTAAGTGTATAGGGTGGTATACACTGAACAGACAAGGAGTTGTCTTTCCAGAAAAATACTGTCCCTAGGAAAAGACAATAACTCTCAGACTATTTATACTCGTGATTCTAAATCCTGAGAGAAAAACAAACTGAGAAGTTAAGTGTCTTTGCTTTGGTACATTGTAGATTGAGGCCTTAGCTGTTTGAGGTCAACATGGTTTTTGTGTTGGGTGATCACATGTAGCATCGTGAGTAGAGTTTTTCTCAATAGGGAATCCAAATCCTTTTAAATGGAAAAAGACAAGAAATTTCCCTTAAATAAGATTCTATACAGGATTATTCTCAATCTCTGGCCAGTGCATTTTGGATGGAGTATTCCAAAATAAATTACCTAGTGAATGGAGTATTCACAGGAGCGAGAATAATAAGGATAAGAATCGGGTGCTCAAGGAATAAGAGGTAGAGAATTTAGTGTGACAATATCACAGTCCTAATTCATCTACGGAGGCTTTCATGGAGGAATCATAGTCATCCATAAGTTAGTCATAGAGAACTTTGTTGATTTAATCAATAATATTTTATGGAGTTTAGTTACAATTATTTAGTGGTATTTATTGTAAAAAAATAGTGACTTGGGATAGTCAAATACTATTTAAGCTGGGAAATATTATTCACTTCAGGTCCCTCATCAAGCTATTGTAAATTCATCAAAGACAGGCTTTTATTTATTTATTAAGCGTGTTGTTTTAATTTATTAAAACATGGGCTTATTTATTTATTAAGCAAGTTATTTTAATTTATTGAAACATGGGCTTAATTATTTGGCAAGTTATTTTAAATTAATTAAGACATGGGCTTATTTAAATAATAAGCAAGTTGTTTTAGTTTATTAAAGTATGAGCCAAAGGAAAAACTGTACAGAGATACATAAGAGATTGGGCTTGGGATAAAACCCAAGCCCAAGGGGACCAAGTGGGGCGGCATGGGCTAGGGTTTCTAAACCCTAGCTTGGCCATGTATCACATTAAGTGGAGGCTAGGTTTTTCTAACCCTAGCCGTCCACTACATATGTGGGATGCAATCCCACATTACTTATTTCAGTTGTTTGGAGATCAATTGCTATTTAAATTGAATTTTGCATTCGAAACAGTGTGGCTGTTTTTACAGCAGAGCCTGTAGGAATTACGATTTTAATAAATGTTTTTCAGTGAGTGTGAAAAATATTTGGGCAAGATATGTTACAAGAAAAAATCGTGGTTGATGCAATGGTCGAAACGGATCTTCGTTTTGATTTTTATTGAAAAAGTTATGATCGTTTTACCATTCGCCGACGGATCTGGAATTCAAAAAAATCCTGCATGTCTCTAGGAATTACGATTTTAGATGTATGTTTTAGACAAGTCCTAAAAATAATTGGGCACTTGTTTTTTAATGTAAAAATCGTGGTTGACGTTTTGGTCCGATTAGATCTTAGTTTCGAGTTTATCGAAAAATTTATAATCGTGTTTCCAAACGTCGACGGTTTAGGAATTTCAGAATTCTGCAAGCAGATTGTTTTACAAATTCGTTTTTCGAAAATATTATTGCTCTACGGTATATTTTAATACAAGGGTGGTGCTATGGTTGAAAGACCAAAATTTCCCAAGGTACAAATATATGTTATTTATTAAACACCAGTTTAGTATATATATTTTTTTTATAAATATGATGTAAGACAAATAATCTATTTTTTCCATATCTTTCTTGTTATGGGAATGTAAACAAATTCTAATGGTCCAAATTACATGGATTTGAATTTGTATATTCAAGTACAAGAAAAGATTGGAAGAAAATTGAAGTTATTAGCAAAGAGTGTTTTCTTAAAAAGCACAAAGTGGCAAAGTCGCAATTGTGAAAGAAAGGGCAATTGTCTTAAATAAACTCAGAGTTTTAAAATATCAAGTGAGAAAAAGATTTCGGGATGTAAGTCTTACAGTTTTCATCACAGGTCTATAGTGATAAGTGCTGAATGTTACACATTCAAGCCCCTTAACTGGCATATGTTAAGCCTTAGTTTGTATTGTAATATAATAGTTTGTTTTGTTTTAGTGTTTATCTTATTTTGTAGGGCTTAATAGAGAACACAAGCAATTCTATCAAATTCGGGCTGAAAAATACATCAACTTCTGCAAAGCTGCTGACCAATGACCTTTGTGCACTCTTTTGATCATAACTTTTAGCTCAAAACTCCGATTGAGGCAAAGTCAAGGGCATTGGAAAGAGGACTCAAAAAGGAAAAATTAATTAAGCAAAATTTGAATTAGAAAATGGGCTCTCAAGCACCAAAAAGTGGGGATCGAGCGCCATTGGTCCTTCCAGAAGCACCACAGATCAGTTTCGTAATTGACCTTTGCGTACTGTTTTGGCCATAACTCTCAGTACAAAACTCAGATTGAGTCAAGATTAGAGGCGTTGGAAAGAAGACTTCAAGATGAATAAATGCTATTTTATGTCAAAGATTAGATTCAAAATTCTTGTGGGTAAAAAATGTGTGTGAAGTCTACAAACCTTCTGGAAGCAAAAATATCTATAAATATCTGAAAATCTCGGAAAAATAATCAAAGATTGCGGCTGGTAGGCTATGGTAGGCGCCGAATTCTCTCTTCAAGGAAGTCCTAGCCCATTGACTCAAGATTTTTCCTTGATCTTTATATTGCAATAATATCTTAAAGTCCTCTGCCTCTATAAAAACTCAGCCGAAGGAGAAGAAGAAAAAAGGAAGGCAGTGTGTGTTCTGTGTAGTTTATTTCTTGTTGTTTTCAGTTTCGTTTTTAACTTAGTTTCAATTGTTTTCTTACTTAAGCAGTAGGTAGAACTCGACCCATAGCTCCAAATCTCCTTAGGAAATGGTTTTCTTTAATCCCATGAAGATTCCCAAATCCTTTATGAGGAACTAAACCCTTTGTAGGGTTTGATGTAATTCTTTCCATGGGATTATGGGTTGATTGTATTTAGCTAGGATTTTATGCATTTGGTATAATGATTGTATAAGCCTAAGGATTGATCTTCAAGATATACCATTTGAGATGAAAACCTTTTTCTTGTTTATGAGAAATTCTTTGAAGTGTTGAATGAATTCAATGTTTTCAATGTCTTTGATTGAAGAAACATAGGCTTTGCAATAGTGCTTTTGACATGATTTTATGTGAGTTTGATAGGGTATGCTAGGGACCACGACTCAATCCACACTTAGAATAACTTAGAATTGGTGGAAAGTGGAGTGGAAACCTATGATACTTTATGCTTATTTCATGAAATTGTGTAGGCTATTGAGAGAACTTATATCGCATGCTAGGGAACATGAGTTATTTCACATGTAGGTTGTTAGGTGAGTGACTAGTGCGAAACTATGATGTTTTATTATTTTCTTTCAGTAGTATTTTCATGTTGAGTTCGTTGTAAGGATTGACAACCTTTACATGCTCATATTATACTTTTGCTAAAGATCCACACTAGATATAATCTGTTTCAATCTACTTTCACTGTTATCCTTTATGTTGATGTCATTTATGTTTATGTCATTTTATTTAAAAATCCAAAAATATCTCTTTTCATGAGTTGATTTAGAGAAAATCTTGAAAGTTTGATAAGTAACCATCACAATCCTTGCGGATCGATACCCTCTTTTTAGAACTATCCTACAAACGTGTGATCTAACGGGAGAGGTTAATTATACTATGGATCGATACCCTCTTTTTAGAACTATTCTGCAAAGGTGTGATCTAACGCGAGCGGTTAATTATAAATTTTAAAATCGGTAGCGTTCGTGTGACTATCATATAGTAATGTTGTAAATAGAATGCCTCAACTTGGCCTTGGGCCTTGCAATCCCTATGGAGGGTTGTTTTATTTCATGGGTTGCATAGATCTCCAGATTGGATAAAGTTAGATGTGATTATCACCAATTGATGATCACCCAACGGTGGAGTTACTTGGACAACCACATCAATTTTAAACGGATGGTCACACTTGATTGATCTTAGATATTAACCTCCCCAAGGAGCTATGTTATCTATGATCAGAGACTGAAGTAAAAACGGCATTTATTTAAGACGTGGTAGTTGCAATAATGGCATTTGTTGTATACTAAGGGCCATTAATAAAGAGATAGAATCTCGCCTAGTCAGGTGATTAAAGATACCTCGACTTGGCATGAAGCCTTGCGATCCCCACAGAAGGTATTTTTAATTTACAGATTAGGTAGTCATAGCTTTTCAAATATTGTATGTCTTATTGGGTTTACATGTTTTATTTGTGCTGAATTTTTATGCTCATTGTTATATCATAACTAGGAATGTCTTTATTTAGCCATTTTCTAAATTATTATTTATATATGTTAGTGATTTGACTAAACCAAGTTATGTTGTCTGGAAACATAATTTGTATATATAGTGCTAATAGCTAAAAGGAACATTTATATATTACCTAAGCTATGTCCAGATTCTCTAGTTTTTGGAAATATCTCAAAGGGACTAATAACGATTTAATTCGTTGGCTAAAGTCAAGCAGAGATGGATATTACATGTTGACTTCTATGTCTGGGTTGTAGGAGTTTTCACTTGTTTCAAACTTCATCATCTGAAAGAGATGTTTGATGAAACTTCATATTGCAATTTAATTGCAAAGATAATTGAAGTTATTGGGTGCTAAGATTAGTAATAAATCTCAAGTGGATTGTTTCCACAAATCCGTGCCTAGCTCTAAAATCAGTTCAGATCAATTGTATCAATGAATGAAAAGGATTTGCACATTGATAGAACTGATAAATGAGTTGATCGCAACGGAAGCATCCTAAAAGCCAAAGGCTAGTAAGCATGTGGCTTGGTGTTCTACTTCAGAGCCTTAAGGCTAGGCTGCAAGAGGAGAAGTATGAACATATCAAACATGTTGGCAATGTTGCTGCCAAGGAAAGTGAATAAAACTGGAAGAAAATCAAAGGCCAAGTCAGAAGTGGAAAGTGCTCCCACTTGGCAAAGCAGGGCACTAGAAAAGAAACTACACCAAGTTTCTAGCATTCAGAAGTGCAGGTAAAGTATCTTCCTTCTTAGTTGAACATGTTGAGTGGTGAATCCCACAGATTCTTAATATGTGGATTCAGGATCCACTAATCATGTCAGCAATACGTTGCAAGGGTTCTAGGTTACCAATCAACTAAGTAAAGGACAAATACACCTTACACTAGGAGATAGGACTAGGGTTCCAGTCCACTCCAAGAATTGTTGAATATTAATTCAAGATTTTTAATATCAGACTATCAGAATATATACCCAGTTATGCAGGTATTTATTTACTATGACGTTTATGAGTAAATACGGTTATACATCTAGTTTGAGAATAACAGGATAATAAAGAAAGATAATTACTTATCTATTCCTGGAATTTTTATGGATAGTCTTATATTATAACTCAAGATTTATATTCTGGTAATAATTCTATTTTAGAACCTGCTCATAATGCTTTACCATTTAAAGAAAGATTCCTTCAACTAATGAAACATATCTTCGGCACTTATGTCTTGGTGGTATTTAAATAAAAAATGATTCAAAAACTGGTTGATGATGGGCCCTTGGGCCCATGAGTTTTTAAAAGATTATCGAGTCTAAGAATCGGTTTTAGAAATAAAATAACCAAGAGACCTTTTTTTTACAAAAGGGTATAGAGCCAAAGATGTGTTAAACATTAGGAGATACTATTGTATGTGGTTCCCATGAAGTATCCCACCACAAGGTGATGAATGTCTCCTTGGGGATTTCATGGACCAGTTAGGGATTGAATCCCAGTTGACTACACCAAGGACTCCTTAGTAAGATGGTGTAGCAGGATTAAGGAATAGAACATTCTTTAGAAATAGTAAGAGCAAGTATGAGTTAAGTTACTCCAAAAATTGATCGCGCTTAGAAATCAAATTTAAATTTATAAACACTCGCAATAGCACGAATCTTTGTAGATAGGTCTATATTGAGGGATCGAACCACAGGGATTGTAAAAGGTTGTGTGATATGGAATTTCCAAAATGTTACCTAACTTAACCCATAAACACAAGAGTTGGATTTTTAAACTAAAAACTAAACAACTAAAAAGCTTTTAAACTAATTATGCAAATAAAACTAGGAAATGATAAGAGAGGTATAGAGAATTGATTTCACTCAATCCTCATACCATAAGCAAGCAAGATATAGCATGGAATTCACATAAAATTAAGGTTTTGAGGGTGTGAAGGGTGTCAACCCTCACAACCACTCTTCAAGAATATACTTTTCAAAAGAAATAATAGAGCATCTTAGCTACACTCAAACCACCCACCTAATCCAGATGTGAGATAATCTAAGCTCCCTAGCATGCAATATAAATCCTTCTCAAGCATACACAATTCATGGAATAGCATAGAACATCTTAGGTTTCCACCCCTTTTTCCCACTACTCTAAGTTAAACTAACAAGGATTAAGTTGTGGTCCCTAGCATGCAATATCATATCCACTTAGAATCATGTCAACAAATACCATTGCAAAGCTTATAAATCATTCAAGAATTAACACAATCCTTCATAGACAAAGAAGAGCATATATCTCAAATGGTGTTTGCATTAAGCTCAAAATAAAAGCATGTACAATCACCTCACCATTTATATAAACTCCACACTACACTACTCAACTCATAGTACTTGGATTAAGCTAAATCAAAACCCTAAGAAGGGTTTAGTTCCTCATGAGGGTTATGGAAAACTCCATTGATTTGGAGAAACCCATTCCCCAAGGAAACCAAGCACTAAGAGAGAGCTCTTACCTACTGCCTAATACAAGTAAAATGAACTAAAAACTAAGAAAAACAATAGAGAACCGAGCTAATTGGTCCATTCTCGGACTCAAGTTACATATAAAGAGGGAAGGGGCTTAGATCTTTCCAAAATGAATAAATGCTACAAAGATCATCTTCCACAAAGTCTTGGGCGGTTCTGAGGGACGATTTCGGCGCCCACAATGGACTGACAAGCCGCAAAATCAGACCCATAAAGATCTAGCCGTCATTTGCTGTCTGAAAAGATCTTCAGGTTCTGGAAGGGGCGACGACGCTCGAGCGTCACTTTTGGGCGCTCGAGCGTCAAGTGCCTCTGACGCTCGATATCTGCGTGCGCTGCTGCGTGCGCCAGTGTTGAGGTTGCTTCTGTCGCTCGAGCGTCAAGATTGGGCGCTCGAGCGTCACTCCTTCTTCAGCAATGACTTCTTCCCAACATATCTTCAAGTCTAATGTCCATGAGTTGTCTTGAATTTTCATTAAGACCTGAAAATATGGAAAACACTAAAACACACTAAAAGTATTAGATAACAATACAAACTAAGGTATAACACATGCGAGTTAAGGGGCTTGAATGTGTAACATTCAAGACTTATCACTCAGCTTATGTCATTTGGATATGCTTTAGAGATAGCAATATACTTGCTTATTTTGGTCCCGTCTAAGTCTATTTCCTAGCCCAGCACATGTGCTGAAAGGACAAGACAGATTAGTTGGAATCCAAAACAAAAGTATGTTTGGTAGATATCCAAAAGGGACAAAGGGTTATTTGTTTTATAGTCCTAAGGATAAGAAAGAGTTTGTTTCTATAAACAATAAGTTTCTTAAAGGAGGACTATGTAAAACACATTTAAACTAGAGAGTGAGGTGGTTTTGGTAGAGATGGTAGACGTGACATCTTCAAAGTTTTTTTTGAAGATGAGGTGGTTGTATTTAATACAACACAGGTTATTACGAATGAGACACAGAATACTATCATGCCGCTTCACAGTGGGAGGAATGTCAGTTAACCTGACAGATTCATGTTAATTAGGAAAAGCCCACGTAGCTATACCTATTGAACTTGAATAAAATCTTAGGACTACGATGAAATGATTATATGATGTGGATGCAAACCATAGGGTCAAGAGCTATGTAAAGTAAGTTGGAATCCATGAATTCCAACTAGATCTAGATTCTTTTAACGAAACCTATTAGTTGTAAATAGGTATTACAAAAGAAAAGATAAGAGTGGATAGGAAGGTTAAAACCTTCAAGTCAAGATGGTGAAAATAATTTTTCTCAGAAAGAAATGGATCTACTATAAGAAAACCTTTCGCTGGTAGCCATGCTTAAATCCATCCAGATACTCTTGTCCATTGCCACTCATTTCACTATGACTTTAGGCAAATGGATTTCAAGATAGCCTTCTTAAATGGGCAACTTGACAAAGGGCATGTATATGATGCAGCCAGACAGATTTATAGCTAAAGGACCAAAGGGGTATGGTAGGTGAATTGCAAAGGTCCATTTATGGACTTAAGCAGGCATCCCAGTCATGAAACATCAAGTCTGATGAACCATGTGTGTACAAGAAGTGTCAAGCAAAGTGATAAGTGCTGAATGTTATACATTCGAGCCCCTTAACTCGCATGTGTTATACCTTAGTTTGTGTTATTATTTAATGTTTTCGCTGTGTTTAGTGTTGTCTTATCTTTTAGGTCTTAAATGGAAACACATGCAGATCTTAATCATTAAAGCCTAAAGAGACAACAAAGGAGTTGAGAAGTGTACCAGGGATCGATCGCAGCCAGGGATCGATCGTACCAATGAGGGATCGATCGTAGCCTGGGATCGATCGTAGAAAGCAGGGATCGATCCCCATCGGAGCCTCCAGAACGTGAACAGCTGTTTGACAGCTAATGGCGGTGGGGATCTTTCTTGGTCCAAAGTTGCGGCTTGCCAGCACATTGTGGGCGCCGACATCACCTCTCAGAAGACTCCTAGCAGCTGGAACCTTAGATCTTTGGCTTGATCTTTCCTTAAGAAAGATCAAGCCTCCTTTTTCTATATATTGGATGTATGAGTCCGAGAATCATATAGCTTAGCTTAGTTTTCATTCCAGAGTTGTTTTTAGCTTTATTTTTGCTTGTTTTTACTTCTGTCCAGTAGGTAAAAACTCTCTCATAGTACTTGGTTTCCTTGGGGAATGGGTTTCTCCACATCAATGGAGTTTTCCATAACCCTCATGAGGAACTAAATCCTTTTTAGGGTTTTGATTTAGCTTAATCCAAGTGCTATGAGTTGAGTAGTCTAGTTTGGATTTTGTACAAATGGTGAGGTGATTGTACATGCTTATGGTTTGGGCTTAATGAAAACACCATTTGAGATATAAACTCTTCTTTGTCTATGAAGGATTGTTTCAAGTCTTGGATGATTTATAAGCTTTGCAATGATACTTGTTGACATGATTTTATGTGGGTATGATATTGCATGCTAGGGACCACAACTTAATCCTTGTTAGTTTAACTTAGAGTAGAGGGAAAAAGGGGTGGAAACCTAAGATGTTCTATGCTATTCCATGAATTGTGTAAGCTTGAGAAGGGTTTATATTGCATGCTAGGGAGCTTAGATTATCTCACATTTAGATTAGGTGGGTGGTTTGAGTGTAGCTATGATGCTCTATTATTTCCTTTGAAAAGTATATTCTTGAAGAGTTGTTGTGAGGGTTGACACCCTTCACACACTCAAAACCTTGCTTTTGTGTGAATTCCATGCTATGACTTGCTTGCTTATGGTATGAGGATTGAGTGAAATCAATCCCCTATACCTCTCCTATCATTTTTTAGCTTCATTTGCATAACTTAGTTTAAAAGCTTTTGGTTATTTAGTTTCTTTTTAGTTATAAAAATTCACATCTCTTTTGATAAGTTAAGTTGAAAGTGATCTTGGGAATTTCATAGTATAACAACCAAATACAATCTCTGCGGATCGGTACCCTCCCTTAGAGCTATCCTACAAGGATTTGATCTAATACTAGTGGTTTTATAAATTTCAAAATCGTGCGCATTCGTATACGTATCACAAAGATAGTGACGTTTTTGATGTTATAGGTTGATAACATCCTGCTCATTGGAAACAATTTTGGAAGATTATCAACGGTAAGGATTTGGTTGACTAATTAGTATGATATAAAAGGACTTGGGAAAAGCAAGCTATATCCTAGTGATTAAGCTTTTGCAAGATCAAGGATGATAGGCTTATCCCAAACTGTAAACATAGATAAGGTCATGGCAAGATAGCATTTTAGATTCCAAGAAATGGTTGCTACCCTTTAAGTATGGAATCACTCTTACTAAGGAGGAGTGTCCTAGATACCTCAAGGGAAAGAGTAGATGAGGGTTGTTCCTTATGCTTCGGCTATAGGGAGCCTCATGTATGCTATACTATGCTTTGGACCTAACATATGTTTTGTAGTTAGCATGGTCAATAGATATCAGCTATTGATTAACAAGATTCTGAGTATAAGTCAAATCGTGATTTCCGTAAGTATACCTTAGGGTATATCTTGAAAGAGCTGTTAGTGGGAGAAAAGTTAAGTAGTCATGAATTGCTAAACTCCACTAAAAAGACTGAATAAGTTTCAGGCCAATAAGATGGCAAAGGGTTCAGTGTGGCTTAGATAGTTCTTAATGGGACTTGTTGTCAAGGGATAGAGTAGTTTTCCTATCATGTTGTTTTACAACAACAGAGGAGAACAATTGCATTATCTCGGGAACCAATGGACCATGGGAAAGGGGAATCACATCAAGTACAGGAATCATCTCATAAAGAGAGATAGCATCTGGAGAAGATGCAATTGTGGCTAAGGTTTTGGCAAACCCGTTCACTTAGACTTTGCAAGTGGAGATTTTCTAAATCTCAGGGAATGGAAGTCAAATATATGCCCTAATTAGAATTGAGGGCAAGTGGGAGATTGTTGGGGATTATGTCCTAAATCCCAAGTTAGTTACATGTTGACATTAAGAGTTTGATATTTGTTTTATTATGAATGATTATTATTATTTATTGATTAAATAAATGAGCATATGGTATATAATCTTTTGTATGATCATTTATGATTGTTCCCATACAAAAGGTACATAGAATACATTGAATATGGTTTATAGGTGTGAGTAAAATTTTTGTCACACAAGGTTTGAGACCATAACCCTTGTATTCTGAAATTTATTTATTCGCAACCATAATGGAACCGGGCATTCCATTAAGATGACTGTTACGCATCAATTGTGTGATTTACCTTAATCAGGTGAAGTGTATACTTTGGGTTGATGTGTAGGTGTATAGGGTGGTATACACTGAATGGACCGGGAGTTGTCTTTCCAGAAAAATATTGTGCCTAGGAAAAGACAATAACTCTCAAACTACTTATACTCATGATTATAAATCTTGAGAGAAAAGCAAACTCAGATGTCAAGTGTCTTTGCTTTGGTACATTGTAGACTGAGGCCTTAGTTGTTTGAGGTCAACATGGTCTTTGTGCTGGGTGATCACATGTAGCATCATAAACATAGTTTTTCTCAATAGGGAATCCAAATCCTTTTAAGTGGAAAAGGACAAGAAATTTCTCCTTGAATAAGATTCTATACAAGATTATTCTCAGTCTCTAGCCAGAGCATTTTGGATGGAGTATTTCAAAATAAATTACCTAGTGAATTGAGTATTCACAGAAGCAAGAATAATAAGGAGAAGAATCGGGTGCTCAAGGAATAAGAGGTAGAGAATTTAGTGTGACAGTATCACAGTCCTAATTCATCTACGGAGGATTTAATGGAGGAATCACACTCATCCATAAGTTAGTCAAAGAGAACTTTGTTGATTTAATCAATAATATTTTATGAAGTTCAGTTACAATTATGTAGTAGTCTTAATTGTAATCAAGTAGTGACTTGGGATAGTCAGATACTATTTAAGTCAAAAATATTATTCCCTTCAGGTCCCTCATCAAGCTATTGCAAATTAACCAAAGACAAGCTTTTATTTATTTATTAAGCGAGTTGTTTTAATTTATTAAAACATGGGCTTATTTATTTATTAACCAAGTTGTTTTAATTTATTAAAATATGGGCTTAATTATTTGGCAAGTTATTTTAAATTAATTAAGACATGGGCTTATTTAAATAATAAGCAAGTTGTTTTAATTTATTAAAGTATGGGCCAAAGAAAAAACTGTACAGAGATACATAAGAGACTGGGCTTGGGATAAAACCTAAGCCCAAAGGGAGTAAGTGGGGTGGCATGGGCTAGGGTTGCTAAACCCTAACTTAGCTGTGTATCACATTAAGTGGAGGCTAGGGTTTTTTCTAACCCTAGCCGTCCACTACATATGTGAGATGCAGTCCCACATTGCTTATTTTAGTCTCTACTCTCTACAGCCTTGGATATAAATAGAGGTGCCTATAGCTTTAGCAAATCACTCACTCAACTCCAATTGTAATTCTTTAGCCTTTGCTAAAAGTTAAAGTTCTATTGAGTTAATTCTCAAAGGAACAAAGTTTAAGATTTGAAGAGCTAGAAAGAGTCCACACTCTTGGTTATTTCTAATCATTGGTGAAAAGATCTCTTAGTGTTCATGGAGGTGTTCTTGATGTTCTTGGAGCAGGTTGGATTCGTTGCTCAAAAGCCAAGGCGTGACCCTAGTTTGCAAGTAAGTAATTTTTATGTTCTTGCTAATTTAATTTTAAATAGCATTCTTCTTTGCATGTTCTTCTAGAGTTGATCTTGGTTAGGGAATAGATTAATTTTTCCGCTGCGCAAAATTTTGTTTTTGCACCTATATTCCCAACATAGCAAAGCCGTAATTAGTTACTCGCTCAAAGAATGGTGCACTGTCACAAAATTTAACCATTGGATCTAAGGCCCTCTTCATGAAATAAAACTCTTTGACCATTGAATCAACTTGTATTAATAGTAAGACTATGACCGTTCTACTGCACGAATTGGTGTACCATAATCTTATTATACATATATTGCTCATTTATTAAAAAATAGGAGTATATAAGCAAATAACATTATGTCTTAAAAATGGTAAACTTGATCATATAGGGAAACATGCTCAGTCATCTGACATATCGCATTTCTAAAATTGCAGTTTCATTACTCAATTAAAATACTTACCTCGATTGCTCATCCGATGCCCCAGACATCTTGCAACCCTTTGTTAAGTTTGGAGAAGATGGCCTTCCATAAATGAGAAACCTTCCTCTAAATTCTTTCTTAAGCTTTTAAAATATGTTTTCTGAAGTATTTGGACGAGAAAAGATGAGTTTGAGTATGGGTATGGTTTAATTTATAGGAGAATGGGGTGAGATGCTGGTCTCCTACCAAAAATTCATTTTGGGATATGATCGAACGTTTGATATACGACATCGAACGTTTGATCTATTTATATCAGAGAATCTAGGGTTTCTCATCAAACGTTGGATGAAGGTATCAAACGTTTGATAAAAGCACATCGAACATTCCATAAAAGCATCGAACGTTTGATGTTTGTACTGACACCTTATGAGCATACACAGGTTTTGCAGAGAACGTGACTGTACTGTCCAACATCGAATGTTTGAAGATTGCATTTTCTAATTAAAAATAATTTTTAAATGCTCAATAAAGATAAGTGAGTGTTTTTAATCAAATCTTTTGTCAAATAATATGAAAAATCCTTTTTAAAATTATTTTGGGGAATTACAAAAACCCATTGACTTTTCGCAATGAACCGAATAATCAATTTTACAAGAGTTTACAATAGCAGTTGCTAAAGGCTTGCCAATTATTTTAAATCAATACGTAGCTGTTGAAGTAAACACTACAATTACAAATCATTTGAAACATATTATTTAGCCAAGTATGTGTAAGCATGTTCCAGTCTCCCGCTTGGAGGTATACACATACATGCTCATCTATATCATAAATATATCATATAACTTAGCTACACACATATATATGCATACTATCCCCTTTTGGCAAAACATAGGCATATAAGCATATCTAAGTAACAAAATATAAAATCTCATATGCAACTAGCCGTACGAATATGCATATATTCTGTTCCATTCAAACTCATATGCATACGTATATATCTAGAATAAAAGCCCTGATAAAGCATCATATGCAACTAGCCATAACGATATACATATGTTCTGTTCCATTCAAATTCATATGCATATTGATACGTCTATAGTAAAACCAATATAAGACATCACATAAAACATCAAATAAAATCATCATGCTCTACAGGCTCTTTCGAACTCATACATACAGTCATCTAACCACTATAATCCAGGTCCTAGTACATATGGTTTCTGACCCCCATAATCTGGGTTCAAATACACGGTTTTTGACCCCTATGATTTGGGTCCATATACACATAGATTCTAACCCCCATGATCTAAATCCAAATTCTTTTTCTTTAACACATGCTCCTTTCATACTTTCTTACATATGCTAATAAATATTATATAAACCTTTTAAGTCATACTTCATTTCATCAAATACAAATAGCAATAAAACGTCACAATACAACATAACAATATATCCACCATACTCATAAATCCTCAATAAATCATCATAAAGCAGTCATCAAATGATCATAAATCTCATGGAACTAACGAAAGCATAAAGCATCAAGTCACCAATTATCACAAAATATCATTGATTCGCTCTTTAAACAATCATATCATTTCTTCAAACTCATTTAAGATCATTTTTTTTATGCTTGGTAAATGAAAACATCTATTAAATATTTAAACACAAAACTTTTATAAAGTGGTATCATCCCGAGTAAATATAAATACTTATCTGCTTGACAATGAAAACACTTCCTAGACCCAATGCTTTTGCAATGCCCGTTGCAAAATCCACATAGCCAAAGCATCAATAACCATTACCCATAATTACTTTAAGCTAAACGACCCATGACACTTGAAAATTACAAATATCAACAACCCAAAGACAACCCATAACATTCTAGGGTTCCATTAGACACCAAAATAACCCACATTGTGTTGACCATAGAGAGTTTATAAGGGTTAAGCATCATAAAATTCCAAAACATGGCACTAGAGAAACTCTAGGGTTTAGATCATTACCTTGATCTCTTAGAGAAAATGAAGTCCACGCACTACGGAACTTCAACCCGACAATCAATGCACTCAACCTAACAAGAATCCTAAGAAAATAATCAATATTAAGCCATACATTCAAGAATGTAGCTCAAATATTGAAAAACTATAGTTTCAAGAATTTTACCTTGAAACGATTAGTGAAAACGTAAACGCACTAAGGATTGCAATTCTGATACTAAAAATAACTTTGGAACCTTCACACTAGCAATGCACTAGGGTTTGGACCAAACCAAACCCCAAGAGAGAGAAGAGAGAAAAGTCGTGCAAGAGAAGGAAAACGTGAGAAATAAGCTGAAAGATTCGTAACTCAGCTATTTATAGGTGATTCAGTACACTATTGTCCAGACGAGTAAATGATACCGTTCGGCTGCCTACTCACAAAATGGTCTCAGGAATTCCTGAGATCGACTGCCGTTCAAACGGATAAATAATACCGTCCGGACGTGATTGCAAAATGGCTCGTCCAAATTGAAATCGAATGAGAGTCTCTGTTATACTCCGCTCGAACGCACATGGGGCAAACATAAGACGAAACTTCATGTATAGATTCGGGCGGACAAACATGGAACAAGCAGTGAACGAGACTTTCTGTCAAGGCTCGTTCGGACGGGAATGGAGCAAATAGTGAACGCAACCTTCTGTCAAAGGCTCCTTTAGACAGTGAAATTCTTGTTCAGATGGTGGAATTCTTGTTTGGATGTGTCTTAAAATCAAACTTTTTCATTCTTCCTTACGTGCTCATCAATTGCTTAAAGACATAATTACTTATTTAATTATCCCAAATCATATTTGAATTCTTATTTAACACATTGGGCATTACATCTATTTCATTGGAAAATGTGTTTGGTAATAGATATGAACCATGCCTTGCAGATGTGCTACAGGTCAAGCTAAAGCAATTAACCAAAAAAAAAATCTCAGCATCGACCCATGAGTCGCTGCTGATGGTATATCTTCAGCATCGATCCATGAGTATTTTCATCGAAATGAACCATTATTGATTCTAGTAATCGTAACAAAGTTCTGGATGGGTATAGGAGGCCGCATCTTTATATCAACAATTACGGTTCCAAAGTTTCAAGTTCCGACAAGCAGTCTTCTTTTCCAGGCTGAGGTCCACCGCCACTTGGTGTTTATGATAATGGAATAAAAGCCATTAAATTTGTGCATTCCGTAAGCTGCCAAATTTGTTGCATGCGGCCGTGACGTGTATTTTGAGACTTGAATATAAAATCAAAAGCTGGCGCCAGTAGTGGAAAGTGGATACCACCTACATCCAGACGCTCATGGTTTTGGGATGGCTTTGATGACAAAGCAAACTCAACATACATGCTCTCTCTTTCTCATTCTATCTTAGTTTTTAATCTCATGGTTTTGCTATTGTCTAATTTTTACAAATTTATTATTTGTAGAAATCACATGTAGCCTGTAGGCTGTAGGTTTCCTGTGTATAGTTGCATTTTTTTTCCCGAAACTGCATTGGCTGACCCAAATGGGTCTAGACCGGTTTGTCGATTTGTGAGCCGAGTTTCTGCGAGATAAACAAGCGGTCAGAAAATTCTCAGCCGTAGCTAACGATATAATCTGACGGTCCTGGTAGGAGAATAAAAACCACATAGGTTCGGTGAATTTGTCTGCCCAAAGGCTTTTGGCAAGATACCATCTACATCCAAGCGCTCATGGTTTTGGGATGGCTTTGATGACAAAGCAAACTCAACCTACATTCTCTCTCTTTCTCTCATTCTATCTTAGGTTTCTTTATTGCAGCAACCATATATATATAAATATAACCCTTCCTGGATTGGGCTGAAACTTTTTCTAAATGGAGCCAGCCCAAAATCAAATACTGCAGCAATATCCATTTCCCAATACATCCGTCCTTTTCCGGACACAACTGGTCATTTCAGCATTTAAGGTGCAGTCCCGAATAAAGCCAAACAAGAATCCGGCCAGTTGGCCCCTTCGTCGGACCGACCTCCCCCACCGAAATCCGTGCATCCCCTCGTCGGCAGATTTCCCTCTCTATAAAACCCAATTTTGTAGCCACCCTAAAAAGCAGGTCACTCAAAAAAACAAAAAGCAGGTCCAGAACAACCATGTCCGTACTCCCAAACGGAAACGGCGGTACCTACGCAGCACCAGCCATCAGAAATGGCAATTCCGACATCCAAAGCTTCCCGAGATTTTTTGAGCGTTGGCTTGTCCAGCAAAACCAACATCTCCAGAGCCTTATATCTGTCTCCAAACAGCACACATGCGCAAAAACTGAAGACAAGGCTAACTTACGCCGCCTCATAAACGGAGTGATTCAGCACTACGAGCAATACTATCAGGCCAAGTCAAGGTGCGCTAAGCAAGATGTGCTGGGCATGCTCACACCCTCATGGACCAGCACCCTTGAGGATGCCTTCATGTGGATTGGCGGGTGGCGCCCCACCATGGCTTTTCATCTGCTTTACTCCAAGTCCGGGTTGCAACTCGAACAACAACTCGCCAATCTGATTCGAGGGTTGAGTACGTGCGATTTGGCTGATCTCTCTCCGAGTCAACTCACCAAGGTTGACGAATTGCAGAGGAGAACCATTAGGGAGGAGAGGGATATTACGGAGAAGATGGCTAAGCATCAGGAGTCGGTGGCAGACCAGTCGATGGTTGAGTTGTCCCATATTGTGACCGAGTTGACTACGAGTGGTGGTGATGGGGTTGAGGACCGAGTTGACTCGGCTCTAGCTTTGAAGGAGGAGGGCTTGGAGGAGATCTTGCACAAGGCTGACGATCTGCGGCTGAGAACGCTCAAAGCAATTCTTGATGTTTTGACTCCAATCCAGGCTGTCCATTTCTTGATTGGTGCTGCAGAGTTGCACCTGAGGTTTCATGACTGGGGAATGAACAAGGACGCAAGTCGACGCCATGGTACTTGAATGCATGCATTTGGACCAACCAACCCAAAAAGAAGAAAGTAAAGGGCGAGAGAGGGAGGGAGGGAGGGAGAGAGAGAGAGAGAGAGACAGAGAAGAGTAGATTAGGAAGTAGTGCATGTGGAAAATTAGAACCAGAGAATGAAGGGAGAAGAAGATTTTGTCCAACTTTTTTAAAGTGCCGGAGTTGGGAAAGCTGTAAGGTGTTGGTTTATCCTCTAGTATCTAGTATTAAATTGCCTTCTTTGCTGTTATTTTGCAAGTAAAATTTTCATTTCAAGACTCGTGCCGCATCTAGTTCGCCCAAGAATAATCATTATTTCTTTACGCAGAAGAATTGTTATTCTTCTAAAAAAAGAAAGATATAGCTCTTTCTCGAAGAATTGACAACATTTTATAAGAAAAACTCATTTATTTATTCCTTCAAAACTTTTTTTTTCCACAAAAAAAATAAAAAACATAACGTTGAATTTCAATTGGTAGCCGACTACCACAATAAATGGGGCCACCTACAGTAGAACATGGACCCGTGAGGGTCTCCAGCACCACCCCTGATGCATTTGAGAGTGTAATGCTCTGAGAAAATTAATTAACTTGTAATTAATGTTACGATTCGCGTCTCAATCACATTTTACTAGAAGTAAGACTTAGGAATCTTTACTCCTCAAAAGAAAATATTACGCAGCGAAAATCCATAATATTTCTATCAACATTAAAAATTATAACCAAAGCATTACTAAGAATTATTACAATAACTGAAATCTCTACAATATACACATTATCACTATAAAATATTTCTATACTAAACCTTTATATATAAATACAGCTCAAAACACTAAGTCTGCAATGTCACTCAATAGTACTATTTACCATAAGCGATCTCGAAACTCTGTAATGTGTCCTCAAGCGTTACCAGATCTAAATCATAACTCCAAATGATCACGTCTGTGTCATAATCCTTATACCTCAAAGACCTAACTAGCTACACTATAAAATATTTATATTTTACAACATAGATGTTTTATAGGTGGAGAAAGTAAGGGGTAAGTCTACTGCTTAGTAAGCAAGTAAACTGGTGCTAATGTGTGACTATGAACAGTTTATATGCAAATAAAAGTATTGAGTCATGAAATCATTTATTTTTGCAAACATATTTAATTCATAAAAATTGGCTTTACATAAACATTTGTCCTTGTTTTGCTTCATTATATAAATATCCATAACTCTGTTTAACCCGCAAAGTAAGGTTGTGCTTGTTCTGCACATCACTTTTCGGCAAGGACTGATCCGCTCATCCCCTCTCTATGAAACTCTTTCAGCCTAACCCCCTTTATTTAGGGTTATTGGCTTGTGTGGCCACGCCAAATCAAGAGTGTGTTGCACTGCCACCAAATCATACATACACACAATACCGGTGTCACCATTCATCATCCATTTCACATTTCATCTCATTTTACACATATCCACAAAAATAATTCATTTCATGTATGCATAATAACACAATATTTAAATGTGCATTATTTGAGATAATATTTGAAAAAAATATCCAAGTCACACTTTTCATGCATAAAACATTTGTATTTCAAGAGATGCTCAAGAGATAACCTGATTTTTTTTTTTAAAAAAAGATTATATAAAATGCGTTAGGTCATTATTTATAAAAAATACTACCACAAGATAGCCCGCTTACCTTGATTGCTTAAAAGTCCTCTTTCGGTTCTCATCGTCCGTACCCGTCCTATTATCGTGATCGTTTCCTTGAAGTCACAAAACCCTACATTTGTGTCTCATAATTCTTTAATTAGAAATATTCCACTTAAAAACCTATCTTAGAGCTTAAACCTTAAACCGGACAACTTAGACTCTTTACCTAACCATCGAACATTTGGTGGAAGTATCGAACGTTCGATGAGGCCATCGAATGTTTGGTGGAGCTATCAAACATTCGGTATACGAAAACTCTAAAACTCCAATTGCCATACTTTAACCCATTTAACATATTTTATAGCCTAAAATAATCTCTATATTATCCTTAGTAGAACTTAGTCCTTGATAATTGCTGAATGTTACACATTCAAGCCTCTTAATTCACATATGTTATTCTCTTAGTTTCATTAAAATATGATGTTTTGTGTTATTTTTGTATTTTCCCTTATTTTTCAGGTTCTAAGAAGAAAGCACTCAATTATATCAGTTCCAAGCTTAGAACACATTATGATGAAAAGCTAAAGAAAAAGTGGCTCAAGCCTAGCCCTCGTACGCTGGAACAGTAAAGTCGATAGAAACTTAAAAAGGAAAGAAAATCTCCAACTCCAATGCATAATTAGAGTTGTGGGCTGCACGAAATCGACTAGGGTTATTCTAAAACTCTATAAATACTCTACTGGAGATCATGCATGAATTCATAAGAAAACATGGTACAGTAGAATATAAAATCTTTCTATAATCTAAGATCATGAACTTTAAGTATAAGCATACTTTGATCAATTCTAAAATCAAATTAAAAGTAAAGGATGATTTTACTCACATAGTTCTTCAGCCTCTTCAAAGAGGCTAGGAGATTTTAGTTATCATCTTCTTGTGATTTCTTCATCTTCTTCATAGTTGATCCTTGAAGGTGAAAAAGCTTTGTCAAGAACGTGAAGAACACTAAGCTTGAGAAACTCCAAGGTCTTCAAAGGACTTCTAATTCTTCAAAGAACTTGTTGTAGAACTTCAAGGATTGATGAAGAACAAGATGAATTTCGAAGAACACGAAGAACATTTGTTCTTGAGAATTTCGGATCTTCATCTTGATGGCTGAATATGACAAATAGTGTGATCTCTCCCTTTGAAGCAATAGAAAAGAATTTCTCTTCTATTAATTTACTCACTAATCTAAAGAACCAAGAACATAGAGTTCTATTGTGTAGTCACAAGATTTTGTGAATTCAGAGTCTAAGAGTATGAGTAAAATTGCTTCACTGAGTCTCTATTTATAATTGCATGTCTGCTTGAAGATGAGGTAAAAAGAAGCTTCCAGAACCCCAGAGAAAACCCTGAGGAATCAGCTACAATAGGATTATTACCCCTTGTAGCCGTTGACCATGGGGAGCGTAATGCTCCCCATGTAGTCGGCCAAAGGCTAGGGTTTTAACCCTAGGCCACATGCTTATTTTCCCTGTATGGGCTTGGACGATACCCCTGTAGCCCAATACTCCTTTTTCTTCGGACTGAGCTCTAAAAATTAAATTCCTTAGCCCAAAACTGTCCAAATCAAACAACTCTTAAGAATTAATTTTTAAGCCCATTTTATTTAAAATAAAACAAGACCAAATTAATTCCAACATTAATTTCTGGCACATGTCTTATTTAAACAAAAACATATATGCAATTAGATAAATAAATAATGACTCATCAAAATACTAGTCAATTTACAACAGCTTAAGAAGGGACTTAAAAGGAAAATAGAATTAGCTTTATTAGTCCCGTGAAAACTGGTTATTAAATAACTCATCACCTTGACTAATAATCACAATTAATTCCATTAAATAATTGTAACTTTACTCTAATTCATATTTTGCTAAAAACAATTAATCATTTGGCGACAATTTTGAATTTACTAAATTAACCCTCCATGGATCATATTCTATAGTGAAAACAAAGATGAGAATAACTATCACTTTGTCCGCTATCTCTTTTCCTTGAGTACCCGGATCCAAACTTTATAAATCATCCCAATGTACCTTATGAGATTCCACTCATCCTTGTACATCGTTTCAGTTAAATACCACTGAAACCACTTAGGCCTAAGATTCAAGATGATCCTTCTTATTGATCTTAAAACAATGGGAATATCCTTATATCTTTGATCTCTTACAAAGAAGTTGGATTCCTACTTGAAGAGTGATCTGCCACAATGTTACATGATGATTGTCCAACGTACAAAGAATGTATGACCATTGATTTGATCTCACTGAAATACATCAAAGCAATCACCACTTGACATCTAGTTCACACATTTCTCAGGATTTAGAGTAAAATGCAATCAAGTGTCTACTATGCACATCATTATTTATGACAGTTAATAATAGAATAACAATGGCCCATATGGTCCTGTTCAGTGCATAGCCCTGTAAATCCTTACCTTGACAAAACACCAACAATGTCAACCTGAAGCCACATTGCTTCACTCGATTAAGACAAATCTCAAAGTTGACATGTTATAGTCTAGGTGGAATTCCCAGTTCCACTTATGACCACGAACAAATATTTAATAAGTCACAAGGAAAACTTTTGACTATGGTCTTCTATGTGATAAAGATCAATTACTCACACCATAATCAAATTCAATGCAACTTAGGGAATGTCTATATGCACATTACACATTATGCAATCCAAGACAACTACAAAACATGCCTATTGTTCATATATAAGTTCAGGGAATTTGATATAACTCATTACAATGCTAAATACAATATGATCAATTTGAGTTTTGAACACTAGTTCCAACATACTCCCCTAATTTGTCCAAAAGAGACACACAAGCTTGAGGAGAGGAATCAAAGTTGCATTAGAGAAGGGTTTTCTATTTTTCGTTCTTTCTTTATTATTTTCTTATGACGATGGTTTTCATCCAAATTATGTGTAGCTAATACTTTAGTTAGGGCTCGATTGAGACCCTAATCATGTCTCTTTAAGGTTTCGATTTGTCTTGCTACAATTCATGTTTTGATACTTAAATTGATTATTTCCGGTTTTATTGAATTTCTCACATGAATGTGTTTGATCATCATATGCTTGTGGTATGGATTTGTTATTTAGGTCAATTTGGATGACCGAGTCCAGGGCCTATTAGAGTGACAAAAGAACCCCATCATAGGTTCTTGGATTGATCAACATAAAAATTTGGAGTAGATACCATGCTAAATCATTTGAGAAAGAAAAGAAATAGAGTAGATACCATGCCTAATTCGTTGCTTAGGGAGATCAATAAGTTAAGGAGTAGATGACATGCCTTTCGGTTGGCAAACATTGAGTATCTTAATATGGTTATAGTATTGTGCATGTTCTTTTCCTTAATTGAGTATGATTAGCGGTGGATATCAAAGCCCTACCTTATCTTCTTATTATTTAAATTCAATATTTTATATCGTTTCATTCAAAATATCTATTTAAGGAATTCTTTTTAAACATAGTTCAGACCAATCCTCGTGGGAATGATCTCGTACTTACTCTCTATACTATCGTTTTGATCTTGTGCACTTGCAAGTAAAACGTACAAATAGAAACCTATTATTTAGGTGGATATTTGTACAACAAGTTTTTGGCGTCGTTGTCGGGGATTGCATTAAAATTGTGTTTAAAAGTTTTCCCTTTAGTTTAATCATTTTAGTTAATTTCATAAAATTTCATCTAATGGGTTTTCTGATATGTTTCTGCAGAAGTGGCTCGAGCGCACTCTAGAGAGGCTCAAGCACCTTTTTTACAGACAGTAGCACTAAAGTTGCTATTTACTACAGAATTGGTTTTCGCCTATGCAAGGTCGTCGATCTCAGAACTTAGCCATCATTCCATACGATCCAGAGATTGAACGCACCATTCAAAAACCTAGAAGGCAAAAAGACAAATCTAAAGAAAAAGAGAAATTAGAAGTTGAGCAAGAGATGGAAGAAGCACACGTAGAAAATCCACTAGTTCGAAGGCCAATGAAGAGTTCTTTCGTTCCACAAAATCTAAATCAACCATCATGCATTGCTTTCCCACCCACTGTGCAGAGCAATTTTAATTTGTCTTCTCACCTGCTCAATTTGGTTCCACACTATAGAGGCACACCTATAGAGGATCCATATTTGCATATTCGGGATTTCTTTGATCTTTGCAAGACTCAAAACATCCATGGCCTAACCGCATAAGTAATCAAGTTAATTCTCTTTCCTTTTTCCTTAAAAGATAATGCTAAGTTATGGTTAAATTCTTTGGTTGCAGGTTCTATTCACAATTGGAAGGAGGTAGCCACAAAGTTTCTAAAGAAGTTCTTCCAAGCCTAAAAGACAAGGCAATTGAGAAGGGAGATTCAAACCTTCCAACAAAAAGACAGTGACATTTTCTTTGAGGCATGGGAGCACTTCAATAAGCTACTTCTCAAGTGCCTACATCACAACTTATTTCAAGAAGATCAGGTACATGCATTCTATGAGGGTTTAATTAATGATCCTAACAAAAGTCTTGTAGATTCAGCTTGTGGAGACGTACTAATGGAGAAAAATAGTGAGGAGGCCATTGAGCTTTTTTAGACCATAAGCAAGAACTCCCAACAACTCTCATCTTGAGAGAGGCAAGGATTCAACGGAAAGGGTGTATAAGAAGTGAGCGTAAATGGTGGAGTTCAAACTCAGATGGCTACCATGGAGAGAAAATTGGATATGCTAGTAAAAGCCATGACTACTCATAACATCTCTTGCATTCAACAAATTGCATAAGTCGAGGTATGTGCCATATGTTCCCATTTTGACCATACTACTGAGACTTGTCCTATGTCTTCATTCACAGATCAAGAGCAAGCGAACTATGTGGGCCAAAACAATTATCCTCCAAAGAACAATCCTTACTCCAACACTTATAATGCAGGGTAGAGGAACCACCCCAATCTTTCATGGAGTAACAATCAAAATGTGTTGAACCCATAAGGGCAGCAAAGAAATTTTCAATAGGGAAATAACTATCAGGCTCCAACACAAGTGGCCTAACCAAATCCTGAGCCGAAGAAGAATGATCTTGAAGGGGCCACACTTCAATTTCTGATTGCGCAGCAACAGACCAATGCCCAGACTAGTCCGACTATTCAAACATTGAAGGCCACTACTAGTCAAGCAATTTAGAAACTGGAGGCACAAGTGGGGCAAATGACCAAGGAGCTGAGCAAAAGGAAGAGAGGCGAATTTCCCTCACAAACAATACTCAATCCAAGAGGTCATGAGCAACTCAAGGTTGTGACAGCCCTTAGAAGTGGGAAGATCATTGATAACAAGGTGGGAACTAATGAGACAATGCAAGCACCTCCAACAGAAGTGACAACCTTCAAGGTAAGTGAGAAGGAGAAGGTGAATTTGCCACCCTTCCCTCAAAGATTATTGAAGCCAAAGAAAGAAAAGCAACTTTTGGATATTTTTGAGACTTTGAGAAAAGTTGAAATAAACATTCTTGACGGGAACCAAGGTGGGCCTACTCATAAAGATCCTTTGCAAGTTCTAGATGGCCCAATTACAAGATCAAGAGCCAAGAAGATCAGGGAAGCAATGTAAGGATTAGTGCAATCCACTTGGGATGAAGCTAGCAAGAGCCCAACACTCAAGATGGGCTTGAAAGAAGGAGAACCAGTCTTCATCCACTTGATCCAAGCTGTGGAAGACTTGACTTAAAGATAGGGTCTATTGTTATTGAAGGCTTTCAATTTGGTTAAAGGATTTATTTTATTAGTTTAGAATAAAGGGGCTTGAGGATGCTTGGCTCATATATTTCTTATGTTTTATTAATTAGGGTTTCAAAAGAACTTTAATTGTATGCACTTAAAGGGGGGGCCCTGGACACATAGTATTTTGGCTAGGGTTAAATTTCCAGCTAGGGTTTCTAAGGGAAGGCCATGTAATTTTCGGCCACTTGAGGGTACTTTGGGAAAGGGGCCTTATTTTGGCCTAGGGTTATTTTTGTGGGGAGTATTTAAACATCTCATGGCCGGCCACTTAAGGGGTAGACATTATTTGTGAGCTGAGTTTTCTCCTCTTGTTCTTGATTGAACTCTTGAACTTATCAAAGGTAAATCACAACCTTTGTGGCGTTCTTCCTCGTAATTTAGGTTCTTGAGACAGGATTTCAACGGGTCTAGATTTTAATATAATCTAGGTTCTTAAAACGAGTTCTCAACGGGTCTAAATTCTTCATCCATAGACTTGATTTTGGCTTTCTTGGGTGAGTTTTCAAATTAATTGTGGGTTCAAGGGATTTCTCTTCCCGCGGGTGTCATGACCCGATTTCATAACACCAATATTTTTTTTTAAATGAAACCGCATCATCACAATGGCGTACATGCGTACAAGCCATCATTATCTCATAATATGAGCATATCACATTAGAGTAATCATAACATTGCAACGGAAACTAAATAAACAACTCAGTGAGAGAAGTACATAAGGAGCTGACATAAACTATATACAATAATTTTTTTACTACATAAGTGCTATATATCAAAAGAATGGCTATAAAAAATGCCACATACGGCATAGCCAAAATACATCAATTAGTTTTACACATATATAACATCACGATGTAAGACAAAAGCTAGACTATCATAGTCTATACAAAATGCATCCGGTGTACACCGCCATCAATCATAACCCAAATACGCAGCCACTGGATCTTCATCAAGATTCTCAGCACTTGCAACATCAGCATCATCTAAGGCGATCAAGGAGTTAACCACATTCGCCCAGGCGGATATATGAGTCCACGGTCTCAGTGGTATAAAAAATCACTAAGTTTTCACAATGAGCCAATCTTTCGTTTTTTATTTAGTTTACAATAACAACTACATTTTGGTTTATAACATTTTGTTAATAGAAATATGGCATAGCTGATAAAGTAAACGCCATGCATGCTTTCATACTATATATACAGTCTCAAATCATAAAAGTGGCATAGAATTCCATAAATCATAATACATATACATTTCATCAAAACATAAACCTGCCATGCATGCTTTCATACTCATATTTTTCATAACATATCATTTTACTATCATCAGGGTATTACACCCCTTCAAAAACATAACTTTTTACTTTCATCAGAGCGTTACACTCCTTCGAAAACATATCGTTTTACTAATATCAGGGTATTAAACTCCTTCATTTTCATCAGGACATTACATCCCTTCACTTTCATCAGGGTAGCTAACCCAATCGCTTTTATCAGGGCTAATCGCCCCTTCACTTTCATCAGGGCTGATCACCCCTTCGAAAACATATCACTTTACTATCATCGAAGCATTACACCCCTTCGAAAACATATCACTTTGCTATCATTGGAGCATTACGCTCCTTCGAAAACATATCACTTTGCTATCATCAGGGCTAATCACCCCATTGAAAACATATCACTTTACCATCATCGAAGCATTACACTCCTTCGAAAACATATCGTTTTACTATCATCAGGGTATTAAACCCCTTCACTTTCATCAGGACATTACGTCCCTTCACTTTCATCAGGGTAGCTAACCCTTTCGCTTTTCATCAGGGCTAATCGCCCCTTCACTTTCATCAGGGTTAATCCCCCCTTCGAAAACATATCACTTTACTATCATCGGAGCATTACGTTCCTTTGAAAACATATCACTTTGCTATCATCAAGGCTAATCACTCCTTCGAAAACATACTCATTCTCATGCAATAAACATATCTTTTTTCTTTCTTTCATAATCATGTAATCTTTAACATCATTTCATAATCAGATTCCATCAACCATTTCTAAACATATTCAAAGCATCAAAATATCATCATATAAAAACACTAACATAACATACAATTGGCTCGAATATAATAACATCTTTGAAAGCATAAAAATAGTATTTTTTCTCAGTGAGTAATTATACTCACAATTCCGCTCGATGCTGTTTAACCCAAAGACACCAACAACAAGTCTTAACCTCACAAAGCTGCAACACATCATTGCATGTGGTTATAAGACATGCCCATTGCTCAAAACATAAACCTACCTACTCACAAATGCTTGTGACCCCATAAACACATAACCCATGATACTCAAGGCTTAATGGAACTCATAACATGATTCCATAAGCTACAAGAGTTAATCCATAGCAATTTACAATGGATTAACATGCTACATTTTAACTTTGAGTAAACTCACAAAACTAAACTTAGAGACTTACCACAATGATATGAAGACCCGGTTGAAGGAACTTTGATCCAACGTTTAAACTTCACAAATACACCGATTCCTAAGACAATACAACATGATTAAGCAACATGCAAGCTACCTAGCTGAATCAAAGGTGGATAAACTCAAATTTGAGAATTTACCTCAAATGATCGGTTAGAACGATGATCTAACACCAAGGAACACTTTGTCGGTGTTGGATTATACAATGGAACACTAAAAAGATCATCATCTTAGATTTTAGGTGAAAGTCCATGAGAGAGAAGAGAGCTTTCAGTCATTCCAAATGATAAAAATGGAAACTGAAACTGAAATTTCGTGTTTCTGCACTATATAGTGCAAAAGCTGACACGGCCGGTCGAACGGGGAAATAGGCCGGTCGACCGCCCTCTCACAAAATGGCTTAATTTCATGAGATGGAACAAGCCGGTCGAACGGATAGATAGGCCGGTCGAACAGATACATGCAAACCGTTCGAACGCCCATTGGAACGAACGTCTCTGTGGCTCCAATTTAAATTTCCAAAATGGTCCGGTCGAACACCCATTGGAACGGGTGGCTTTGTGGCTCGTCCGGTCGAACGAAAATCTGACTGATCGAATGGGCACACTGAACATACCTAAAAATTTTTCTGTTGTGTTACTTAACATCATACACTTATTTCCATTGTAAACATTTAAGTAAAGGTTTACTTTAATTTCCTGTACTTTAAGTTTACAATGTAAATAAGGAAATACCCTATGTTTGGATTTAAATAAAAATACTAGAAAATCAAATTCCAAATAAATCAGAATATGAAAATCCAGTTTTAGTGCAAAATAATAATTTTGCTGCTCAATTCAAAAATGACCTATCATAAAACTCTATGTAAACCTCATAACAAAATCCCATAAAATCACATTATGCTATTCAATGCATAAGGAGCAAAAAATGGTAAATTATGTTCAAGGATTCTCAATTTGGCAAAAAGTCATTTTTCATAATTAGCCAAATTTTCCTGAAACTTAAATCCAATGTGCCTTTATTTCAAAACTCAAGCATGGCATGCATGAAGGGTTCTCATTAACCACATAAAATCCTATAATCATATCAAGGGTATAACAGCGGGTTCATATCATTTGGTATCAAAGCTCAATTTCCAATCAGGTCTGATTCTATCATTTTTTTTTTCTTGCATATTTGATCCTAGTTCTCATTATTCTAGGGTTACAAAAAAAAACAAAAAAAAAAAAAAAAAAACAAAAGGGGCTGCCGAAAATTCATTGTTCTTTCTAAGGCTAGCCGAATTACTCCTAATCCTAGGGTTTTCTTGTGTTGGCCAAATATCACTTGTTAAATTAGGGCTGCCGTATCACTTATTCTCCTAGGGTTTTCTTGTGTTGGCCGAATATCACTTGTTAATTAGGGCTGCCGTATCACTTATTCTTCTAGGGTTTTTGAGTTCTTTGTTAGGGCTTTGTTAATTGCATTTTCTTTTGATTGTGATCAAATCAGTTGGAAAAAAAAAAAAAGAATAGAAAAGAAAGGAAAGGAAAAGAAAAGAAAAGAGTATAGAAAATCCAAAAATTTTCTTGAGCCTTAACATCAAAGGGGCTGTGCATCCTTCATTATAGTTGGTATCTTGTGTTATAGTTATTACTCTTCCATTTGTATAATTTCCATGATTCTCATCTCGTTTCATTCATTTCGTGTTTCTCTTGTTCTTGTCTCTTTGACCTAATTGCTAGTTGGGATTAAATAAGGTTACTTTGTCTTGATTGAGTTCAATTAGTGCTGAAAGAACTTGAGTGAGAAAACTCTTGAGGTAAAAGGCAAGAGAGTGTGAGATTATTATATTAAAAAAAAGCCTAGTTAGAGTGAAACACGAGTGGAGTGCCATCATTTGAGTGTAAACACGTAAGGGAGCATGTGAGGTCTTTTCTTTTTCCTCTAACAATTTTTTTTTACAGCACATTACAATGTCTCGCCGCAGTGGCTCATCACCGGAAGGGGTGGCTGATAACCCATTCTCTGTGTTGCAGGCCATGCAACAACAATTTGAGCAGTTAAACTTGGTGATGGGGGAAGTGAGGGATAGAATGGATCAACAAGAAGCAGCGATTAGAAATTTGCAAGGTGGGAGAAATAGGAGGCGACGTGAACCTAGGGTTGAAAATGCACATGAGAATGAATGAGATGATGAGGATGAGGAAGATCTACCATCTTAAATTGGGTTGGGTAGAAATAGAGGAGTTAGACGTGAAAGAGGATTTGAGGGGAACCTAGTGGGTCAGGATGGTGTCGATAGAGACTTGGGGCGTATCAAAATGAAAATACCATCTTTCCAAGGTTTAAACTGACCCTGAGGTTTATCTAGAGTGCGAGAAAAAAAATAGAGTTGGTATTTGATTGTCATAATTGCTCTAAAGAGAAGAAAGTGAAGTTGGTGGTAATGAGTTCACTGATTATGCTCTTATTTGGTGGGATCAATTAGTGACCAATAGGAGGAGGAATTATGAGAGGCCTGTCGAGACATGGGGAGAGTTGAAAGCTCTCATGAGGCGGCGATTTGTACCTAGCCACTACTATAGGGACCTTTACCAAAAGCTCCAACATCTTACACCGGGGTCTAAGAGTGTGGAGGATTACCATAAGGAGATGGAGGTGCCGATGATTTGGGCTAATGTAAAGGAGGACCGGGAGGCCACCATGGCTAGATTTTTGAGTGGTTTGAATAGAGACATAGCCAATGTAGTTGAATTGCAGCATTATGTGGAGATAGAGGACATGGTGCACATGGCTATGAAGGTGGAGAGGCAGTTAAAGAGAAAAGGGACAGCAAGGTACACTTCGGTTTCTAGCACTACTTGGAAATGAAAGTGGGATAGGAATGATCCAGCTGAAGCAAAGAGGAAGAACAAACCACCTAAGAGCAAAGATGAGGGACCTAGCAGCCAAGGTAGAATCTCAACCTTCAAGAAATAGAGATATTAAATGCTTTAAGTGTTTGGGTTCAGGGCACATCGCTTCTCAATGTCCAAATAGGCGAGTGATGATTTTGCGTGACAATGGGGAGGTGATGACTGAGAGTGAAGCTGATAGTGATGGGGTGCCCGAGTTGGTTGATGATAATGATGATGATGGAGTGGTATACGCTATGACCTGCAAGTCTCTTGTTGCCAGGCGTGCTCTCAATACACACATTAAGGTGGATCATGTAGCGCAACGGAGAGAGAACATTTTCCATACTAGATGCCACGTCAACAGTAAGGTATGTAGTATGATCATTGATGGGGGGAGTTGTACTAATGTGGCTAGCATTACTTTGATTGAGAAATTGAATTTACCTGCCTTAAAACACTCTTGACCATACAAATTGCAGTGGTTGAATGATTGTGGAGAGGTTAGGGTGGATAGACAAGTGTTAGTTACTTTATCAATTGGGAAGTATTATGCTTATGCATGCTGGCCATATTTTGTTGGGGAGGCTGTAGCAGTATAATCATAGGGTGATACATGATGGGTTCAAGAACATGTACAGCTTTGTAAAGGATGGCAAAACAATCAAGCTTGCTCCTTTAACTCCAAGCCAGGTCTATGAGGACCAACTGAAACTGAAAAGTGAGGTTGCTCAAAAAAGAAAGAGTGAAAATGAGAGTGATCATAAAAGAAAGAGTGAAAATGAGAGTGATCAAAAAAGCAAGAGTAAAAAAGAGATTGAGCAAAAAAGAAAGAGTGAGAGTGAAAATGAGCAAAAAAGAAAGTAGAGAGGTGGCTGAGAGTATAGAAAAAAGAGTGGAGTCACGAGAGAAAAAAGAAAGAGAGTCTGTGGAGAGAAAAGGAAAGACAAAAGTGAGTTTCTATGCAAGAGAGAGTGAGGTTAAGAGGGCTTTCTTTGCAGATCGCCCTATGATTTTTCTTCTCTATAAAGAGTCTTATCTTAATCTTGATAAAACTAACCAGTCGCTTTCTAGTTTAGATGTTTCTTTGTTGCAGGAGTTTGATGGTGTATTCCCAAAGGAGATGCCTAATGAGTTGCCACCCATTAGAGGCATTAAGCACCAGATTGATCTTGCACCCGGAGCTGCTATTCCAAACCGACCAGCCTATAGGAGTAATCTGGAGGAGACTAAGGAGCTTCATAGGCAAGTTGAGGATTTGATGAGCAAGGGGTACGTGAGGGAGAGATTGAGCCCATGTGCGATACCGGTGCTACTCGTGCCAAAGAAGGATGGGACGTGGAGGATGTGCGTTGATTGTCGGGCGGTCAACAATATCACGGTAAAGTATCGTCATCCCATTCCTAGATTAGATGATATGCTTGATGAATTGCATGGCTCATGTATTTTCAGTAAAATTGATCTTAAAAGTGGGTACCATCAGATTAGAATGAAAGAGGGTGATGAATGGAAAACTGCTTTTAAGACTAAGTATGGGCTTTATGAATGGTTGGTTATGCCATTTGGACTTACAAATGCGCCCAGTACTTTCATGACATTGATGAACCATGTCCTACGCGCGTTCATTGGTAAGTTTGTGGTTGTGTATTTTGATGATATCCTAGTGTACAGCAAGGACTTAAATGAACATATTGAGCATTTGGGATATGTGTTTGATGTGTTGAGATGTGAAAAGTTGTATGCTAATTTCAAGAAATGTACCTTTTGCATGGAACTAGTTGTTTTTCTTGGTTATGTTGTTAGTACAAAAGGTATTGAGGTGGATAAAGAGAAAGTCAAGGCCATCAAGGAATGGCCAACGCCAAGGAGCATCTCTGAGGTAAGAAGCTTTCACGGCTTAGCTAGCTTTTATCGGTGTTTTGTTAAAGACTTTAGCACCATTGTTGCACCACTCAATGAAGTCATTAAAAAGAATGTTGGGTTTCATTGGGGGGCTAATCAAGATAATGCTTTTGCCACCATTAAAGAACGGTTGTACTCTACACCTGTGCTAGCATTACCTGATTTTAACAAAGCTTTTGAGATTGAATGTGATGCCTCAGGTTTAGGGATTGGAGCAGTTTTGATGCAGGATAGGCAGCCCATAGCCTTCTTCAGTGAGAAGCTAAGTGGGGCCTCACTAAAGTACCCTACTTATGACAAAAAGCTTTATGCTCTTGTTCGTGCATTAGAGACTTGGCAGCACTACCTATGGCCTAGGAAATTTGTGATCCACACCGATCATGAATCATTGAAGCATCTCAAGGGTCAAGGTAAGTTGAATATAGGACATGCTTGTTGGATGGAATACATTGATATATTTTCATATGTCATCCGTTACAAGCAAGGTAAGGAGAACATTGTTGCTGATGCTTTATCCCGGAGGTACGTACTTCTTACTTCTATGAGTGCTAAAATGCTTGGGTTTGAATATGTGAAAGACCTATATGCCAATGACGCTGACTTTTCTAATGTGTACATGGCTTGTGATAAGGCGGCATTTGATAAGTTTTACAAGCATGAGGGTTACTTGTTTAAAGAAAGCAAACTTTGTGTGCCAAGTTGTTCTATGCGTGAGTTATTGGTGCGTGAGCCACATGGTGGGGGATTAATGGGACACTCTGGTGTCAAGAAAACTTTATATATTTTGCATGAACATTTCTTTTGGCCTAAAATGAAGCGAGATGTCAATCGCATTTGTGGCAGGTGCATTACATGTAGAAAGGCCAAATCTAAAGTTTTGCCACATGGGTTGTATACACCCTTACCCGTCCCTAGTGGCCATGGGTCGATATATCTATGGACTTTGTTTTGGGGTTGCTTAGGACAAAAAGGGGTAGAGATTCTATTTTTGTGGTTGTGGATAGATTTAGTAAGATAGCACATTTCATTCCATGCCATAAAACAGATGATGCCACAAACATAACTGACTTGTTTTTCAGGGAGATAGTGCGACTCCATGGTGTGCCCAGGAGTATTGTTTCTGATAGGGATGTTAAATTCCCTAACTACTTTTGGAAGGTGTTGTGGGGGAAATTGGGTACTAAGCTCTTATTTTCCACTACTTATCATCTACGGACTGATGGTTAGACTAAAGTAGTTAATAGGACTTTAACTCAGCTTTTACGCACTATTGTTCATAAGAATTTAAAAACTTGGGAAGATTGTTTGCCATTTATAGAGTTTGCATATAATAGGACCATGCATACTACTACTTCATATTCTCCTTTTCAAATTGTTTATGGATTTAATCCGCTTACTCCTTTAGATTTGATGCCTTTACCTGTTGATGGCAGGAGTAGCTTGGATGGATGACCGAAAGAAGGCAGAGTTGGTGAAGTCACTTCATGAGAGGGTACGGCTTCAAATTGCCCAAAAGAATGAAAGGGTTGCTTCCCAAGCCAATAAAGGACGAAGGCGTGTCATCTTTGAACCAGGAGATTGGGTTTGGGTTCATATGTGCAAAGAAAGATTCCCAGCTCATAGGAGGACTAAGTTGCATCCCCGAGGAGATAGACCTTTCCAAATTCTTGAGAAAATTAATGAAAATGCATATAAAGTGGATCTTCCTGGTGAGTATAATGTTTCTGCTACCTTCAACGTTTCTGATCTTTCTCCCATTGATGTAGGTGAAGAATCGAGGTTGAATCCTTTTGAGGAGAGGGGGAATGATGGGAACCAAGGTGGGCCTACTCATAAAGATCCTTTGCAAGTTCTAGATGGGCCAATTACAAGATCAAGAGCCAAGAAGATCAGGGAAGCAATGGAAGGATTAGTGCAATCCACTTGGGATGAAGCTAGCAAGAGCCCAACACTCAAGATGGGCTTGAAAGAAGGAGAACCAGTCTTCATCCACTTGATCCAAGTTGTGGAAGACTTGACTTAAAGATAGGGCCTATTGTTATTGAAGGCTTTCAATTTGGTTAAAGGATTTATTTTATTAGTTTAGAATAAATGGGCTTGAGGATGCTTGGCCCATATATTTCTTATATTTTATTAATTAGGGTTTCAAAAGAACTTTAATTGTATGCACTTAAAGGGGGGGCGCCGGCCACATAGTATTTTGGCTAGGGTTAAATTTCCAGCTAGAGTTTCTAAGGGAAAGCCATGTAATTTTCGGCCACTTGAGGGTACTTTGGGAAAGGGGCCTTATTTTGGCCTAGGGTTATTTTTGTGGGGAGTATTTAAACATCTCGATGGCCGGGCCACTTAAGGCGTAGACATTATTTGAATTTTAATTGTTAGTTGAGTTTACTCCTCTTGTTCTTGATTGAACTCTTGAACTTATCAGAAGTAAATCACAACCTTTGTGGCGTTCTTCCTCGTAATTTGGGTTCTTGAGACGGGATTTCAACGGGTGTAGATTTTAATATAATCTAGGTTCTTGAAACGAGTTCTCAACGGGTCTAAATTCTCTATCCATAGACTTGATTTTGGCTTTCTTGGGTGAGTTTTCAAATTGATTGTGGGTTCAAGGAATTTCTCTTCCCGCGGGTTCATATCAATTCCTTGACTTGATGCCATTCAGCAAATTCCATCTTATGCTAAATTTTTAAAGGACTGTTGTACTCATAAAAGGAAGTTTCAGAACCATGAAAAAGTTGCTTTAACAAAAGAAGTAAGTGTGGTTTTATTGAGAAAGTTGCCACTGAAATTGAAAGATCCAGGTAGTTTCACTATTCCTTGCAAGATTGGTGACCAACTTTTTGATCGTGCCTTGCTGGATCTAGGAGCAAGTATCAATTTGCTGCCATACACTGTTTATGAGACATTGGGTTTGGGGGAACTTCAACCCACCTCAATCTCATTGCAATTAGCAGATCGAAGCATCAAAAGACCGAGAGGTATCTTGGAGGATGTCCTGGTTAAAGTAGATCAATTTATTTTACCTGCTGATTTCATTGTCTTGGATATGGAAGAGTCCCCTATGCCATTGCCTTTACCCATTATTTTAGGTAGACCCTTATAAGGACTGCGGACACTAAAATTTGTGGGAAAAAAGGTACTGTGAGCATAAGAGTAAATGGGGGAAAGATAGAATTCAAGGTGTTTGATGCATCAAAATTACCACTGGATAATCATGACTGTTTTAATATATGTGTGGTTGAAAGTGCTGTTGAGAAAGTTTTTCAGGTCCATCATATTGATCCATTGGAGGCCAACCTAACTCACGGTCTTACGAGGCAGGATATTGAACCGGATTATGAGAATGCTGATGATGATATGATTGAGATCGTACAGTCTCTTGAGGCCTTTCCACCTCATCCAAGTAAGTATGCACCCTCCTTTGAGACTCTTATACCTAATGTTACTACTTTTATTCCCTGTATTGTTAGGGCACCAGTTTTAGAGTTGAAACTGTTGGGGATCACGCAAAAACTATTGCGCAGCTGAAGATAAAAAAAAATCTAAATTGATCTAACTAATCTAGGATCGCAATAAACTTCAAGATGAACATGCTTTTGATTTTCACAAGATTAAAGTAAAGCATAAGTTAAATTTACTTACTGATAGTCGCGGAGCGCTACCGATTTTAATATTTATAATTAACCGCTTGCGATAGATCATATCCTTGTAGGATAGCTCTAAAAGAGGGTATCGTCCGCAGGGACTGTGATGGTTAGTTTGTCAAGTTTTCGAGATTTTCTCTAACTCAACTCATGAAAATAAAGATGTTTTGGTTTTTAAACTTTAAATGACATGAATGTAAATGACTTAAACATAAATAACATAAACATAAATGACATAAATGTAATGACGTAAATGTAAATGACATTAAGTGTAAATGGCATAAATGTAAATGACATGTAAAATAAAGATAAAGGTAGAACGCCGATTATATCTAACTTGGGATTTTTAACAAAAGCATAATGTGAGCATGTAAAGGTTGTCAATCCTTACAACGATCTCAACATGAAAATACTATCGAAAGAAAATAATAAAGCATCGTAGTTTTGCACTAGTCACTCACCTAACATCCTACATGTGATATAACTCATGTTCCCTAGCATGCGATATAAGTTCTCTCAATAGCCTACACAATTTCATGACATAAGCATAAAGTATCATAGGTTTCCACTCCACTTTCCACCTATTCTAAGTTATTCTAAGTGTAGATTGAGTCGTGGTCCCTAGCATACCCTATCAAACTTACATAAAATCATGTCACAAGCACCATTGCATAGCTTATACTTTCTCAATCAAAGACATCAAAAGCATTGAAATCATTCAAAACTTAAACCAATTCCTCATAAACAAAGAACAAGTTTCCATTTCAAATGGTATAATCTTTAAGAACAGACCCTTTGCATATGCAATCATCATACTATTTATACAAAATCCTAGCTAAATACAATCAACCTCAACTCATAACCCCATGAAAGAATTCATCAAACCCTACAAAGGGTTTATTTCCTTAAGGATTTGGGTTTCTTCATTGGATTTGAAGAATCCATTTTCTAAAGAGTATTGGAGCTATGGGTCGAGATCTACCCTCTGTATAGTAGCAAAAGAAAGCAAAAGAAATAAAAACTACACTGAAAAATTAACTCAAAAAAAGGCTCTCTGCCTCTCTCGATAGAAAAATACATATATAAGAAAAAGGAAGCCTTGATCTTTCTTAAGGAAAGATAAAGCTAAAGATCTGAAGTTCCAGCTGTTTAGGAGTCCTCTGGGGAGTGAATTTGGCACCTACAATGTGCTGGCAAGCCGCAATTTTGGACCAAGAAATATCCCCACCGCCGTTAACTGTCGAAAAGATCTTCCAGTTTCTAGAAGATGCGACGGCGCTCGAGCACCAGGATTGGGTGTTCGAGCGTCAGGTGCTCGAGCACCAGGACTGGGTGCTCGAGCACCAAGACTCTGGCAGCACTTCAACTTCTCACACTTATGTTCAAGCTTAATGTCCATGATATGATTTGAATTCTCATTAAGATCTGAAAATAAGACAAACACTAAAACACACTAAAATATTAGATAACAATACAAACTAAGGTATAACACATGCGAGTTAAGGGGCTTGAATGTATAACATTCAGCACTTATCACTTACAAATCCTATCGGCCTCTCCTTAGGCATATAGGGCTATTTGAATTCATTTTTGCATCTTTGTTGTTGATGATATTTGAAGCTGATGAAGAACGCGAAGAACACCAAGAGCTCTAAAATCTTCAAAGGCTTGATGAACTCCAAGAACATGAAGAACAATGAAGAACATGAAGAACATTATTCTTCATAAATCTGGATCTTCTTCTTGATGGCTGAACATAACAGTGAGTGTGGACTCACAACTAGAAGCAAGATAATATTTCTCTTTTACAAAATTTTACTCTCTAATTCTAAGAAACTATTCTTTGTAGTAATGGAAGTAGTTTTCCAATGAGTGAATTTTCTGCTTCTCACTGAGCCTCTATTTCTAATCTTTAAAAAACTAAGAGAGGAGTAAATTTAGCAATGTGGGACTAGTGATAGGAGGCTAGGGTTTCAAAAAACCCTAGTTACTCATAACATAAGTGACACATGGTCTAGGGTAGAATACCCTGGCCTATGCGTTAATTCATCTGCCCCAAGTCACTTAAAGTAACACATGGGTCAGGGAATTAATTCCCTGGCCCATGAGTTTTTCCTCTTGCTCTAGCTTGGGTTTTATCCCAAAGCCTAATTTACCTCTCTAACAATTCTGCACAGTCTTTCTTTAGGCCTATGTTTTTGATTAAACAACTTGTTTAAATAATAAGCCCAATGTTTTAATAAATTAAAACAACCTGATTAATAAATAAATAAATAACCGAAGCTCATATCAACTTAGTCAATTTACAACAGCTCAAGAAGGAACTCAGAAAGAAAGTAGATTTAGCTACTTTAGTCCCGTGAAATCTTGTCATTCGATGACTCATCACCTTGACAAAAAATCACAGATAATTTCACTAAATAAATGTGATTGAACTCTAAATCATATTTTTCCATAAACAATTAATCATTCATGACGTACTTATCAAATTACCATATTACCCCTCCATGGAATTTATTCCATGGTTGAACCAAGATGATTAACTATCACTTTGTTTACCACATCTCTTTCCTTAAGGACCCGGATCCAAACCTCATGATTTATCCCAATGTACCCTATGAGATTCAACTCATCCTTGTACACAGTTTCAGTTAAATACCACTGAAAACGCTCAGGCCTGAGACACAGGATAATCATTCTTATTGATCCTAAAATAAGGAAAATTTCCTTATCTCTTTGTTCTCCTACAAATGACTTGGACTTGGCTGCGATTGATCCACAAGATCTGTGGATCAATCCAAGGTCTTCCGCATTTTACTTATTGATCTTTTAAGCTCAGATCTTTCCTGAAATGAGTGCTTGTCTTCCAAAACCTACAAAATGCAAGAAAAACACAAAAACAACACAAAACATCAAACTATAACAAAACTAAGAGATTAACATATGTGAATTAAGGGGCTTGAATGTGTAACATTTAGCACTTATTATTCTTCACATGTGCTGGCCTCCTAAACTTGCTCTCATTTTCATGTGATAAAGGCGTATCATTCAAAGCGGGTGTATCTTCCTCGGGCAACTCTGGTGGTGATTCTTCATTCCTAGGTCGCTTGCTTCGCGTTCCCGATGCCATCCTGAAGAGAGGAACAACTCACACCATACAACCCAAACCAAAGGAACATACTCCCATGACTCAATGCACATTGGGGTAAGGATGTCCCAAGAGAGAATGGTGAAAATGGTTATGAATGCATCTAGAGAATGGTATAGTTGCAATAGATAGATCAATGAAATCATAGGTAGCAATGCCAAAAATGAAGATGATGGTCTATTCTAACCCAATTTCTCAAGAAAGTAATGTTGGGAATATGGGTGCAAATTTAAAAATTGTGCAACGGAAAAATAATATATTTCCTACTCAGGATCTACTCTATGAAGAACATACGAAGAACATTGCTATTAATAAAAATTAGCAAGAACATAAAATTACTTACTTGCTAACTAGGGCCACGCCTTGGCTATATGAGCGAAGAATCCTTTCCTCGATGAACGCTTCAAGAACTCCTCAGATCTTCTCACCAATGACTAGAAATAACCAAAGAGTGTGAGCTCTTCTAGCTCTTCAAAACTTTAACTTAGCTCTCCGAATAAATATTCAAGGAGTGCTTTCAATTCTTAGCAATGGCTAAAAGAATTGTGTTGGAGTCTTTTTGACTGAGCCACAAGGTCCTCTATTTATATTTTTGAAATGAGCACAAAAGAATAAAAAGAAGCAATGTGGGATTGCAGGGTAGGGTGAGGTGGACGGCTAGGGTTTGCAAAACCCTAGCCTCCACCTCCTTAGGTGTACGGCTAGGGTTTGTTAAAACCCTAGCCTCCACCTCCTTAGGTGAAAGGCTAGTGTTTGTTAAAACCCTAGCTTGTCACCTCCAAAGGAGGTGACGTATGGGCCAGGGAAAAATTCCTTGGCCTGTGCGTCATTTTCTATGCACTGGGCTGGGTTTTATCCCAGCCCACCTTTCCCACTTCTTTCTCTGTATAGTCTTTCCTTTGGCCTATATTTTATTAATTAAAATAACCTGCTTATTTAATTAAATAAGCCAATGTTTAATAAATAAAATAACTTGTCCAATAAATAAATAATAGGCCTGTCCATGGTTAATTTACAATAGTTCGATAAGGGACCTAAAAAGAAAAATATTTTCAACTACAATAGTATTCGACTATCCTAAGTCACTATTAATTATAATTAACGCCACTACATAATTATAACTGCACTCTGGAAAATATTCTTGATCAAATCAACAAAGTTCTCTTTAACATTTACCACAAGTATGATTCCTCCATAAAGTCCTCCGTAAACGAATAAGGGCTGAGATACTGTTACACCATATTCTCTACCTCTTAATCCTTGCGTACCAGATTTCAATTCTTTTATTATTCTCTCTTCCTGTGAGTGTCCACCCACTAGGTATAATTTGGAGTTAACCTTACTAAATGCTCTGATCAAAGACTTTAGAGAATAACACTGAATAAAATCCTATTCAAGGGGAGACTTTGTGTCCTTACCAAAGAAGGATTTGGATTCCCTATTGAGAAAAAATCTGCTCATGATGCTACATTTCTACATGTGATCACCCAATCACAAAGATCATGTTGCCCTCATACTGCGAAAGGCCTCTGATAAGTGCGAAATGTTACACATTTAAGCCTCTTAATTCACATATGTTAATCTCTTAGTTTCATTATAATATGATTTTTTGTATTGTTTTTGTGTTTTTCTATTATTTTATAGGTTTTGAAAGAAAAGAAGTCAATTCCATCAACTCGGGCTTAAAACACATGAACTGTGCAAAGCTGCTGAGCATTTGACCTTTGTACACTATTTTGGTCATAACTCTTAGCTCAAGACTAGGATTAAGGCAAGGTTAAATGCATTGGAAAGAGGATTCAGAGAGGAACAAATCATTAAGCCAAAGTTTTTGCATCCAAGGTGCGCTCAAGCGCCCAAAATGGCGTTCGACTGACAGCTGCGCTCGAGCGCCATCGTGCTCTGGAAAACTCTGAAGTCGGTAGAACTGATATGGAAAGATGGTAATCCGACCTCATCTCGATCTTGGACTTCCTAGAGTGCACGAAATTGATTAGGTTTGTTCCCAAAATCTATAAATACTCCCCTAAGTCCTCCAAAACAAATAGACAACCTTGAGGAGAAGAATCAAAGGCTTCAAAGAAGGGTTTTTCTTTACTTTTCAGTTTTTCTTTGTTATTTTCTTATGAGGATGATTTTCATCCGAATTATGTGTAGCTAATACTTTAGTTAGGGCTCGATTGAAGCCCAAATCATGTCTCTTTAAGGTTTCAATTTTTCTTGCTACAATTCATGTTTTGATGCTTAATTGATTTTTCTCGGGTTCTTGTTTGTTCTTCATATGGGTTATGTATGGGTTTGATCATCTTTTGCATATAACATGTGTAGAGTGTTATCTAGGTCAATTTGGATGACCGAGTCCTGGGCCTACTAGAGTGACAAAAGAACCAATTGAGGGTTCTTGGGGTAATCAACAAGAAAGACCGGAATATACACCATGTTCTAGGTCTTAGTGTGTTTGTCGATCTCCATAGATTTATGCTTTCTTGAGGAACAACTTAGTATACACCCATGCTAAATCCCTCAAGAAAGAAAAGAGTTAGAGTATACACCCATGCCTAATCTCGTTGTTTAGGGAGATCAATAGCTTTTGGAGTATACACCCATGCCCTTAGGCTGGCAAACATTGAGTATCTTGACATGAATGTAGCATTGTGCATATTGTTTATCTTATTTGAGTCTGACTAGTGGTGGATATCGAAGCCCTAGCCCTTTATTCTTATTATTTCAATTCAATATTTTATCTCGTTTCATTCACAATATCTTTTTAGGAATTTCTTTTTAAACATAGTTTACCAATCCTCGTGAGAATGATCTCGTATTTGCCGTCTATACTATCGTTTTGATCTTGTGCACTTGCGAGTAAAACGTGCATTGATTCGCCTATTTATTTAGGTGTATATTTGTACAACAGCCTCAATCTACAATGTGTCAAAGTTAAAGACATTTCACATCTGAGTTTGCTTTTCTCTCAGGATTTAGAATCTCAAGTATAAATAGTTTGAGAGTTATATCTTTTCTAAAAAAAGTATTTTAACAAAAAAGAAAACTCTCGGTTCGTTCAGTGTATACCACCCTATACACCTACACATCAACCCGAAGTATACGCTTCGCCTGATTAAGGTAAATCTCACAATTGATGCGTAATAGTCTTACTTGATAGAATGTCAAATTCCATCATGACTGCAAACAAATGATTTCAGAGTACAAAGCTTTTGGTCTTAGACCTTGTGTAACAAAACCTTACTCACACCCATAGACCGTATTCAATGCATCCCTGGACCTTTCGTATGGGGATAATCATAAAGAATCATACAAAAGACTATATGTCATATGCTCAAATATATATGTAAACAATAAACATTCATTTACTACGAAGTCAATCATGTCAAAAACTTGGGATTTATGGCATAATCCCCAACAAGGGTTAGGATTGGACAAATAGTGATCCCAAAAATAAAATGGAATGTCATGATGCTTGTCACCAATTCAAATTGGTTTTAAAAATCTCAATGCCAAAGAAAATCAAGAACAACATGTAATAGGTAATGCTCTGAATGAGAAGAACATGACTTAGGCTTTGGGTGAAAATTATAGGTCTCACAAAAGCTTGCTCCAATGAGCGGGTCATACATACTAATTACATATTAGGCGTCTACAATGATAAGGACAATCCATGGGTTCATTCATTGCTCAAAAAGCTACAAACTCACACATGGTGCCATTGTGGCATTTCATCAAACACTTAGCATACTTGATGAATCGGACATGTGGACGCTATGGGTAACATCCCAAAACATCCATACATACCCATTTGTCTCAAATATACCATTTTACAACAACCCAATAAGTATAAGCATGCATTTGAGCAAAAATGGTGAAAATGTTGGAAAAATTCATAGTTAGGCATAGGGGGTGAATTTTCAACTTCCAGACTCAATATGTGCAATGTGATACATGGAAATGATGTCCTAGGCTACCCATAACATATCTAAGCAAAACAATTCAAGACCCAGTCATCAAACATCAAGAAATTCACAAAAATGCTAAAGCACTAGTTTTTTCCCAAAACACAATGCTAACAAATCTAAGAGGAATTAATGGGGGTTAAAACACACCTCTATGTTCACTAGGTGTCGGGTACCCTACCTACAAAGTTCCACTTCCGACTTTGATGATTGAAGAGGTTTGGAAAGTTTTTTTTGAAGTGGTATGAGGGTTTGGAGAAGAGTATGAGAGGTTTGGAGAAAATGGGAGGAATGAGGGACTTTTCCCTCTAATTTTCTGTGGCAGGATCGATCCTCTAGCTGTAAATTTTTTTCTTTTTCTTTTTTTTTTTGTTAAAAAAATCCAAGGACTATGTTCAAAATCATTTTTCTCCAAAATCCTTGCCACATTGTCTAAAAATAATTCTCATTTAATTAAACATGCTACAGAGTATTAAAACAATTTTATAATATCAAAAATTTGTAAAACTCATTAAATCAGAATTTCAAACTTTTATTAATAAAAATAGAATTCTCTAATTCATCGTTAAACCATGGAACTAAATGTGGATCTACATCTCGACGTACTTACCAACTAAGGGTTCGACTTATTCTAGCGTTCTAATGTTGTTTTAAAAATACTCTCCTAACCTCTAAACCTCGTTTGATGCGTCCTCATCTGAGTCTTTAGAAGGATCTTCCTCTTCCTTAACCATTGCAGCATACTTTGTCATGATCCGTGCAAGAAAAGCGATTTTCTAGCGACGTGTACCCTTCCGCACTACACCTAGATGTTTCCTTCTTCACAATGTTATGGTGAACTTGTGCACAATGTGACCCTTGGTGTTGGTTGACCCTTTGCTTGAATCTCTAGTCTTGCTCGTAGTGCTTGGATTACTTATCGGCGAAAAATCTATGATTGCTGACACCAAACCGTGACGTTTCCACTGGATCTTCAGTTGCTCGGACTTCTTAGCCATCTGTTTATAGTGACACGATACATTAGTTCCCTAAATGCTCTGACTGGTCCTATCACTCAACACAATGCCTAACCATAGGCCTTACACTTAGCCTGCACTTCAACTGAGCAAACTCAATATATTACTCACTAACACCTATCAAAGATCACAACCTACGCTCAGATCACTTCTACGGTTCAAGAGCCAAATACTCAGTGACCACTTAGCATTTCTACTGGGAGCGCTAGTAACATAGTCTAAAATTTTAAACAAATAAATAATATAAAAATAATGACTTATTTAAAATTTCTGAGTGCCTCCCACGGAATCACTTACTTTCGTAAATAAGTCCCAAGGGATATAACTATAATTCGCCAAAATTAATTAATAAATAAATAATCTAAGAATTAAAGTAGAAATATCCACGTCAACTATCAAGGAGTTAACTGGATAAGACTACACTAAACGTCTATCAGAGTGAAACAAATGTGGAACTGAAATAAGTACAGTGATCTAATTACAATACAAAAACCTTATAAAACATCAAGAAACACAAGTCTAGCTATCTACAAGAACTACACACTCATCCATAAGCCTGAAGGATGACTCTAGCATGCCAACTCTATTTAAAACTTGCTAAAACTAGAGGAGAAATAAATGTCCAACAAATGGAAAGGAAAAACAACAACTAGGTAAGTCCACCACTTAGTAAGTAAGATACCCCGAAACTGAGCTCATGTTGTGAGCTTAAATTTTAATGCAATAGAAAAAGTAATTGAGTAAAAGCTCTCTGCAGTTCACAATATGGTTTAGAAAATATGTCGTCTCTATCATTATTGCGCTTACTCTGATACCTTATGTAAAGACTCACCTCCCCCCCCCCCCCTCGAATGACACAATATTGTCAAATTTTTACTCCCTTGAACTAGACTTCCCAAGAGGTCACCCATCATGGTACTACTTTCACATAATCACGCTTAATTGCGGAGTTATGATTGGTTCATGGCCATCATGTCTTTAAAACATGTTGTGTCAAAAAGGTTGTAGATATACATATAAGCACGCATCTCCATCCCCATACCTAGGCGATGTGGGACACCACAATCACTCCCTCTTGGCCCCCAACGTCCTCGCTGGCGACCCTCATGGGCTTGTGCACGCTTCCTCCATCTCAGGCTGGGCAATGACTCTGATACCATTTGTAACAACCTAGGGAAAAATGCTAGCCACATCTACAGTATCACCCCAAAAGGACTAGTCAATTTCGAAGCTTCTCTAGAATTACTTATAAAGTCCAGTTTCACCTAGTAACTAGGCAATGTGGGACTTAACACTCATGACTCTCTATATAAACTATCCACTCTATGTGAGCTCATCTTCCCAACATGGGACTGTGGTGTTACAAACTCTCCCTCTTAAACTCCTGCCGCCCTCGTCAGGGCCACATTATGTAGTGCTCCAGTACCATATAGCCTAGCATTACTAGGTGGCTCTGATACCGTTTGTAACAACTTTGAAAAAAGCACTAGCCACATCTACGCTATCACACCAAATTGATTAGTTCTTTTGGGGTGATAGTGATAAGTGCTGAATTTTCTACATTCAAGCCCCTTAATTCACATATGTTAAGCCCTTAGTTTCATTAGAGTATGATCTTTTGTGTTGTTTTTGTGTTTTCTTGTATTTTTCAGGTTTTGGAAGAAAAGAAATCAATTCCATCAAGTTCCGAGCTTATAAGATATTTTCAAGAGAAGCTGAAGAAGAAGGGCTCGAGCTCAAGTAAATGAGGCTCGAGAGCACCACTGAAACAAGTTGCTCGAGCACACCTCACAATGGGCTTGAGCACACTTGCGCTCGAGCACCAATCCAAGTGGCTTGAGCGCCTTCATGCGCTGGAATACTAAAGTCGGTAGAACCTGTTTAGGAAAGATTCTAATCAAAGTCCAATACGGAATTGGAGTTGTAATCTGCACGAAATCGACTAAGGTTGTTCCAAAACTCTATAAATACTCCCCTAATTCATCTAAAAAAAACACACAAGCTTTGGGAGAGGAATCGGAGGCTACATCAAGAAGCGTTTCAAGTTCTTTTTCTTCCTTTACTTTTTTTGCATGTATATAAGTTTAGTCCGAATTAGTTGTAGTTAAATACTTTTGCTAGGGCTCGATTGAAGCCCTAATCAGTCTCTTTAAGGTTTTGATTGCGTTGTTACAACTATTTGTGATTCTTAATTGATTATTTCCGATTTTATTGAATTCCTCGCATGAATGTGCCTGATCATCATATGCATGTGGTATGAATTTGTTATATATGTCAATTTGGATAACCGAGTCCTAGGCATATTAGAGTGATGAAAGAACCCCATCACAGGTTCTTGAAATAATCAACATAAAGCACCTGGAATAGATACTATGTTCCAGACTAAGTGTGTTTGCTGATTTTCTTAGATTTATACTTTCTTGAAGAACAACTTAGTGTACACTCATGTTAAATCCTTTGACAAAGAAAAAACTTAGAGTATACACCCATGCCTAATCTCGTTGCTTAGGAAAATCAATAGCTTTAAGAGTATACACCCATGCCCTTGTGGCTAGCAAGCAGTGAGCATCGCAATACGGTTTGTAGCATTGTGCATGTCCTTTCCTCAAAATAGTATGATTAGTGGTAGATATCGAAGCCATTCATTTAAATTTGATCTAACCAATTTCTGTTTTTTCTACATTCTGCTTCTGTTTATGCAAAAGACGCTCGAGCACACCATTCAGAGGGCTCGAGCGCACTCCAGAGAGGCTCAAGCCCCTTTTTCCATAAAGCAGCACTGAAGCTACTGTGCGCTGCAGAAGCTAGTTTTTCCTATGCAAGGTCGTCAATCTCAAAACATAGCCATCATTCCATATGATCCAGAGATTGAACGCACCATTCTGAAGAGGCTTCACGTGAAGGCCTAGCCTTCACATGAAACCTGCAAGTTTTGGTAACTTGGGGACCAAGCGGTACCCAAGTCTTCGAAAAGGGGGGGGGGGGTGCCTCCCCCCTTATTTACACAATAACAGGGAATGATCCCTGCGAGAGAGAGAAAGAAGAAAGGAGAAGAAAAGAAAAAAAAAAAAAAGAAGAAGAAGGAGAGTTGCTGGGCAACGTGCAAAACAGAGAGGGAGAAAAGAAAAGAAAAAGAAAAGAAAGAAGGGCGTGAGGGCTATGCCATGCGGAGCAGGGGGAGAAAGGAAAGAAAGGGATAAGGGAAAACAAAAGGAAAGGGAAGGAAGAAAAAGGGGAAGGAAAACCCCTAGGTAATTTCTAAAGCCTTACTTTTATTATGTGATTTATGGATTTATCACTATTTCTATTAATGTTTTGTTAGAGAAAAACATTAATCAAGAGTCTCTTTAGTTTTATGGGATTAAGGTTGCTAATCTAGTGAGATTTGTGGGTTTTGATACATGGGTATATTATTTTGAAATTAGATGCTAAGGTATGTGTTTTATTGTGGATTGATAGTGATTTTTAGAGTTAAATAGTTTGAGTTTTATAGATGCTTTAACTATTTTGTTCTTCATATTATTTAAGAGTAGATCTACCACTTTTTAAGGTACTGATGGGTAAATCCTTTGTATTTTTGAAGTGTGGTAGTTGAGGCTTTGTCTTTTAAAAGAATGGTTAGGCCTTTGATAAAATATATGGAGTTTTATGTTTTGGATGATATTTTGCAGACTAAGTTGTGCTTAGAATTGTATAAGAGATTATTTTAGGGTTTAGAATGTGTTAGATGGGTTGAAAGTATGACATTTGAAGTTTTAGGGTTTCCGTTTACCAAACGTTCGATAGCTCCACCAAACATTCGATGGCCTCACCGAATGTTCGATGGTTCCACCAAACGTTCGATGGTTGGATAGAGAGTCTAATTTGTCTAGTTTAAGGTTTAGGCTGAAAGGTGGGTTTTTAAGTGAAATATTTCTAATTAAGGAATTATATGACACAGATGTAGGGTTTGTGACTCCAAGGCATTGATCGCGGTGATAGGACGGAGATGCGACGTTGAGAACAGAAAGAGGACTTTTAAGCAATCAAGGTAAGCGGGCTATCTTGTGCTAATATTTTTATAAATAAAGACCCAGCACATTTTATATAATCTTTTTAAAAGAAAATCTGGTTATCTCTTGAGTATATCTTGAAATAAATAAATAATGTTTTATGCATGAAAAGTGTGACTTGGATACCTTTTACAAATATTGTCTCAAATATGTACATTTAAATATTGTGTTATTATGCATACATGAAATGAGTTGTTTATGTGGATATGTGTAACATGAGATGAAATATGAAATTGATGATGAATGATGACATTGGTACCATATGTGTACATGATTTGTTGGCAGTGCAACATACCCTTAATAGGGTATGGCCATACCAGCCGTTAACTCTTAGTAAAAGGGGTTAGGCTAAGAGGGTTCTGTAGAGAGGGGATGAGCAGACCAGTCCTTGCCGAAAGGTGATGTGCAGGACAAACACAACCTTACTCTAGGGGTTAAACAAAGCTATGGATGTTTATATGATGAAGCAAAGGAANACCGAGCCGTTAACTCTTAGTAAAAGGGTTAGGCTAAGAGGGTTCTGTAGAGAGGGGATGAGCAGACCAGTCCTTGCCGAAAGGTGATGTGCAGGACAAACACAACCTTACTCTAGGGGTTAAACAAAGCTATGGATGTTTATATGATGAAGCAAAGGAATGATAACTATTTATGTAAAGCCAATTTTTATGAATAAAATATGTTTGCAAAAATAAATGATTTTATGACTCAATACTTTTATTTGCATATAACTAACTGTTCACAGTCATGCAATGGCACCGGATTACTTACTTACTAAGAGATGGACTTGCCCCTTACTTTCTCCACCTGTAAAACATCTATGTTGTAAAACATAAATCTTTTACAGTGTAGCCAGTTAGGTCTTTAAGGTACAAGGATCATGACGCGGACGCAACCATTCGGAGTTATGATTTGGATCTGGTAACGCTTGAGAACACATTGCAGAGTTTTGGAGATTACTTATGGTAAATAGTACTATTAAGTGACACTACAGACTTAGTATCTTGAGATGTATTTATCTATAAAGGTTTAGCATAGAAATATTTTATAGTGATAATGTGTATATTGTAGAGATTTTAGTTGTTGTAATGACTTTTAGTAAATGCTTTGGTTGTAATTTATAATGTTGATAGAATTATTATGGATTTCTGTTACGTAGTATCCTCTTTTGAGGAGTAGAGATCCCTGAGTCTTATTCCGGGTGGAATGGGACTGAGAGGCTAACCATGAAATTAATTACAAGTTAATTAATTTTCTTATGGCGTTACAGATGGTATTAGAGCATTCGCTCTTCGGACTATAGGATGAGATAAGAGTAAGCTGGAGTCTTTAATAGAAAATGATCTTCTGAGGAGTTGGACCTTAAGATTTTAGGATATGATATGGTATTAAAGTCAGGACTAGTATTGCTTGATTCAGGAGATATCTTAGGAGGCAATCTTCATAGAATAGTTAGATGTAAGTTTGAGGTGTGGATTTACACTAGGATGTCTTTGATATGACGGATAGAGTAGACTGTCTAAGAACTAGTATATGACGTGCGAGAAAAGTCTAATCCCCGCGACTTTGTAAAAGATGCTGCCGAGAAGGAACACGACCGTGAACAGAAGTATGCACGGGACAAGGAATGGCAAAAGCAACGCTCGCAGGAAGGAAGCCCACTAGGATGATAAGAGTCTACTTCCACAACAAAGGCAAGATACGAACCTGGAAGTGACACAATTGTTGGAAGCAGCAACCCAGTTGGTGACCGCCATGACAAACGCTCACTTACCCAAGCCTTAAACTGAGGAGAAAGGTTGTTCCTTTGGAGAGTTTAACAAACACCCTTTCCGGGGGCCTTTGATGGATCCAGCGGACATTTGGAGGCAGAAAATTGGTTGAATGACATAGAGGAACTCCTAAAGGTGACTAGGTGTATTGAGGAACAAAAGGTCATGTACACGGCTTACAAGCTCTCTGGAGGAGCCAAGCTTTGATGGCAAGCAAAGAAGAACTTATTGGCCATAGAGTTGGGAACTGAGAAGGAAATTACATGGGCTCAATTCAAGGGAGTATTTAACGATCAGTACTTCTCCAGGATCGTACAAGAAGCTAAGGCATGGACCTAGTTCAAGGAAACATGACAGTAGCCCAGTACGCGGCAAAGTTTACATAGGTATCTAGATTTGCCCCGTACGTGATACCCGACGAGGAGAAGAAAGCCAAAAAGTTTGAAGAGGTTTAAACCAGAGGATTCGAAACTGGGTGTTGTGCCTTGAAGTCAAGGACTTCGTGGAATTGGTGAACAAGGCTTCACTAGCAGAAGAAGGCCTCAAGGAAACTGCTAAGCTAAAAGCAAACCAAACGAAATGACAGTTGTCCCAAGAATCACCATCATCAAGGGATCAAGGACCTTCGAGGGAAGTGACACCCAACAGTAACATGGGACACCTATCAGGACAGATGTGTCAGGTCCCTCAAACACCACAACATGGAGCAAGATGCCCTAAGTGTGACCAACATCATCGAGGACAATGTCGAGTGCGGGCAAGTGTGTGCTGCCAATGTGGCAAGGTGGGCCACTTCTCGTGGAACTGCAACTAGCCGAATGGGAATGGTACTGGTCCACTTAGAAGGAAATGATGGAAGGACACAAGATAAGTGTGACCATTAGAATTGCTTAAGGCATGTGGGTTTCATTTTGTTTAAGATGGAAGTCGGGATATTTTAGATATGCTCAGATATTAGCTAGAATTATTTTGTTATGTACTTTCAGTTGACTTGGAGTTTGACTCTGAATTTGTTATGTACTTTCAAGTGACATTAGGCATGAATCAGTAGTCTATCTGGCTTGAAGGAATAAGTGAACGATTGGATAGCTGGATTCTAGAAAGTGACTTAGGTCAAGAGGATTTGGTAGGCTGCTTAGCCTTGGATTATGACGGTTTGGATTATATGATTTTGTGCTATAAATAAGGTGATTCTTATTTAAAGGAAGATAGAGATCAAGGACTTGGAGTGTTATGACACACAAATTTCAAGGACGAAATTTCTATAAGGGGTGAAGGATGTAATACCCTGAATATTCATAAATATTCATCTTGGAGATTTATTTATGTTCCAAATTAAATAAGGACTAGATATTGGTAATAAGGCAAGAATGGTATTTTTGTAATATTTGGAGGCAAGTGGAGGGCATTTTGGAAAATGCACTTTTGGAGGAAAAGACAAGGGGGAAGAACTAGCTTTTTTGGTCAAGCTTGGAGACCAAGCAGCTATCCCCAAGCCAATTGTTGATAAGTGCTAAATGTTACACATTCAAGCCCCTTAATTCACATATGTTAATCTCTTAGTTTCATTATAATATGATGTTTTGTGTTGTTTTTGTGTTTTTCCCTTATTTTGTAGTTTTGAAAGAAAAGCATTCAATTCCATCAAGTTCCGGGCTCAGAAGACATGTTGGAGAAAAGCTAAAGAATTTGGCTCGAGCCACATCTATATTTAGCTCGAGCCACTTTGCACGCTGGAATGTTGAAGTCGGCAGAACCCGATTTGGAAAGATCCTAAACTTACTCCAACTCGATTTTGGACTTCCTAGGGTGCACGAAATTGACTAGGGTTGTTTCTAAACTCTATAAATACTCCCCTAAGTCTTCCAAAACAAACACACAAGCTTGAGGAGAAGAATCAAAGGCTTCAAAGAAGGGTTTTTCTTAGTTTCTCTTTATTTTTAGTTTTTCTTTAGTATTTTCTTATGAGGATGAATTTCATCCGAATTTTGTGTAGCTAATACTTTAGTTAGGGCTCGATTGAAGCCCTAATGATGTCTCTTTAAGGTTTCAATTCGTTTTACTACAGTTCATATTTTGATACTTAATTTGATTATTTCTGGTTTTCTTGAATTCCGATCCTCACATGTATGTGTTTGATCATCATATGCTTGTGGTATTGATATGTTATTTAGGTCAATTTGGATGGTCGAGTCCTAGGCCTAATAGAGTAACAAAATAACCCCATCACCGGTTCTTGGATTAATCAACATGGAAAACTGGAGTAGATGCCATGCTCTAGGCTCCATGTGTTTGTCAATCTCCATAGTTTTATTCTTTCTTGAAGAACAATTTAGTAGATGCCATGCTAAATACTTTGAGAAAGAAAAAAAAGTTAGAGTAGATGCCATGCCTAACTCATTGCTTAGGCAGATCAATAGCTTAAGGAGTAGATGTCATGCCCTTAGGTTGGCAAACATTGAATATCTTGATATGGTTTTAGCATTGTGCATATTGTCTACCTTATTTGAGTATGATTAGCGGTGGATATCGAAGCCCTACCCTTTATTCTTATTATTTTAATTCAATATTTTTATCTCATCTCATTCAAGATATTTTCTTAGAATTGCTTTTTAAACATATTTTACCAATCCTTGAGGGAATGATCTCTTATTTTTCGTTTATACTATCGTTTTGATCATCCGCACTTGCGAGTAAAACGTGCATTTATTCGCCTATTTATTTAGGTGAATATTTGTACAACAGGTGTCATGAGGGGAAAGCTCCCCCTCATGTGCTAAAGAACCTGCAGGTTTTGGTAACTTGGGGACCAAGCAGTCCCCAAGTCTTATAAAAAGGGGGGGTGCCTCCCCCCTTATTCACATAATAGCAAGGAACAATCCCTATGAAAGCGAAAAAGAAGAGAGGAGAAGAAAAAAAAAGGGAGAGTTGCTATACGATGTGCAAAACAGAGAGGGAGAAAAGAAAAGAAAAAGAGACGAAAGAAGGGCGTGAGGCTTGTGCCGTGCGGAGCAAGGGGGAGAAACGAAAGAAAGGGAAAAAGGAAAACAAAAGGAAAAGGAAGGAAGGAAAAGGGGAAGGAAAACCCTTAGGCAATTTCTAAAGCCCTACTTTTATTATGTGATTTATGGATTTATTATTATTTCTATTAATTTTTTGTTGGAGAAAAACATTAATCATGAGTTTCTTAATTTTTATGGGATTAAGGTTGCTAATCTAGTGAGATTTGTGGGTTTTGATACATGAGTATATTATTTCGAAATTAAATGCTAAGGTGTGTGTTTTATTGTGAATTAATGGTGATTTTTAGAGTTAAATAGTTGGAGTTTTATAGATGCTTTAACTATTTTGTTCTTCATATTATCTAAGAGTAGATCTACCACTTTTTAAGGTATTGATGGGTACATCCTTTGTATTTTTGAAGTGTTGTAGTTGAGGCTTTGTCTTGTAAAATAATGGTTAGGCCTTTGATAAAAGAAATTGAGTTTTATGTTTTGGATGATATTTTGGGGACTTAGTTGTGCTTAGAATTATGTAAGAGATTATTTAGGGTTTAGAATGTGTTAGATGGGTTGAAAGTATGACATTTGGAGTTTTAGGGTTTCCGTCTACCGAACGTTCGATAGCTCTACCAAACGTTCGATGGCCTCACCGAACGTTCGATGGTTCCACCAAACGTTCGGTGGTTGGGTAGATAGTCTAATTTGTCCGGTTTAAGGTTTAGGCTCAAAGGTGGGTTTTTAAGTGAGATATTTCTAATTAAGGAATTATATGACATGGATGAAGGGTTTGTGACTCCAAGGCATCGATCACGATAATCGGACGGATACACAACGTTGAGAACCAAAAGGGGACTTTTAAG
>FXXK01000391.1:364123-396348 GCA_900184695.1 Betula pendula
ATATATTTACGTGGGCTGCTGTGGATTTCTTTTGTGCATGTGAGTGAAGTGGTGGCATGAGTAAATTGGAGTAGGAATAACGTGTATGGCAGCATGAGTTATCCCAGCCTAGTGTTGCCCAGATATTGAGGAAAGGAGAGACATGCACCAACGTGGACAGGTGTGAGTGTGAGTGAGAGAATGCTGTCCAGATTTATGGAAAAGAGGAAGCATGCATACTAACGTGTAGGGCAGTGGAATTTACATGCAGGTGCTGTATTCTTGAGTGGAGTTATGTGCTGTCAACTTTAAGTGTGGGCTGTGCAACGTGTGATGCCAAGATTTACCATGCAGTTAAATAGAATTGGAACCCAAAAATCTGCCCTGCCTTATTCACGTTCAGCTGTCCATAGGGACTGTTTTGGCTCTCATTAGAAAAACAAAGGAAACAGAAAAGAGGGGAACTACTCCCAGCTTGCCCGTGCAGATTTTATTGTTAGGGAAAAGTGATAAGAAAAAGAAAAAGAAAGGAGGGTGTTGTCCTCAAGCTTTGGTGCTTTTATTTGGGGAGTGCTAGGTATAATCCCTTATTCCTAGCTTATGTCAATTCTAGTTGCTAGAATTTAATTTATGTAGTTATAATGCCAAGTGAGATTATAATATTTTTGATATGCCGTTATAATGCCTGAGTAGCATTATAATATTTTAGGTATATGTCGTTATGCTAAACTTTTAGACAAAGTTTAGCGAAAATAAATAAGTAGTCTAGATATTGGTTTTAAAAATAATTGTAGACTAATACATTGTCGTGCGTGGATGTAATTAATTGCAGTGAGTTTTATAAACGACAAGAGGAATTTCTAAGCAGGCTACAAGAGGTGAGTATAATTACTCACTGAGAAAAGATACTATTTTTATGCTTTCAAAGATATTATATTCGAGGCAATTGTATGTTATGTTAGTGTTTTTATATGATGATATTTTGATGCTTTGAATATGTTTAAAAATGTTTGATGGAATCTGATTATGAAATGATGTTAAAGATTACATGATTATGAAAGAAAGAAAAAGAGATGTTTATTGTATGAGAAAGTGAAATGTTTTCGAAGGAGTGTAATGCTCTAATGATAGTAAAGTGATATGTTTTCGAAGGGGTGATTAGCCCTGATGATAGTAAAGTAAAATGTTTTCGAAGGAGTGTAATGCTCCGATGATAGTAAAGTGAAATGTTTTCGAAGGAGTGTAATGCTCCGATGATAGTAAAGTGAAATGTTTTCGAAGGAGTGTAATGCTCCGATGATAGTAAAGTGAAATATTTTCTAAGGAGTGTAATGCTCCGATGATAGTAAAGTGATATGTTTTTGAAAGGGATATGCCCTTATAAAAGTGACAGGGGATATGCCATGATAAAAAATGAAAGAGGATATGCTCTTATGAAAATGAAAGGGGATATGCCCTTATGAAAATGAAAGGAGATATGCCCTTATGAAAATGAAAAGGGGATATGCCCTTATGAAAGTGACAGGGGATATGCCCTGATGAAAGTGAAAATGGGATATGCCCTTACGAAAATGAAAAGGGGATATGCACTTACGAAAATGAAAAGAGGATATGCTCTTATGAAAATGAAATATGCCCTTAAGCAAAATGGGGTCCAAGCCCTTATGAAAGTTTAAAGTTATATTATGAAATGTATGAATGTGGAAGCATGCATGACAAGTTTATGATTTTGATCATGTATATATATTATGTTTTATGGAATTTCATGCTAGATGTATTGGTATGCGTAAGAGTCTCAATGGACAAGAACTTATGTATATGTTTACATCTGGTTGCATATGATGATTTTATGAGTATGACTTAATTATGCCAAAAGTGTTATGTTTCAAATGATTTCTTAACTACGGTGTTTACTTCATCAGCTACGCCATACTTTATTGAAAGATATTTTATAAACTCAATATAGCTGTTATTGTAAACTAAGTAGAAAACAAAAGATTGGCTCAATGTGAAAACTTAGTGATTTCTTATACCGCTGAGACTGTGGACTCATATATCCGCCTGGGCGAATATGGTTAACTCCATGATCGCCTCAGATGATGTTGTTGATATAGGTACTAAAAATCTTGATGGAGATCCAGTGGCTGCGTATTTAGGTTATGACTGATGGCGGTGTACGCCGGATGCATTTTGTATTGACTATGGTAGTCTAGCTTTTGTTTTACATCGTGATGTTATATGTATAAAACTGATCGATGTATTTTGGCTATGCCGTATGTGGCATTTTTAATAGCCCTTCTGTTAATGCACTTAGAATGTAAAATTGTTATATATAGTTTATGTCAGCTCCTTATGTTATATTACTCTCACAGTGTTAGTTATTTAGTTTCCGCTGCAATGTTATGATTACTCTGATATGATATGCTCATATTATGAGATAATGATGGCTTGTACACATGTACGCCACTGTGATGATGCGGTTTCATTTCAAAAAAAAATATATATATATATATATGCGTTATGAAATCGGTCGTCACAAATAGGACTAGAAGGCAAACTGTGAAATTAATTACAAGTTAATTAATTTTTGCAGGGCGTTATAGTTATGGTTAAATTCTTTGGTTGCAGGTTCTATTCACAACTGGGAGGAGTTAGCCACCCAAGTTTTAATGAGCTACTTCTAAAGTGCCCACACCACAACTTATCTCAAGACGATCAGGTACAAGCATTCTATGAATGATTAAATGATACTAACAAAATTCTTGTTGATTCAGCTAGTGGTGGTGTGCTTATAGAGAAGAATAGTGAGAAAGTGATTGAGCTTTTTGAGACCCTAAGTGAGAATTCTTAGCAATTCTCATCAAGAGGGAGGCAAGGAGTAAAAAGGATGGGCATGTATGAAGTGAATATCAATGATGGAGTCCAAACTCAAATGGCTACAATGGAAAAAAAAATAAAAAAGTAAAAAGAACTAGATATGCTAGTGAAAGCCATGACGAACCATAATATCACTCCAGTTCATCAAGTTCAACAAGTCGAGGTATGTGCTATATGTTCGCATTCCAATCATACTACTAAGACTTGTCCTATGTCTTCTTTTTCAGAGCTAGAGTATGTGAATTATGTGGGACAGAACAACTATCCTCTCAAGAACAACCCTTACTCCAACACTTTCAATACAGGGTGGAGAAATCACTCCAATCTTTCTTGGAGTAGCAATCAAAATGTTCTGAATCCACAAGTGGGGCAACACAATCTTGAGCCAAAGAAGAATGATGTTGAAGGTGTCATGCTCCAGCTTTTTACTGCACAACAACAGATCAATACTTAGACTAGTAAGACAATTCAAAACTAGAAGCAACAACCGATCAAGCCATTCAAAGATTGGTGGCTCAGGTAGGGCAATTGGCTAAGGAGCTGAGTGAAAGGAAGAGCAGAGAATTTCCATCACAAACTATACCTAACCCGAGAGGTCATGAATAGCTCAAGGCTGTAACAGTCCTTAGGAGTGATAGAGCCCAGCATATGGCATGAATGACCCACAGTCTCGCTGAAGACTATAAACTTAGCACTACTTGGGAGGTAACCTAAAAGAGAAAGTACAAATTCTTAAATTGTTGCAGAAAAGCGCTTGAGCCACATCCAAAAAGAGCTCGAGTGCATCACTGGGCTCGAGCACATTCCAGCAGGTTTGAGCACTATTCCTAGATTAGTAGTACTGATGCTACTAGATGCATTTCACAACTGTACTTGCTGTGTTTTTTATTTTATGTTTAGTTTCATTTTTTGTTTTTTGTTTTTAGTTTTTTGTTTGTTTTCATATTTTAAATTTTTCATTTGTTTTGCTTCAGTATTTTGTTTTTCAGGATAAGTGTTCTTACATTCAAGTTTAGGGGAATGCTTTGCACCATGCCTTCCCATTCAAGTTTCCTATCTTCCTGGTATGATCTTTCAATTTTATCTACACATTGAGGACAATGTTTAATTCAAGTTTGGGGGCATGGAAAGGATACACACACACACTTTGTCCAAAATTTTTGAAAATGCATATTCTTGTTATTTTTGAGAATTTGGTTGATATGAACTATGATTTGAATTTCATTGGTGCGAGCTTAGAACTGTGAACACATGATTATATGACTAGGATTCTAAGTCTTGTTACTTACTTTTGACATTTGAGAATTCACTTGTTTTGATTTGAATTGCCACAAGCACACTAGAACAAGTCTGTGAAGTATGACATGTGAAACTGATTGTGTATGTTTTCAATGTCTTGAGTGAAGATTGGGCGACTTATTGGATGAATCCCTTGGCATATGTTAAAAAAAACTAAAAAAGAAAAAGAAAAGAGAAAAAGAGACCATTTTTTAGTTTTTCACTGAGTAATTGGACTTCTTACCTCATTAAGTAATGAGTATTCACATCAAAAGGTGAGAATTTTGGATTGGTTAATGTTATAGCTAACTTAGTTCTGTAGCATTTTTTACTCGAGTTAGCAAGCCCATAGGGGTTTTTTTACACCTAATGCCCTAAAGCCATCTAGTTTGGGAGGTGCTGGCCTAACACTCAATACATGGGTTAATTAGAAAGCTTAAGGGAACTAAGCATTGCGCAGCTTGACCAAAAAAAAAAGGGGGAAAAAGAAAAAGCTCTCATAATAATGCCATGGTTATTCAATCCAATGGGGACCACAGTGAACTTTGAGATATTGAGTCATTGCACATTGAAATTATTTTGAAGCCTCATGATTATGTGTTAGTTCACTTTACACCAAATTGAACTTGTGATATCTCAGCCAGTCATTTGTAAGTGATTAGACTTTGGAACTCCTAATCGTTTTGAAGATGGAGTTTGTCTTTTTAAGCTTGCTAATAAAAAAGAATCATTGATTTTTGTGATATTTCAATCTTGTGGATAACATGATTTTGCATAATGTTTGTGGGTAGCATTTTTGTTAAACCCTCACGAGACTTCACTCGTCCAACTATGGATGCCTAGGGGGTTTAAAAGGCTTGTTGCTGATAAGTGCTGAATATTACACATTCAAACCCCTTAATTCACATATGTTAATCTCTTAGTTTCATTATAAAATGATGTTTTGTGTTGTTGTTGTATTTTCCCTTATTTTGTAAGTTTTGGAAGAAAAGAAGTCAATTCCATCAACTCGGGCTTAAAACACATGAACTGTTCAAAGCTGCTGAGCATTTGACCTTTGTGCACTATTTTGGCCATAACTCTTAGCTCAAAGCTCGGGTTAAGCAAAGTCAAGGGCGTTGGAAAGATGACTTAGAGGGAAGCAAATCATTAAGCCAAAGTTTTTGCATTCAAGGTGCGCTCGAGCGCCCAAACTAGCGATCGAGCACAGCTGCGCTCGATCCCCATTCTGGTGCTCAATCGCCATTGCGCGCTGGAAAATCCTGAAGTTGGTAGAACTGATATAGAAAGATGGTAATCCGACCCCAACTCGATCTTGGACTTCCTAAGGTGCACGAAATTGATTAGGGTTGTTCCTAAACTCTATAAATACTCCCCTAAGTCCTCCAAAACAAAGACACAAGCTTTGGGAGAGGAATCAGAGGCTAGATCAAGAGCGGTTTTGATTTTTCCTTCTTCCTTTCTTTATTTTCTGTATGTATATAGTTTATTCCGAATTTAGTTGTTTTTAATACTTTAATTAGGGCTCGATTGAAGGCTTCATCATGTCTCTTTAAAGTTTTAATTTGCCTTACTACAACTATTTGTGATTCTTAATTGATTATTTCGGTTTTCATTCATTCCTCACATGTTTGTACTTGATCATCATATGCATGTGGTATGGATTTGTTATATATGTCAATTTGGATGTCCGAGTCCTAGGTATATTAGAGTAACAAAAGAACCCCATCATAGGTTCTTGGAATAATCAACATGCAGACACTTGGAATAGATTCCATATTCCAACCTGAGTGCGTTTGTCGATTTCCATAAATTTATGCTTTCTCAAAGAACAACTTAGTAGATGCCACGCTAAATCTTTTGAGAAAGAGAAGAGTTAGAGTAGATGCCATGCCTAACTCGTTGCTTAGGGAAATCAATAGCTTTAGGAGTAGATGTCATGCCCTTGTGGCTGACAAACATTGAGCATCGCAATATGGGTTGTAGCATTGTGCTTATTGTTTCATCAAAAGAGTATGATTAGCGGTGGATATCAGATGTAACGCCCCGCCTTTAATTAATGAAAGGCGAAAGTGGAAATCTCCAATTACCACTAAGCACTACTAACAAAACCTCATCCTCATCAGAGATCATAAATTTGGCAGCGGAATATTTTTTTTTTCTAAACATAGTCCATACAAAACACATAAGAGCTGAATATACATTTCTAAATTAAGCAGTTCCCTACATTGTATTTTACATAACAAAATATCCAAAAGTGCCACAGATGGCACACCAACAACAACTATACATCAAGGGTTCCTTATGCACATATAGCTATAGGCATATCTCCAAAAAGCTGCTATTCACAAAGTATATCACAACACGACTAAGGTAACAGGTTGTCTCATCCATAATATCCAAGACAGGCATATGGGCCCTCTTCACTATCATCTTCATCTGCATTAACATCTGAGTAATTGTGATCCCACAATTACAGAGGTGGATTGGTGAGTCCACGAACTCAGCAAGTATAGAAATTACTGAAATTTACAATATGAGCCATCTTTTTCTAAAAATCATCTACATGGTGATTATATTAACAGCTACCTTGAATCTTTCCAAAATAATCATTCCATAAAAATTGTAGCTGATAAGATAAGCACTGTAGAATTTGTTTGATAATACACAATAAAATCCACTTATCACTTCTTGACAAAACCATATATGTATAGCTTTATACTTATATCTATATACAGGTTACTTGCATCTCATAACCAGCATATGTATATAATTATAAAGAGTTGAAATATATATGTATAGCTTTATACTTATATCTATATACAGGTTACTTGCATCTCATAACCAGCATATATATATAATTATAAAGGGATGAAATAAATCAATAATTACAAAACATATAAAACACATCATTCATTATATGCAATGCAATCTCCTCTCATTTCCTCTAGGAGTCTTCACTCCTCCGGCTTTCTAAGGGACTTGAACCCTTCGTTTACCTCTTTCAGGACGCACACTGGCTCCTCGACAGGACGCACACTGGTTCCTCGTCAGGGCACACACTAGCTCCTCGACAGGACACACACTGGCTCCTCGTCAGGACGCACACTGGCTCCTCAACAACATTTTATTCACATAATCTTTTCGGTTTCTTATTTAACTGGGAACTCTCTTAGCTTCCACAGTTAACATAAGAACACCTTCCATTTTTCCAAATCTTATCATATCTCATTTTCATTATTCAACAGTATGCAATAACATGCCATCTCAAAAATCATGCTTTTGTTGTCATAATCATCATCTTTCAATTCACAATTTATTCAACACATGTAAAATACTCAAAACATATAATCATGTTATTCATAAAATATTCAGGCTCATGTGACAACATTTACCAAAAACATAGTATCTTTTTGCTCAGTAAGTAATGTACTTACCTCTCGTAGTCCATTTAAAATTTCCTCTTGTCGTTTATAAAATTCACTGCAATTAATCACATCCACGTGCGACAATGTATTAGTCTAAAATTATCTTTAAAACCAATATCTAGACCACTTATTTATTTTCCTTAAACTCTGCCTAAAAGTTTAACATAACAACATATCTCCAAAATATTATAATGCCATTCGGGCATTATAACGGCATATCTAAAATATTATAATCTCACTTAGCATTATAACTACATAAATTAAATTCTAGCAATTAAAATTGACATAAGCTAGGGATAAGGGATTATACCTAGCACTCTCCAATTAAAGCACCAAAGCTTGAGGACAACACCCTCCTTTTTCTTTTTCTTTTTTCTTTTCTTCTTCCTAACTACCACCAAGACTGCACGGCAATGGGAGTTCAAATTTTCTGATCCTTTTGTTTTCCTTTGTGAGCCAAAACAGTCCCCCCTATGGACAGCAGAACTTGTGGGAAGGCAGGGCAGTTTCTTTTCTTTCTTTTTTTTTTTTTCCAATCTGATTTTACAGCACATTCGGACAAGCTTGACACTACACTGCATGCTGCCCTTTCAGTTACACGTGCACAGCTCTCCACTAGTGTTGACAGCACATAACTCCACTCAAAGATACAGCTGCCCTCATGTAAGTCTTCCCCTCCTAGAATTTGGACAGCACATGCATGCAACACATGCAGTCACACACGTTATCACACACCTCTTCTCCATGCAGCCCACCACTTCACTCACATGCACAAAGGACTCCCCCAACAGCCCACGTCAAGGAGCCTTTCTCAACTTTTCCCTTTTCTGTTTTTTTTTTTTTTTTGTGGACGTGAACGTCCAGCTCCTTCTCCTTTCCTTTATATTTTTTTTTTTGTTTGTTTTCACTACTCAAAGTGAACGTTCAGCTTTCATTTCTTTTTTGTTTGTATTCTCTTTTTGTTTTGTTCATTCCATTAGTGGACGTTGCCTCCACTTGTTCTCTTTTTTGTGGTTCTCTTTTTTGTTTCGACAAGCTGTATTGGACAGCACAACCTTTTTTTTTACTCTTTATGTATATATATATATGCTGGACCAAACAGCACTATAAGGCAATATATATATATATATATATATATACAATTCTTTTGTACCTTTAAGTTCATTTTAACACTCTAACAATTTATTTTTCTTTAAGCTTGTTATAAGTTAATCACTACCCAATTTAACTAAGAACATATAATAACCATCAAATATATTCTTCCAAATATATTTGACCCATCTTAACATCACAATTTTCACCAAAGTGTTCTTAGTCACCTAATTAAATCCTGGGGTATTACATCAGAGCCCTACCCTTTGATCAACGCGTGAAAGGCCCAATCCTGCATGGTGGTCGACCGAAGTTGTAAGGCTTGGTTGACTTTATGAAGAGCTGCGGCGACTCAAGTTCGGTCCCCAAGCTAGAAGAGATAATAAACCTTGATAAAGAAAGGACAAGGTTCATTAAGACTTGCATTTAAGGCAGCCAACCTCGAATGCTACCCCTGTGCATTTTCAAGATATACTAGCTCTAGAGATGCGATTGATATGACTTGTAGGCAGAGGTTCATATGCCATGGACCAATACATGCATGACATCTGGAGGGGTCTTTATTGGCAAGCATGGGCCTAGAAGAAAAGGGGGAGCTTAAGGCCCCACCATAGAGGCTCATTAAATGAGCCTCGGGGAGTCCGCCACTATATAAAAGGGGAGAGGAGCTCGTTTGCAAGGTAAGTAACACAACCCAAAAAATACTCTAAGTCTCCTTTGCTGAGAACCAGCTCTTAGAACCTAACTAACTTNTTCATATGCCATGGACCAATACATGCATGACATCTGGAGGGGTCTTTATTGGCAAGCATGGGCCTAGAAGAAAAGGGGGAGCTTAAGGCCCCACCATAGAGGCTCATTAAATGAGCCTCGGGGAGTCCGCCACTATATAAAAGGGGAGAGGAGCTCGTTTGCAAGGTAAGTAACACAACCCAAAAAATACTCTAAGTCTCCTTTGCTGAGAACCAGCTCTTAGAACCTAACTAACTTAGGCATCGGAGCTATCCCCCGCTGGACCCCTCTGGCAAGCTCTTGTGCCTGATTTTCTCTCTATTTACAGGTCCACATGTCGTCGGACTCAAAAACTGTCTCAACAGTTGGGCGCCCTCTATGGGAACGACTTCGTTCTTATTACAAATCAATCCGACAGTGATAAACATGGAAGACGCTCTGCAAGGCCCTCCCGATAAGCAGAGGGAACGAGTAGAGTCCGGGCCCTTTGTCCTAGAAACCCCTCATGTAGATAAAGGAAAATCCACTAGTTTTCAAACCCCGCTGGCAGGAGCCACTTCCCAAACCCCAGAGGCTCAAATGCAGCGCATGGCCAGAGAGATAGAGGCCCTTAAGCTTCGGAACGCATCCCTCACACGCCAGCTTTACCCTAGCCCTCATGGGCGAGTGCATGTAGAGGGGAAGGATTTCTCTGAAGATGATGACGATGAGATGACCCCTGACGAAAAGGAGTACGTATGCGATGAAGGCTTGCGAATAGAGGGTTATCGCGGTGGCAATCGCCAAGCAGGAAGAAGTCTTTTCAGAGAAGAGCTAGTCGTGCAAGAAAGACATGATTATATACAGGCAAACGATCAATGCCCGCTTGAAAGTTCGGGTGGTGACCATGCAAACTTTAGGCAGCGCCACCGTCCCCTCCCCCATGAGCCCCACCTAGGGGAAGGTGCCGGACGTCGGTTGAACTTCGAAGAGGGGAACCATCAAGACCCCAGGGCAGGTTATTATCAGGCTAACCCTCCACCTCCACAAGGGGATGTCCATGCCCTAATTAGGAGTTTGGAGGCCAATTACGATGCGGTGCTTCGAGATAGGGGCGGAAAACCGTCTACGGTCGACTCAATCATCCAAAATGCACGTTCTGCCTTCACTCCGCGTATTATGAGTCATCCCGTTCTAGGAAGATTTAAGGTACCTCTTGTTAAGCCTTATGACGGGACGGGTGATCCCGTCGGCCACTTGAAGTCGTATAAGGCTCATATAGACCTACATGCCACAACAGAAGAGATAGCCTGCCGTGCGTTTCCCCTCACCTTAGAGGGCAGCGCTCAGGAATGGTTCAAGGGTTGCCTGCTAGCTCCATAGATAGTTTTGAGGACCTAACGAAGACCTTCCTCACACAGTTTCTCGCGTCGAAGAAACGAAAGAACACTCTGTAATATATGCTTGCACTAAGGCAAGGAGAAACCGAATCCCTCAAAGATTATCTTTAGAGATTTAATAAGGAGAGGGTGGAGGCAGAACAAATGTCGGAAAGTGTAGTCCTAACTGCAGCCAACAACTCTGCAAGAGTTTATGGAGAAAGCCAAAGAATTCATTAGTCAAGAAGAGATGATGAGGATGAACGCTGAGAGGGAAGCAAAGCCCAAGGAAAAGATTAAGAAGAAGAATTCCGACGAGGAGAAGGGGTTTCCAACCAGGGGGAAAGTTCGAAGAAAGGTCCGAAGCTGCCTGAGAAGAGTAAGCCCATAATCGAACGAGAGTACAACTTTACTCCGTTAAATACAAGTGTAATGGAAGTGTTCATGCAGATTCGAAATGACCCGGGTTTGAAACGACCCGAGAAAATGAAGGCCCCTCCAGAAAAGTGAAGCATGCATAAGTACTGTGACTACCACCAAGACCATGGCCATGAAACCGAGGATTGCGTCTCTCTACGGATGGAAATAGAGAAAATGATCAAAGGGGAAAAGTTGGCCTAATTTGTAGCAGCCAACCGACATACGAAATATGACAAGCCGCACACCGAGCAGCGTCACTATGACGAAGCTCGCGCGTACGACGACCATTGTCGTCCAGCTACTCCCCCTAGACGCCGAGACCATGCAGATAATTACTAGGCCAACAGTGAAGCGAGACACCGTCGAGCTGATAGCGAAGCGAGACACCACGACGGTCGTAATGTCCGCCGGCGAACAGAGTCCGAAAGGGGGCGGGAACCCATTGGAGAAATCCACACTATCGCCGGAGGTTTCGCAGCTGGTGGCTCCTCCAACTCAGGGAGGTGAGCCTATGCCAAGAAGTTACCTTCTGAAGAAGTACTTTCCCTTGAGCGGCCTTTGAAGGCTCGCAAGACAGAGTTGGACGCCGTCGTGTTTTCCTCGAGAGATGAAGAGGGGGTCTTTTATCCCCATGACAATGCATTGGTGGTAACCCTGATGATAGGGAACTATAACATTCACTGCATCTTGGTTGACAATGGAAGTTCAGCTGACATCTTGTTTCTTCCTGCTTTTGAAAAGATGAAGATTGAATAGAAGCAAGTGGCCCCGTGTTGAGCCAAAAAGAGTGCAAACCCAAGTGTAGGCTATTGCAAGTAATAAAGTCTCGGTAAGCAAGAGATCGATCCACAGGGAATGGTAGACACTAAGTAAAAATCCTATTATTGTGCAGAAAAATAAATTAAATTGTTTTCCACTTATAAAGTGGAGCAATGGAGATGATTAATTATAAAGTAAAATTAAAGCAACTAAACTAAATTAATTAAAAAGAGTTTGAGAAGATTGATGGGAAATACTAAGGCTTTAGGGATCCACCTAGCATTCTATTACGTATTCCTGAGACATATTTTTAACATAACTAAAAGAAACAATTTGATTTTAATAACAATGTTACAATAAATTAAGCATTCACTATATTTTTGAATCATAACAAAGTAAGCACTTGATATAAACAGAAATCATAATGAATCAAAATAAACTTGTAACATGAAACTATTCTCAAATTAAAATCATCCCCAAAATTTAATCATTAATCTATGAAGAACAAATTGTCTCAAGAACACATAATAAAAATACTAGGCTTTACCCCTAGCCTTAGCTAGAAATTTAGTCACTCATAACTATGAAAATAAATTCCATAATCAAAGTACTAAACATTAAACCTTATCTAAAATTAAATAAAACTGAAATTAAAAAGAAACCAGTCGGCTGTCTTCCAACGTGAGAAAAAAAACTAAAAAAAAAATCTGAAGCTTCCCCCAAACGTTCATGTCCGCTTCTCTGTTTTTTTTTTTTTATGGTTCTCTTTTTCTTTTTTCTTCACATCTGCTGGTTCTCCGTTCTTTTTCTTGTTCATGTTTTCTTCTTTCTTTTCCGTTCACCTCTCTCTGTTTCGTTCTCCCTTTTCTTGTTCTGCACAGCTCCAACCCCGTTCAGCTCCTCTCTCCGTGAGAGCCAAACCAAATAGTAAAAAAATAAAATCAGAAGAAGTCCTCTTCGTTCACATCTGCCCTGTTTTTTCTCTTTCACGTTTCTCCTGTGCTGCCTTAATTCCCCCAAAAACAATTCTCCCCATATCACTAGGATTCTATCTTCTCTTCTATTAGAAATCCTCTAAGGATTGGGGCCCACGTTTTTTTTTTTCTTTCTTTTTCTTGGTCTTTCACGTAGACCTCCTTTCTTCTTCTTTATTGGCTTAACTTTTATTTGGCTTGGCTTTTTCTTGGCTTGGCTTGACTTGGCTTAGCTTGGACTTTTCTTTTCCAAATCCTATAAAAAATACAATTACTTAGCATTAATATCTTATTTAAACTTAAAATTAATAATTAAACATTATTATAAAATTAACTATAAAATGTAAGAATTATTAGAAAATAGAGCTTATTTTAATAGAAAAAATAGGCACTTTTAAGCTATTATCACACCCCCCAACCAGCTTATTGCTAGTCCCTAGCAATTCAAGCGACTCAAAACAAAAACAAAAACAAAGACTCAAGAAAATAAAATCCCTTTTTTTTTTTTTAGCAACAAGAATTAGTTCAAATTCAAAACACTAACAACTACCAAATAAATTCCACATGCTCTCAATGCTAAATGTGAGTGAAAATATTAGCCAACAAAAACACACTCTCAGTGTCTAGATAAACATGACTTTGAATTTCTATCAGAAAGTATGTTTTGATTCAAACCTTACCGGTGTTAACACTCAACAATTGAAATCACTCTGAAATGGGTGTAACACTCTCAAGTATATGTGAGTGGAATAATGTAAGCAAAATCAAACATTTCACATATAAATCATATGAAAAACCGCTTAATCAAGAAAGAATAAGTAGTCTCATGAAATGATGCCGAAAATAATTTACACCACACTTATTGATTAGTCATGAACATGTCTGAACCACACAATCCTCAAGATCAAATAAGGACTTTATTGGGACGTAATGTAGGGTTAAGAACAGGGAAAAATAACAAAAAGGTAATGGTAAAAGTGAGAAGTATTCTCAAGAATAATTGGAATTTCAACTTCTTTTATATTTTTCAATCAATCTTTCTTTTCAATTTTTCTTCAATAACGGACCATCTCTTTTCAATAACGCACTTTTCAGCCTTGGTCACCAACTCTATTCTTCTTCTTTTCTTTTTCTTTTTTGTTTTTTTCTTTCTTTTTTTTTTTGTTTTTTTTGTTTTTGTTTTTTATTTTTGTTTGTCCTTCTTCTTTTTGAATCACATGCCACCACATTGAGATACATTACTTGAATTTATTCTTGAAACACTTTGGAAAAGGGTTAAAGAAAGAAAGGCTAATCATAAGGCTCAACGGGGTAACTAGCGATGATGTATCACGAAAAGAAAGTTGGGGCTCAAAGTAAAGAAAAATGGCCTAATCTCATCTCTCAAAGATTTGCATAGTTCTTCAACATTCATGACTTCACAAATTAAGTGTGGCATAAAAAATAATGATTTTTAGCATTCGGCCAAAAGAAAGAACAATGAGACTAACACAACGAATATAATTTCTGCGCTTCCAAATGAAATGAGATATCATGAAAATTTACTCTCACAATGAATGATTGGCTCAAAACTCACAAGGGTTAATAAAAATCTCCGCAATGTTATCTTCAAGATTTTCTAAATCACCTCTATCCTTAACAAAGAGTCATGTTTCTGTGGCTAAGTGCATGTGCAAAAAATTGAGCATGAAAGCAATGAAATTATTTAGCAAAAGTAGCATAATGAACTTAAAACACAAAATTCATGTTACGGAAACATTTTTTTTTTTTTCAAACATAAACTAAACAACAAAAATAACATGCATCAAACCTCAAAATCCTCCCCCCAACCTAAAACTTACATTGTCCCTAATGTAACAAACTGAAGCAAATAAGTAGAGATTAAGGAGAGTACCTTGAGGTGATGGAAGCAACTAAAACTTATGACCTGCAAGAAAAATTAGAAAACAAAAAAAAAAACAAAAACACAACCTAAACTATGACGCAAACACTACTACTACTGACAAACTGAGTTCAGGTGTTTGGTAGATTCTGATAAACAGGATCCATCAAATCACAAGACTCATCCATAGGCTCAAAAGTATCAATGAATGGTTTCAAACGTTGCCCATTAACTTTAAACACATTAACATTCACAGGATTTTCAATCTCAATTGTCCCATAAGGAAAAACAGATTTGACAATATATGGACCAGTCCACCGAGATCGAAGCTTTCCAGGGAACAAGTGTAGCCTCGAATTGTATAAGAGAACTTTTTGAGATGGCTCAAAGGTTTTACGAAGAATATTCTTATCATGGAATATCTTCATACGTTCCTTATAAATTCGGGCATTTTCATAAGCTTCATTCCGGATTTCTTCCAACTTAAAATTTAGTGTCTTGATTGCCCAATAAGCTCTATGTTCCAATTCCACAGGCAAGTGACAAGCTTTTCCAAAGATAAGTCTATATGGTAACATACCAATCGGGGTTTTAAAAGCAGTACGATATGCCCAAAGTGCATCAGTTAGTCGCAAGGACCAATCTTTGCGATTTGGGTTAACCGTCTTTTCTAAAAAAAATTTGATCTCCCGATTCGATACTTCAACCATTGTCCCGTGTCCTGTGGATGATAGGGGGTAGCAACTTTGTGTGTAATGCCATATTTTTCAATCAAAACTTCAAAAGGCCTATTGCAAAAATGTGTACCCCATCACTAACAATGGCTTTCAAGGTGTTCCAAATCCTAGATAAAATATTTGCTTTTTAAAAATTTCAAGACCGTTTTTATGATCATTGGTCTTGCATGGAACTGCCTCAATCCCATTTTGAAACATAGTCAACTGCTACCCAGAATGTAGAGATTCCCAAAAAAGAAGGAAATGGCCCCATAAATCCGATGCCCCAACAATCAAATATTTCTATAATCAAATTTGGGTTCAAGGGCATCATATTTCTACGAGTAATTCCTCCTAATTTTTGACATCGATTGCAAGCTTTGCAATATTCTCTTGTGGTGTCTTTAAAAAGTGTGGGCCAATAAAATCCACACTGCAAAAATTTTAGTGTGGTTTTTTCTTAGCAGAAAAATGACCCCACATGCTATTCCAGAATGACAAATGACAAATAATGCTAATGAATTCATCCATCAGGGACCACACCTCCTAATATTTGGTCATTGACAATATTTGATAAGTACAAGCGATACTCCCCAACAAAAAAAAAATTTCTTACCTCATTGAAAAATTTTCGTCTATCCTGTTGACCCCAATGTTGCGGGTAAGTGCCTGTAACAAGATAATTAGCAATGTCAGCAAACCATGGCAGCTTAGAAACACGAAATAACTGTTCATCAGGGAAAATGTCATGTATAGGAGAAAGTTCAATGGAATTTGGAGAATTAATTTGTGACAAGTGATCAGCCACAACATTGTCTACTCCCCTTTTGTCTTTAATTTCAATGTGAAATTCTTGAAGTAGAAGGATCCATCTAATCAACTGCGGCTTAGAATCCTTCTTGGTGAGAAGGTACTTGAGAGCTGCATGATCTGTATACACATACACTTTGGATCTAATCAAGTAAGACCTGAATTTATCAAGAGCAAATACTACAGCCAAAAGTTCTTTTTCTGTAGTAGAATAATTAATTTGAGCATCATTCAAGGTTCTACTTGCATAATAAATGACATATGGTTTCTTGTCCTCCTTTTGCCCTAACACAGCACCTACAGCATAATCACTTGCATCACACATGATTTCAAAAGGAAGATTCCAATTGGGTGGCTGCATAATGGGAGCTGAAATGAGCATCCCTTTTAGCTTATCAAAAGCTACTTGGCAAGCCTCATTCCACTCAAATGAAGTTTCCTCTTGTAGGAGATTACATAAAGGTCTAGATATGACACTAAAATCCTTTATAAATCTCCTATAAAAACCCGCGTGTCCTAAAAAGGATCGCACACCCCGAATGTTCTTTGGAGCTGGTAGATTAGAAATCAGATCAACTTTAGCCTTATCAACCTTGATTCCATTTGAAGAAATTATATGTCCCAACACAATTCCTTTGGTCACCATGAAATGACATTTTTCCCAATTAAGAATTAAACTTTTTTCCTCACATCTAGTTAAAACCAATTTCAAATTAGACAAGCAGTCATCAAATGAGGAACCAAAAACAGAGAAATCATCCATAAACACTTCCAAAAAGCGTTCAACCATGTCAGAAAAAATACTAAGCATGCATCTCTGGAAAGTAGCTGGAGCATTACAAAGTCCAAATGGCATTCGCCTATAAGCAAAAGTACCAAAGGGGCAAGTGAAAGTAGTTTTCTCTTGGTCCTCAGGATCTATTGCAATCTGATTGTATCCAGAATACCCATATAAGAAACAGTAATACTTGTGACCAGCTAACCTTTCTAACATTTGATCAATAAAAGGCAAAGGAAAGTGGTCCTTTCTAGTGACAAGATTTAATTTCCTATAGTCAATGCACATTCTCCAACTAGTAGGGACTCTAGTTGAAATCAACTCACCTTTCGCATTCTCGACTACAGTGATGCCAGTTTTCTTAGGGACAACTTGAGTAGGGCTTACCCATCTACTATCAGATATAGGATACATCATACCCGCATCCAACAACTTCAAAACTTCAACCCTCACTACCTCTTTCATATTGGGATTCAACCTACGTTGTGGTTCACGAGAGGGTTTGGCTTCCTCTTCTAGGTGGATCCTATGTGTGCAAATGGAGGGACTGATCCCTTTAATGTCAGCTATAGTCCAACCTAAGGCTCCTTTGTGCTCTATCAACACATTCAACAACTTACACTCTTGTGTTGTATCTAAGTGAGCAGATATCACAATAGGCAAAGTCTCATCTTGACCTAAGTAAGCATATTTTAGCTCAGAGAGTAAAGGTTTTAGGTCAAGTTTTGGTGCTTGGATATTAGATGGATGAAGTTTATTAGGTGCAGGTAATTCCTCAAAATATGGCTTCCATCCATTAATTTGCACCACCGGAGTGGCATCCAAAATAGCATTAGCCATGTCCAATTCTATATCATCATTATTGGGATTCAGCAAACATGCTTCTATAGGATCAGAAAACATAGAATAAACAAATGTACCTTCCACCCAAGTTTGGATCATGTTTACCTCATGAATTTCCTCCTCATCATCATCAATAGCGGGTTGCTTACAAATGTGGAAGATGTTCAACTCAATTGTCATATTTCCAAATGTAAGCTTCATGATGCCATTCCTGCAATTGATCAAAGCATTAGAAGTAGCTAAAAATGGTCGTCCCAAAATAACAGGAACTTCAGTGCTTGATTGTGCAATAGGTTGTGTATCCAAGCCAATAAAATCCACAGGAAAGTAAAATTTATCCACTTGAACTAACACATCCTCTACTATCCCTCTAGGTATAACAACAGATCGGTCCGCAAGTTGAAGAACAACTTTAGTGGGTTTTAATTCCCCAAGACCCAACTGTTCATAAATCAAGTAGGGTAATAGATTAACACCAGCCCCTAAGTCATCTAATGCTTTATCAATTCTAGAATCACCTATGATGCATGGAATGGTAGGAGATCCTGGATCTTTATGCTTTAAAGGAATTTTCTGTTGAATTATAGCACTTACGTGCTATGTAAAAAATGCCTTTGTTTTCACAAAAAGCTTCCGCTTTATGGTGCAAAGATCCTTCAAAAATTTTGCATATGATGGAATTTGATGGATGGCATCTAATAGAGGGATATTTATCTTCACTTGTTTAAACACTTCTAAAATATCCTGATTTGTTGTCCCCTTTTTAGGTGCAAGCAATCTCTGGGGAAATGGGGCAACAGGCTTATACACTCTCTTCTCAACATCCTCAACATCACTAGGCTTATCACCATCTTTGGTTGCTGAGTTTTCCTTAGGTTGTGAAACCTTTGTTGGAATTTCTTTGTTAACAATTTTTCCACTCCTAAGGACGGTGACTGACTTAGCATGTTCCACTTGATTATTTCTAATTTCATTAGCCCCACCTTGAATCCTTGGGTTAGGTTGAGGTTGAGCTGGAAACATTCCTTTGTCTCTTGCATTCAAATGGGACTCAATTCTATTAACCGAGTTTTTCAAATCTTGAATATTCTACATGGTATTTTGGTTGATTTGGGTTTTGGCCTTGTATGAAGGCTTGCAATGTGTCCTCCAAAGTCTTCTTATGTGGTGGCACATAAGGATCATGAGAAGATATTTGGGGTTCATTGGTAGATGGACCATTCCTCCAACTGAAGTTGGGGTGATTTCGCCAATTGGGATTGTAAGTCTCAGAATAAGGCGACTTAAATGGTCGTTGGTATGCATTGGCCGCATTGGCCTGCTCATGCAATACCTCTTGAAAATGCAGGAATTGTGGGACAATCCTTGGTCAAGTGTGTATTGGTCTCACAAATTCCACAATTATTCTCAGTATGTGCAGACATCTTTGCCACATCCACTTTAGTCAACTCCATGGCCTCTACCTTTCTAGTCAATTTGGCAAGACGGATATTTACATCATCATCTTCCTTAATGTGATATAAACCTCCCTTAGCAATAGGTCCAGGTTTTGTCTTATCAGTCCTCTCTGTGGTGTCCCAAACTTAAGCATTTTCAGCTAAAAGATCAAGATAATCCCAAGCCTCATCAGGTGCTTTACTCATAAATTCACCATTACACATCATTTCTACAAATTGCCTCATGCTTGAAGACAAACTATCATAGAAAAAACTAATCACCCGCCATGTTTCATACCCATAATGTGGGCATACAAGTAAAAGCTCCTTAAACCTTTCCCAGCATTGAAAAAAAGTTTCATTTTCCTTTATGGCAAAGTTCATTATGTTCCTTCTTAGTGTATTGGTTTTATGAGTTGGAAAAAACTTTTTTAGAAATTCTCTGGTCATCACTTGCCATGTTCCTATGGTACTAGGCCTTAAGGAGTGTAGCCAAGATTTGGCTTTCTCCTTCAAAGAAAAAGGAAACAAGGTCAACTTAACAACATCATCAGTAACATTGTTAAGATGCAAAGTAGCAATGACCTCGTCAAATTCTTTAAGGTGCAGATATGGGCTTTCAGAATCGTGCCCATGAAACTTTGGCAACAATTGAATTACCTCAAGTTTAAAGTCAAAATTTCTTGCAATGGCAAGAAATACCACGCAAGAGGGGGTACTTGTTCTTGTAGGCTGCAAATAATCTCTAAGGGTTCTAGCAGGTTGGTCAACTTTATTTTCCAAGTCATTCCCATGATTACTCTGCTCATCATCAGCCATACTTATAGAGTCGTTAAAAATTTCTACAGAAGAATTAGGTAATTCTAACGGAATAATTTCTGACTCTATTTTGTACAACCTATTTGTATGATCGCGATGCCAAACGCTTATACAAAAGAAATAAATTAAATCTCTAAGCTGCCAAAATATAACAATATTACCTGGAGAGTTTATGAGAATTTATAAATTTTTCAGAAATTTATACTCCCCTTAGCTGTAGTGGCTTGAGATTTAATACCTGCCAAAAAGGAAAAAAAATTAAAATTAAAATTAAAAAAAAAATAGAAATTTAACTCGGTGTCTTAGACACAATTCCCCGGCAACGGCGCCAAAAACTTGTTGAGCCAAAAAGAGTGCAAACCCAAGTGTAGGCTATCGCAAGTAATAAAGTCTCAGTAAGCACGAGGTCGATCCACAGGGAATGGTAGACACTAAGTAAAAATCCTATTATTGTACAGAAAAATAAATTGAATTGTTTTCCACTTATAAAGTGGAGCAATGGAGATGATTAATTATAAAGTAAAATTAAAGCAACTAAACTAAATTAATTAAAAAGAGTTTGAGAAGATTGATGGGAAATACTAAGGCTTTAGGGATCCACCTAGCATTCTATTACGTATTCCTGAGACATATTTTTAACACAACTAGGTAGAGAATCAACTCTCCTAATCGGAAAATAAAACAATTAGGCACTGATAAAAATAAAGTAAATTAAATATGGTTTGATAAAGAATTTGATTTTAATAACAATGTTACAATAAATTAAGCATTCACTATATTTTTGAATCATAACAAATCAAACAAAGTAAGCATTTGATATAAACAGAAATCATAATGAATCAAAATAAACTTGTAACATGAAACTATTCTCAAATTAAAATCACCCCCAAAATTTAATCATTAATCTATGAAGAACAAATTGTCTCAAGAACACATAATAAAAATACTAGGCTTTACCCCTAGCCTTAGCTAGAAATTTCGTCACTCATAACTATGAAAATAAATTCCATAATTAAAGTACTAAACATTAAACCTTATCTAAAATTGAATAAAATTGAAATTAAAAAGAAACCAGTCGGCTGTCTTCCAATGTGAGAAAAAAAACTAAAAAAAAAAATCTGAAGCTTCCCTCAAACGTTCCTATCCGCTTCTCTATTTTTTTTTTTTTTTATGGTTCTCTTTTTCTCTTTTCTTCACATCTGCTGGTTCTCCGTTCTTTTTCTTGTTCGCGTTTTCTTCTTTCTTTTCCGTTCACCTCTGTCTGTTTCGTTCTCCCTTTTCTTGTTCTGCACAGCTCCAGCCCCGTTGAGCTCCTCTCTCCGTGAGAGCCAAACCAAATAGTAAAAAAATAAAAATCAGAAGAAGTCCTCTTCGTTCACGTCTGCCCTGTTTTTTCTCTTTCACGTTTCTCCTGTGCTGCCTTAATTCCCACAAAACAATTCTCCCCATATCACTAGGATTCTATCTTCTCTTCTATTAGAAATCCTCTAAGGATTGGGGCCCACGTTTTTTTTTTCTTTCTTTCTTCTTTTTCTTGGTCTTTCACGCAGACCTCCTTTCTTCTTCTTTATTGGCTTAACTTTTATTTGGCTTGGCTTTTTCTTTGGCTTGGCTTGACTTGGCTTAGCTTGGACTTTTCTTTTCCAAATCCTATAAAAAATACAATTACTTAGCATTAATATCTTATTTAAACTTAAAATTAATAATTAAACATTATTATAAAATTAACTATAAAATGTAAGAATTATTAGAAAATAGAGTATGATAATGCTTATTTTAATAGAGAAAATAGGCACTTTTAAGCTATTATCACCCCGGCTCCCACGCCCTTGGTAGGCTTCACGGGGGAGAAGGTTCTTCCGGTGGGGACGATCTCCCTCCCACTCACAGCAGGTTCGGGGCCTAGAGAAAAAACCGTGATGACGGACTTCTTTGTCGTCGACACACCGTCGGCTTACAACACTGTAGTGGGGAGACCGACCCTCAATAAGTTAATGACAGTGACGTCCACTTATCACTTGAAGATGAAATTCCCTACAGACCACGGAACGGGGATGGTGAAAGGGAATTAGAGTGAGGCCCGTCAATGTTATAACCTGACCCTCAAGGAGCCTCGAGCCAGAGAAACTCTTCCTGTCTACTTTGAAGTGAGAGATGAAGGTGCAGTGCAGAGGGCAGAGCCGAATGAAGATCTAATTGAAGTAGCTGTTGATGACCCTGATCGTGTGGTGAAGATCGGATCACAGCTGCTGGAAGAATCGAAAGCCATGCTGTCAGAATTCCTGAAGAAGAATCTTAATGTGTTCGCCTGGACGCATAAAGATATGCCCGGTATTGACCCTGACATTATCTCACACAGGTTGAACATAGACCCCGCTGCTAAGCTGGTCAAACAGAAGAAAAGGAACTTCACTCCTGAATGGAACAAAGCCATAGCCGAAGAAGTAGACAAGCTAATGGATGCGAATTTTATCAGGGAAGTCCATTACCCCGACTGGCTAGCTAACGTGGTGATGGTCAAGAAATCCACGGGTAAATGGAGGATGTGTGTAGATTTTACAGACCTTAATAAGGCTTGCCCCAAAGATAGCTTTCCACTCCCAAGAATCGATCTCCTGGTAGACTCCACATCAGGCCATAACCTCTTGAGCTTCATGGATGCCTTTTCAGGCTATAATCAAATTCGAATGCATGAATTCGACCTGGAAGCAACCTCTTTCGTTACAGATCATGGGTTGTATTGTTATAAGGTGATGCCCTTTGGATTGAAGAATGCCGGTGCAACTTATTAGCGGCTAGTAAACGCAATGTTCAAGAAGCATATCAGGAGGAATATGGAAGTGTACGTAGATGACATGCTGGTCAAGAGCTTGAAGTTTGAAGATCACCTGGCGGACCTTGAAGAAGCTTTTAGTGTCCTGAGGCGTTACAAGATGAGGCTTAACCCCACCAAGTGCGCTTTTGGCGTGTCTTCCGGGAAATTCTTGGGCTTTACGGTCTCACATCGAGGCATTGAGGCAAACTCGAAAAAGATAAAGGCAGTCTTGGAGATGGAGTCCCCCTAGAACACAAAACAACTCCAACGGCTCACCGGGCGGGTAGCCGCCCTCAACAGGTTCATCTCTAGATCCACAGACAAGTGCTTGCCTTTCTTCAAGATCTTGAAGAAGGCTTTCGTTTGGAGGGAAGAGTGTGAAGAGGCTTTCTAGCAATTGAAGAACTACTTAGCCAATCTCCCACTCCTTAGCCAAACAGTAGAAGGTGAGCCACTCTATGTTCATCTCGCGGTATCCAATTCCGCCGTTAGTTCGGTTCTAATCAGAGAGGACCAAGGGGTGCAAAAACCTGTATACTATACTAGCAGAGCTCTTCGAGGTGCAGAGAGTAGGTATCCGCAAATTGATAAATTGGCCTTTGCGTTAGTGACTTTGGCAAGAAAATTGAGACCGTATTTTCAAGCCCACCCGGTTTGGGTGCTAACCGACCATCCTTTGAAAAAGGTGCTGTTCAAGACCGATACTTCGGGGTGCTCAGTAAATTGGGCAGTGGAGCTAGGCGAGTTTGATATCGAATACTTGCCAAGGCAGCCATAAAGGGCCAAGTAGTGGCTGACTTCATAGCAGACTTTACGAGCTCTGACAACTAAGAAGACCGACCAGAGAATAGCCTCTCGAAGATCTGTGTCGATGGTTCAGCGACAAAGAGGCGAAGCGGGGCAGTGATAAGTGCTGAATGTTACACATTCAAGCCCCTTAATTCACATATGTTAATCTCTTAGTTTCATTATAATATGATGTTTTGTGTTGTTTTTGTGTTTTTCCCTTATTTTGTAGGTTTTGGAAGAAAAGCACTTAATTCCATCAAGTTTCGGGCTCAGAAGAGATGTTGGAGAAAAGCTGAAGAATTTGGCTAGAGCCATATCCCTGTTTGGCTCGAGCCATATACCTGTTTGGCTAGAGCCATATCCATGTTTGGCTCGAGCCATATTCCTATTTGGCTCGAGCCATATGCTTGTTTAGCTCAAGCCATATCCCTGTTTAGCTCGAGCCATCTTGCGCGCTGAACAGTAAAGTCGGTAGAACCCGATTTGGAAAGATCCTAAACCTACTCCAACTCGATTTTGGACTTCCTAGGGTGCACGAAATTGACTAAGGTTGTTCCTAAACTCTATAAATACTCCCCTAAGTCCTCCAAAACAAATACACAAGCTTGAGGAGAAGAATCAAAGGCTTCAAAGAAGGGTTTTTCTTAGTTCTTTGTTTCTTTTTAGTTTTTCTTTGTTATTTTCTTATGGGGATGATTTTCATCCAAATTATGTGTAGCTAATACTTTAGTTAGGGCTCGATTGAAGCCCTAATCATGTCTCTTTACGGTTTCAATTTGTCTTGTTACAATTCATATTTTGATGCTTAACTTGATTACTTCCGATTTTCTTGAATTCCTCACATGTATGTGTTTGATCATCATATGCTTGTGGTATGGATATGTTATTTAGGTCAATTTGGATGGCCGAGTCCTGGGCCTAATAGAGTAACAAAAGAACCCCATCACAGGTTCTTGGATTAATCAACATGGAAAACTGGAGTAGATGCCATGCTCTATGATCCATGTGTTTGTCGATCTCCATAGTTTTATGCTTTCTTGAAGAACAACTTAGTAGATGCCATGCTAAATCCTTTGAGAAAGAAAAGAGTTAGAGTAGATGCCATGCCTAACTTGTTGCTTAGGGAGATCAATAGCCTAAGGAGTAGATGTCATGCCCTTAGGTTGGCAAACATTGAGTATCATGATATGGTTGTAGCATTGTGCATATTGTTTACCTTATTTGAGTATGATTAGCGGTGGATATCGAAGCCCTAGCCCTTTTATATTATTATTTCAATTCAATCATTTATTTTGTTCCATTCAACAATATCTTTTTAGGAATTGCTTTTTAAACATAGTTTACCAATCCTCGTGGGAATGATCTCGTATTTGCCGTCTATACTATCGTTTTGATCTTGTGCACTTGCGAGTAAAACGTGCACTTATTCGCCTATTTATTTAGGTGGATATTTGTACAACAGGCAGTAATAAGCCTTGAATGGTATGCATTCAAGCCCCTTTACTCGCATTTGTTAACCCTTAGTCTATGTTGTAATATAATATTTTGTCGTGTTTTTATGTTTGCTAGTGTTTTCAGGTCTTACGGTGAATATGCACTCTACATCATGGATTTCTTCAAAATATATGCTGATGGACTTAAATGGCTCGAGCGACTTCATCACTTGGCTCGAGTGAGATAGACTTAACTTGGCTCGAGCGAACTCATCATTTAGCTCGAGCGAACTCGGTCGCACCACAATCCAATTTGAGATCTGCACTTGATTTGGGGGGAAAAATGTTCCTAGAAGATTGGGTCAAGTGCAGATTCACCTCTGAGATCCCTCAAAGAGTGGTTTTGACTCCATATCCCTGCAATGAGGGATTGGGAAGACTAAATCCCTTAGTTTAAGGGATTGGATGGTGATTTTGAGGGAATCAAGGGAAATTCTAATAGGAGCTGGATCTCTCATCCAAGGGAGTCGATTTTTCTAATAGCAAGCACGAATTAGGGTTCTAATTTCATACAGAGAACGACTAGCAACTCAAGGAACTCTAGGAGATGGGTTTCTCTAATGCAATAGAGAATTTCATATCCTTCACAAGTAACTAAGCTTTTCATAGGAATTGATGTAGCCCTTTCCAAGACCATGGTTTGATTGTATTTCAATTTGGGATTTTCAATATGTGAATGATGATTGCATAACTTATTGTTTTACAAAATCTTTGTAATCGATTCAATGCTCACACTTGTTCTTGATAAAAACTCCATCTTGTCTATAAGAAGTTCATTTGTCGTGAATGAAATCGACATTCCTTATTTTTGTGATTATAGGAATGATAGCTATGCAATGATACTTTTTGACATAAAATCAAGGGATTAGATAGGCCATGCCTAGGGAAGATGATCCGTACTACATCTTAGATTAGTGTAATGTAGGTAGACGGATCATGCCAACCAAAGATGGGTTATACTCATTTCTTGATAATGTGTATGCTCATTAGAAGGTTTTATAGGCCATACCTAGGGAAGACGAATCGTACCACAGCTAGTGTTTAGGTGGACGATCCGTGCCAACCGAAGATGAGTTATCATCACCTTCTAACTAAAGTATTTTCTTGTCTATGTTGTAATATGGTTGACACCCACTATGCACATCATATCACGCACATAGTGAGAATCCCATATGAATACAATCTGCCATTGGTACGAGGTTTGTGATGAAGTCATATTCCTCTATTTCTTCCCTTTGATTTCATTAATTGTTTTTGCTTAATTTAGTTTTCAAAACAACCAAATATCTTTCTGAGTTTGATTAGAATTAATTATGAGCATTTCATAAACATCCATCTAAAAACAGTCCTTGAGATTCGACACCCTCCACATAGCCTGACTTTGTGTTTCAATTTTATCTGTTTCAGGTTCTTCAGACTTAGCTCGAGCCTATTTGGCTCGAGCGAAATATCATTCTGGCTCGAGCTAAGTTGTGTGCTTGAGCGAAACGAGAAAGTGGCTCGAGCGACTTGCCCTCAGATTGGACCACATGAGCTACTGCATTGTAGAAATAGTAACTTCTAAAATTTTGTTTTTCTTTTTTCATTTGTATATATCCTCTATACACATTGTTATTGTTAACCAGTAGTGTATGCATGGTCGTCGGTCTTTATCATTACCACTTTTGAATTGCGACCTAGACTTAGAACGCACTCTTTGAAATCGTAGAACCGAAAAGGACTCGAATCTAAGAGAGCGGACTGAACCAATGGCTGAAGAGATAGAAAGAACCGTTCTATTGAGGGATCACTATGTTCCCTCAACTTACACTTCACCCTCAAGTCCAGCATTATTAAAATGCTCCCATCATTTTATGGACTTAATAATGAAGACCCATATAAGCACCTCAACGAATTCCTGGAAATCTGCACTACCATTAAGTTGCAGAACTTTTTCGAGGATGCTTTAAAAATGCGTCTTTTTCCATTCTCCCTCAAGGATAAGGCCAAGTATTGGTTGAACTCCTTGGAACCAAACTCCATTACTTCTTGGGCACAAATCCAGCAAGCGTTCCTTAAGAAGTACTTTCCCATGGGGAAAACCAATCAAATTCGGAAAGCCATCACTAGTTTTTCACAATCTGAGGGAGAACCTTTCTTTGAAACATGGGAAAGGATGAAGGACCTTTTGCAAAAGTGTCCACACCATGTTGTCCCAAAATGGCAACTTGTTCAATGTTTCTATGATGGCTTGACTAAGCCACATAAACAAATGGTTGATGCCTCATGTGGAGGCACTTTCATGATGAAAAGTGAGAACGATGCATGAACCCTTTTTGAAAATCTAGGTGAAAACTCTTTACATCATGCATCATCTAATTGTCGAGCCACTACTCCAAAAGCTCAAAGGACCAAAGGTCTTTTTGAATTGAGTACTCCTTTAGATGTAACCACCAAGGTGGATGCATTATCAAGGAAATTAGACCAGCTCATGGCAGCTGATTTTGCTTCAACTACTTCTCACACATCTGCTCCACATGAGCCATGCTCATTTTGCTCAAGCCCGATGCACAATGCAACAGATTGTCCTACAGTTGGACAATTTTCTGACATGTCTAATGAGCAAGTGAACGCGGCCTTCTCCAGACCAAGGAATGATCAATACTCCAATTCTTACAACCCTGGATGGAGAGATAATTCTAACTCCTCGGGGAGAGTCCAAGGTGATGGAAATTCTGCTCCACAGTCTTATAGAATGCACAATCAGCCTTATCAGCATTCCAACAATTTTTCATCTAATTACCGACCTCCCCAACACCAGTACCAGTCAGCTCCACCTCCTCCTAGGAACTCTGCCTTTGAGGATAAGGTGCTGTCTGCTCTAAGCAACCTTGAGGAAAGCACCCAATTGCTTAACTCTCACTCTCAATCAATTGCAAAGCTAGAAGCCCAAGTTGGGCAGATAGCGAATGCTCTTAATCAAAGAAGAAAGGGGAAACTTCCAAGTCAACCAGTGGCCAACCCCAAGGGACAGTTCGCATACACTGATGGTGCAACATGCAACACCACTCATGAGCAAGCCCAAGCCGTCACCATTCTACGGAGTGGGAGGACAATTGACAACAAGGTGAGCAAGGAGAGTGCAGCAGAAAATGAGCTCCCCACAAATCCAAACCTATCAAAAGGCTTGGGAGCAAGCATTACAGTGCCAGACTCAGTCACTCCTACTCTTGAGACGGCTTACGAGCCTAGAGCCCCATTTCCTGAACGTCTCAAAGAATCTTCACAATCGGGAAAGCAAGGAGATAAATTCCAAGACATGATGGATTTCTTCAAGCAAGTCAAAATCAATATCCTGATGCTGTCAAGCAAATTCCCTCCTATGCAAAATTTTTGAAGGACTTGTGCGCACTCAGAAGGGCAAGATCAAGAGCCATGTCCCTAAGAAAGTCATTCTCACGGAGCAAGTGAGCTCAATTCTTTAACATAACATCCCTCCAAAATACAAAGATCCTAGTGCCCCCACAATTTCATGTATCATCAGAGCACATAAGGTTGAGAAAGCCCTATTAGACTTAGGAGCAAGTGTCAACTTGCTACCTTACTCTGTGTATTTACAGTTGGGCTTAGGAGAATTAAAACCCACGTCAGTTGCCTTACAACTCGCTGATCGATCTATTAGGCGACCACGTGGGATTGTGGAGGATGTAATCATAAAGGTGGACAAGTTCTACTTTCCAGTAGACTTTTTAGTTCTAGATACAGAACCTATCCCCGATCCCATAAAATCCATTCATGTTATCCTTGGACATCCTTTCTTAGCTACGGCTAACGCATGCATTAATTGTCGGACGGGGGTAATGAACATTACATTTGGGAATATGACTGCAAGGTTAAATGTGTTCAAGGCCATTCAGCAACCGCAAGAGGATGAGGAGTGCTTAGCTCTAGACATGATTGATGAAATTGTGGAGGACTCACTTCCTTGCATCTTGGCTAAGGATCCTTTAGAGATTCTTTTGACTCATAGCCAATGTGATAGTTTGGAGAATTTTAAGTGTAGGATGATTCCTGGGTTCTATACTCCTCTAGTTCATGACTCCTTTCGGGATGAGCAACTGGGTGAGATGACTCAGAGATTTAAACCCTAGAGAGAGGGTGATGAGTATATTGAGTACTCTGGAGGTGGTACTTGATAGTCTGATTTTGAGTATAAAATTAAAAAAAAAAAAAAGTTAAAAAAACAATTATATTTGTTTTTAACTTTGCATTGTTTATCCTTTGTTTGTAGTTTTGTTTTTTTTTTTTTTTCAGGATAGGTGTTCTTTCGTTCAAGTTTGGGGGTATGCTACACGCCACATCTGGTCCTACTCAGGGTTTTCCTTTCCTTAGTTTTGTATCTCTCTGTACACATTGGGGACAATGTGTGATTTAAGTTTGGGGGTAAGGGAAAAACTTTTTGAAACATTATCATGTTATTCCTGAGAATTGTGTTGAACTTTAATGGTGATTTATATTTTATTGGCAAGTTTAAAATTGTGAACACATGATCATATGGCTAGGAATCTGGAGTCTCATTTCTTATCTTTGACTTATGAGGTATCACCGGTATTAATTTGATTTGTCACGAACACATTAGCACATAGTTTGTGAGGTATGACATGCAGGACCGGTTGTGTGTGTTTTCAATGTTTTGAGAGGAATTGGGTGATTTGTTGGATGAACAACCTTGGCAAGGTATTTAAAAAAAAAAAAAACAAAAACAAAAAAATAAATAAATAAATAATTGATGTGGCTAGTTTGGCTTCGTAGCCTTTTTTACTGGAGTTAGTAAGCCCTTAGGGATGTTTTACATCTAATGCCCTAAAACCATCTGGCTTGGGAGTCATTGGCCTAACACTCGGTACATGGGTCAATTAGAGAGCTTAAGGGAGCTAAGCATTGCATAGCTGCGCACAAAAGGAAAAATATTATCTGGCTAGTTAGTTTCGTAGCCTTGTTGACTCGAGTTATTAAGCCTGAAGGATTTTCACACTTAGTGCCCTAAAACCATCTGGTTTGGGAGTCATTGGCTTAACGCTTGATACATGGGTCAATTAGAAAGCTTAAGGAAGCTAACATTGCACAGCCTGTTTAAAAATAAGAGAAAAAGAAATGAAAACTTTTGCCTATGCCTTGGTTGTATTATCTGATGAAGATCCTAGTGACTTTTGAGGTATTGAAATCATTCACGTTGGAATTAATTGGAAGCCTCATAGTTATGTGTTAGTTCACTTTACACAAAGTTGAACTAGTGATGCCTCTGTCAATCATTGGTAAGTAAGTGGACTTTGAAAATCCTAAGAAATGTTGGAGATGGTGTTTATTTTTTTAAGCTTGCTCATGAATGATAATCATTTTTTTTTTTTTTGTGACACTCATTTCTATTGAAGAACATGATTATGCAAGATGTTTGTTGGTAACATTTCTGTTAAACACTCACGAGACTTCACTCGTCCACTAGGGATGCCTAGGGGTTTAAAAAGCTTGTTGCATACACCAAATGCAATCGTGTTTCCTACGACAAAGGAGATAGAATAGTTATTTTTAATTTTGTTATTTTTATTTTTTGCTTTTGTTTTGCTAAGGGACTAGCAAAGTGTAAGTTTGAGAGTGTGATAAGCCTTGAATGGTATGCATTCAAGCCCATTTACTCGCATTTGTTAACCCTTAGTCTGTGTTGTAATATAATATTTTATCGTGTTTTTGTGTTTGTTAGTGTTTTCAGGTCTTACGGTGAATATGCACTCTACATCATGGATTTCTTCAAAATATATGCTGATGGACTTAAATGGCTCGAGCGACTTCATCACTTGGCTCAAGCGAGATAGACTTAACTTGGCTTGAGCGAACTCATCATTTAGCTCAAGCAAACTCGGTCGCACCAAAATCCAATTTGAGATCTACACTTGATTTGGGGACAGAAATGTTCCGAAAAGATTGGGTTAAGTACGGATTCACCTCTGAGATCCCTCAAAGAGTGGTTTTGACTCCATATCCCTACAATCAGGGATTGGGAAGACTAAATCCCTTAGTTTAAGGGATTGGATGGTGATTTTGAGGGATTCAAGGGGGATTCAAATAGGAGCTGGATCTCTCATCCAAGGGAGTCAGTTTTTATGATAGCAAGCACGAATTAGGGTTCTAATTTCATACAGAGAACGACTAGCAACTCAAGGAACTCTAGGAGATGGGTTTCTCTAATGCAATAGAGAATTCCATATCCTTCATGAGTAACTAAGCTTTTCATAGGAATTGATGTAGCCCTTTCCAAAACCATGGTTTGATTGTATTTCAATTTGGGATTTTCAATATGTGAATGATGATTGCATAGCTCAGAGTTTTACAAAATCTTTGTAATCGATTCAATGCTCATACTTGTTCTTGATAAAAACTCAATCTTGTCTATAAGAAGTTTATTTGTCTTGAATGAAATCGACATTCCTATTTTCTGTGATTATAGGAATGATAGCTATGCAATGATACTTTTTGAATAAAATCAAGGGATTAGATAGGCCATGCCTAGGGAAGATGATCCGTACTACATCTTAGATTAGTGTAATATAGGTAGATGGATCATGCCAACCGAAGATGGGTTATACTCATTTCTTGATAATGTGTATGCTCATTAGAAGGTTTTATAGGCCATACCTAGGGAAGACGGATCATACCATAACTAGTGTTTAGGTGGATGATCCGTGTCAATCGAAGATGGGTTATCATCACCTTCTAACTAAAGTATTTTCTTATCAATGTTGTCATATGGTTGACACCCACTATGCACATCATATCACGCACATAGTGAGAATCCCATATGAATACAATCTGCCATTTGTACGAGGTTTGTGGTGAAGTCACATTCCTATGTTTCTTCCCTTTGATTTCATTAATTGTTTTTTGCTTAATTTAATTTTTCAAAACAACCAAAT
>FXXK01000391.1:411677-433200 GCA_900184695.1 Betula pendula
CGGTTGGCTTTGCTTCGTCATCAAGGAGAATTTGATGCATGCATTGGCTGGACTGTATTGCCTTGATGCAGCAATAGTCCACCCCTAATGCAGTAATTGTGGTCTCGAAGAACTCTTAAAAGCTGCTCCTCTTGCCCCAAATTAATTTGAGTAGCAAGTAGTATGTAGCAGTGTAGTGTCCTGACCTCTCCCAAGTAGGGCATCATTTCAAGGATGAGTTAGGTAGAGGCTGCTTAAATTCCAAGGACTGGTGCCTTGGATAATATACGGAACATAGATGGTAGTGATATTTAGGCACAATATTTTCAAAGGATGTAATAGGTTATTGGATGAGGCGGGAGGAGGCCTCGAAGGAAGTGTACGCGGCTTCACAGATGTCATCAGTAACATCTGGCTCAATGTCTTGCATGGTGGAGAAGCTGTGGCTGAGAGTGGCCGTCTAAGTGGATAGATATGATGCGACTGAGGAAGCTTCCTCCATCAGCGCTTTGAATGGTACGAGCAGTCATTGAAGGAGCAATCAAGATAGCTTGTTGGGTTAATTTCAAGTTGCATCAAAAACTTTATAACTCTATCGGGCGGTCTCCCTATTCCACTTCGATACTCACAGTGCCCTTTTTCACACATGCTAATTTAAGTGTTCCTGCGAACGCTCTCAGGTACACATAATGGTCTACTTCCACCAGAAAGAAATAAGGTCTAGTGAGCTCAGGCAGGGCAAATAGGGCCTATAGCACAAGTCATAACCGTGCACGTATTCCAAAAAGCAATAGAAACTCAGCGAGACAACGGATTAGCAACGTAAAAAGTCAAAAATCCTAAAGCCGCATTACAAGAGTACCGCTCCCTGCCACAGTAAAATAAACCCTATGGTCTCTTTTAGTGCTCAGCAGACTCCTGCAATTGCAATGTTGAGTGGGAGGGTGGGTTGGGAGCTCTCCCAACACCCAAAGGTCTCATAAAACAGTGTATGGTAGCAGATTGATACTGGGCTCCGAGATCCAACAAGGCATTGATCAAAAAGTTTTATCTCCATTCCTGCAGGAATTCGCTCGAAACTACCTGGATTCTTTCATTTTGGAATGGTCTCATCAATTCCCACCTTGTTATCAATTTGCTTGCCACTTCTGAGAGTTGTCACAACCTTTAGTTGTTCATGACCTCTTGGATTTGGAATTGTTTGTGAGGGAAATTCACCTCTCTTCCTTTCGCTTAGCTCCTTAGCCATCTGCCCCATTTGTGCTTCTAGTCTCTGAATAGCCTGACTGGTAGTGGCCTCCAATTTCTGAATAGTTTGACTGGTAGTGGTCTCCAATTTCTGAATAGTTTGACTGGTCTGGGCATTGGTCTGTTGTTGCGCAGTCGGAAATTGGAGTATGGCCCCTTCAAGATCAATCTTTTTCGGCTCTGGATGTGGTTGGGCTGCTTGTGTTGCAGCTTGATAGTTATTTCCCTGTTGGAAATTTCTTTGTTGTCCTTGTGAATTTTGAACATTCTGATTATTGCTCCATGAAATATTGGGGTGATTTCCCCACCCTGCATTGTAAGTGTTGGAGTACGGATTGTTCTTTTTAGGATAATTATTTTGGCCCACATAGTTCGCTTGCTCTTGATCTGTGAATGAAGACATAGGACAAGTCTCAGTGGTATGGTTAGAATGAGAACATATGGCACATACCTCGACTTCGTGTACTTGCTGAATTGGAGAAGATTTTGTGTGATGTCATGCTTTCACAATCATTCTAGCTTCCTCTCCATTGTCCGCATTTAGATTGCTTCCGGTATTTGGTGCTTATCTCATAGACACCTTTACCTTTTGATACATTCCTTCCTTTTAATGAGAAATTGCTGGAGAATTTTTCACTTAAAGTTTCAAGAGCTCAATGGCTTCCTCACTACTTTTCTCCATCAGTACACCACCACAAGCTGAATCAACAAAAGACTTTTGTTATTATCATGTAGACCTTCATAGAAAGCTTGTACCTGGTCGTCTTGAGACAAATTGTGGTGTGGACATATGAGAAGTAGTTCATTAAAATGTCCCAGCTTCGAAAGAAAGATCTCCATCCTTTTGTTGAAAAGTTATGAATTCTCTTCTAGTTCCTAGTCCTTTGAGCTGGAAAGAATTTTTTCAAAATTTTGTGGCCAACTCTTTCCCAGTTGTTAATAGAAACCTGCAGGCCAAAGAATTCACCACAACTTAGCATTATCTTTTAATGAAAAGGAAGGGATAACCTGAATGCTCTGGAGTTAAGCCATGATGTTTTTGTGTCTTGCAAAGATCAAAGAAGTCCCGAATGTGTAGATAGGATCCTCCATAGGGTGCCTCTATAGTGTGGAACCATATTGAGCAGGTGAGGCGACAATTAAAATTGCTCTGCACATTCGGGTGAAGCAATGCAAGAAGGTGATTGAGATTCTGTGGAATGAAGGAACTTTCATTGGCCTTCTTGCCGGTAGATTTGCTATGATTTCTTCAGCCATCTCTGCAAGAACAGATTGAACAAAAACTGAAACAAAAGTCAGAATTTTTTTTTTTTTTTTTGTTAGGCTGAAAATAAACAAGATAACGAAAGTAAAAGGAAAAACTTTTAAAAACACAATTTAACACAATCCCGGCAACGGCGCCAAAAACTTGTACAAATATCCACCTAAATAAATAGGCGAATAAATGCACGTTTTACTCGCAAGTGCCACAGATCAAAACGATAGTATAGTATGCAAGCACGAATCATTCCCCGAGGATTGGTAAAATATGTTTAAAAGCAATCCTAAGAAAATATCTTGAATGAGACGAGATCAAAATATTAAATTGAAAATTAAGAATAAAGGGCTAGGGCTTCGATATCCACCGCTAATCATACTCAAATAAGGTAAACAATATGCACAATGCTACAACCATATCATGATACTCAATGTTTGCCAACCTAAGGGCATGGCATCTACTCCTTTAGGCTATTGATCTCCCTAAGCAACAAGTTAGGCATGGCATCTACTCTAACTCTTTTCTTTTTCAAAGGATTTAGCATGGCATCTACTAAGTTGTTCTTCAAGAAAGCATAAAACTATGGAGATCGACAAACACATGGAACCTAGAGCATGGCATCTACTCCGGTTTTCCATGTTGATTAATCCAAGAACCTGTGATGGGGTTCTTTTGTTACTCTATTAGGCCCAGGACTCGGCCATCCAAATGACCTAAATAACATATCCATACCACAAGCATATGATGATCAAACACATACATGTGAGGAATTCAAGAAAACCGGAAATAATCAAGTTAAGCATCAAAATATGAATTGTAACAAGACAAATTGAAACCTTAAAGAGACATGATTAGGGCTTCAATCGAGCACTAACTAAAGTATTAGCTACACATAATTTGGATGAAAATCATCCCATAAGAAAAAATAACAAAGAAACAAAAAAAAGAAAGAAAGAACTAAGAAAAACCCTTCTTTTGAAGCCTTTGATTCTTCTCCTCAAGCTTGTGTCATTGTTTTGGAGGACTTAAGGGAGTATTTATAGAGTTTAGGAACAACCCTAGTCAATTTCGTGCACCCTAGGAAGTCCAAAATCGAGTTGGAGTAGGTTTAGGATTTTTCCAAATCGGGTCTGCCGACGTTACTGTTCACCGCGCAAGGTCGCTCGAGCCATCTTGATAAGTTGCTCGAGCGAACCTATCTGCTTTAGTTTTGCTTGATGATTTGTTCCTCTCTGAGTCATCTTTCGAACGCACTTGACCTTGCCTTAATCCGAGTTTTGAGCTAAGAGTTATGGCCAAAAATAGTGCACAAAGGTCAGTTTTCAGCAACTTTGCATAGTTCATGTGTTTTAAGCCCGAGTTGATAGAATTGATTTCTTTTCTTCCAAAGCCTACAAAATAAGGGAAAAACACAAAACAACACAAACATCATATTATAATGAAACTAAGAGATTAACATATGTGAATTAAGGGGCTTGAATGTGTAACATTCAGCACTTATCACTTCCACTCCAAACTTTTGCGAAGATCAAGTAACCATGCGATCAAGCTTGTCTTGCTGGACCGCTGCCAACTTCGGTTTTGGAAACTTTTTCAATTTTAGGTCCCTCCAGTGGCGAGGAACCCGAACTTCGGGTAAGTGGTCCCATAGAATGGGGTGAAGTTCCCATCCGAAGTCGGAAACAAAGAAGAAAGAGCTCTTGAAAGGGGGGTTACTGGCCCATGTACTCGAGGTGGAAAAGAACCTCTTATTTCGACCCTACAAGGTCCAAGTGTGGCCGTACCTAACCGGGGTTAATAAATTCAAGAATTCCGGTGACAAAAGGTGCACACCTTCCCCCAAAACCATTGGCCACGCCACGTAGTAGGCCATTACGTCCCGCCACGCATTGGGCTTCAATTGGGTAGGAGCCATCCCTAAGATGTGCAGGATTTCACGAGCCACAAGGGAAAAAGGGAGATGGAGCCTGGCCATAAGGGCCTGCTCAAAAATACACACCTCATTCTCCAAAACATTCACATGAATCCCCTCATTGGGTCCGGGAATCCGAATGTTTACAGCGTCGAGGATCTCATAAGTCTTCTTCAACCTCTTAGCGTCCTCCGGTTTTAAAGAGGATCGCCAAGTGGAAGGGGCCCAGAGGGGCCGAGCCTAGAAGATTTCTTCATTATATCTGAAAGAAAAGTGTCAAGTTGAAAGTGAAAGGCGAAAGTTTGGTCACTATAAAGAAAGCTAAGGGGGCTACAACAATGACTAAGGACTCTTCGCGGAGAAGATAAGGAAGAATCTTTTCTCAAACGTACTTATACACGTCAGAACAAGCGTGTGGATGAGAAGCGAGCACGTGGAGCTAATTGGGAAGAAGGCGAGGCACCCAAGGAGTTTCGAAGAACGAATCAACAGAATATTAACCGCCTTCTCATTCAAAAAAAAAAAAATCCTCCCGCCATTCCTGAAGTATGACGGGAAGGATTTTGGGGGGTAACTGTTAAGAATTGGGCCTAGAAGATATATATATATATATATAGGCCCATATCCCACTCAATTGATTCAGTCAACGCATGAAAGGCCCAATCCTGCATGGTGGTTGACCGAAGTTGTAAGGCTCGATTGACTCTATGAAGAGCTGCGGCGATTCAGGTTCGGTCCCCAAGCTGGAAGAGATAATGAACCTTGATGAAGAAAGGACAAGGTTCATTAAGACTTGCATTTAAGGCAGCCGACCTTGAATGCCACCCCTGCGCATTTCCAAGATATACCAACTCCAAAGATGCGATTGATGTGACTTGGAGGCAGAGGTTCATATGCCATGGACCAATACATGCATGACATCTGAAGGGATCTTTATTGGCTAGCATGGACCTAGAAGAAAAGGGGGAGCTTAAGGCCCCACCATAGAGGCTCATTAAATGAGCCTCGGGGAGTTCGCCACTATATAAAAGGGGAGAGGAGCTCGTTTGCAAGGTAAGTAACACAACCCAAAAAATACTCTAAGCCTCCTTTGCTGAGAACCAGCTCTTAGAACCGAACTGACTTAGGCATCGAAGCTATTCCTTGCCGGACCCCTCCGGCAAGCTCTTGTGCCTGATTTTCTCTCTGTTTACAGGTCCACGTTTCGTCGGATTTGGAAACTGTCTCAACAACTTTATTCCACTGCATTCATATTTTACTTCATTCAAGACATTTATTTTTAGATAATTCTCTTTAAACACAATTTACCAATCCTCGTGGGAATGATCTCGTACTTGATCTTGTGCACTTGCGAGTAAAACGTGCATTTATTCGCCTATTTATTTAGGTGGATATTTGTACAACAGTTGCATACGTTAAATGCAATTGTGTTTCCCACGACAGAGGAGGTAGAGTAGTTATTATATTTTGATTCTTTTTATTTCTAGTTTTATATTGGTAAGGGACTAACAATATGTAAGTTTTGGAGTGTGATAAGTGCTGAATTTTCACATTCAAGCCCCTTAATTCACATATGTTAAGCCCTTAGTTTCATTATAGTATGATGTTTTTGTGTTTTCTTGTATTTTTCAGGTTTTGGAAGAAAAGAAATTAATTCTGTCAAGTTTCGAGCTTAGAAGATATTTTGGAGAGAAGCTGCAAAAGAAGGACTCGAGCTCAAGTAAATGAGGCTCGAGCACACCACTAAAGGAAGCCGCTTGAGTGTACCTCACAAGGGGCTCGAGTGCCCTCGTGCACTGGAACATTGAAGTCGGCAGAACCTATTTAGGAAAGATTCTAATCAAAGTCCCGTACAAATTTAGAGTTGTAATCTGCACAAAATTGATTAGAGTTATTCCAACACTCTATAAATACTCCCCTAATTCATTCAAAAAAAACACACAAACTTTGGGGGAAAAATCGAATGCTACATCAAAAAGGGTTTCAAGTTCTTTTTCTTCCTTTACTTTTTCTGCGTGTATATAAGTTTAGTCCGAACTAGTTGTAGTTAAATACTTTTGCTAGGGCTCGATTGAAGCCCTAATCATGTCTCTTTAAGGTTTTGATTGCCTTACTACAACTATTTGTGATTCTTAATTGATTATTTCCGGTTTTATTGAATTTCTCGCATGAATGTGCTTGATCATCATATGCATGTGGTATGGATTTGTTATATACGTCAATTTGGATTACCGAGTCCTAGGCATATTAGAGTGACGAAAGAACCCCATCACAAGTTCTTGGAATAATCAACATGAAGCACCTGGACTAGATACCATGTTCCAGACTAAGTGTGTTTGCCGATTTCCATAGATTTATACTTTCTTGAAGAACAACTTAGTATACACCCATGCTAAATCCTTCGAGAAAAAAAAAAAGAGTTAGAGCATACACCCATGCCTAATTTCATTGCTTAGGAAAATTAATAGCTTTAAGAGTATACACCCATGCCCTTGTGACCGACAAGCAGTAAGCATCACAATACAGTTTGTAGCATTGTGCATGTCGTTTCCTCAAAAGAGTATGATTAGTGGTAGATATTGCAGCCCTACCCTATTTACTTATTATTTTAATTATGTTATTTATTTCGTTCCATTGCAATCTTATTTCGTTTCATTCAAGATATCTAGTTTAGAAAATTCTCTTTAAACATATTTAAACCAATCCTCATGGGAATGATCTCATACTTTACAATTTATACTATCATTTTAATCTTGTGCACTTGCGAGTAAAACGTACAAATATAAACGTATTAGTTAGGTGGATATTTGCACAAATAGAAGCCTATTATTTATGTTATTTGATGACTGGTGGATGGGTTAAAGCTAGGAAGCAAACCACTAAGTCATTTACAAGTTAAATGATTTTGTCAAGGCGTTACACCATATTCCCCACAAGCTTGAGACTGGTCCAATAAGTGTTTTCCCTTATCGATACCCCCACTATCAAAAAACTGAAATTAAGAAGATAGTTTCAGGACTCTTGGAATCAGGGGTAATTTGATCTAGCACTAGTCCTTACTTGTAACGCCCAATTTTATATCAATAAAACCATAAGTAGAAATCTACGATTCCCACGTGACATTACTACCTCAAAGATTAGTCTCGCAACGGATATATTTTTTTCTTTTAAAAACACTAAGAAACAACTAAATTACACAATAGAGCTGACTGAAATACCTCGTGCATTAAAATACGTTAGATGTTTTAATATTACAAACATGTGCATACTAGATGCACCAAATAACAGATAGTTGCAGCATATACCACAGACGACATATAATTGCAACTTCAAGCTGTTTAGATATATTACAAACCATATTTAATAAAATCAAAACACACAAAATACGAAGAGACATATTCACAACAAAATAACGTCTCCCTTGGGATGTAGTATATCCCTATATAGAAATGTCTAATAATCATCAAAATTGATGAAGGGGTCTTTGCCTTCATTTCCTGCATCACAATCTATGTAAACATGATATCATCACATTTACGTAGGCAAACAAGTGAGTCTACTCCATCCCAATATAAACAGGTAATTGAATTATTGAATAAGCATATGATAGATATAATGAATGAAATGAATGGGTTTTCATGCATCATTGTGAAGGCTTTGTTCAGTCGTAATGCAACATGAAATTACACTCCGCTCATAATGGGCCAACCCCGGATTAACACACTATTACACCTCCCCCTCTTAGCAGATTATTGGTTTGCATTGGAACCGACATTCCAGCCTCTGTTCTTATTACTTGGTTTAGGGACAAGGGTCTTGCCCACTGGATCAGCCATCTCCCCCACCACATCACCAGCTGGGACAAGGCCTCTTTTGTCCATTGGATCAACCATCTCCCCCGCCACATCACCAGCTTAGTGTCACATCATTACCATTTCACAGAGTATGCAGATGTATTGTATGAGCAATTTATAACACATGCAAATGAATAAACAATAACTGAATATAAAAGAAAACAGCGTCAGCCCCAGTAAATACTTCCATACTTACCCTACTTTCGCAGAATAATAGTAATCCACCACTGCCTAGCAATATGGATACACAAATAACATACATCATTGACCAATCAATAATAATTGGTCAGTCTTCAAGATCCTTGCTCTTAGCCTTTATTATTATCCATCATTTCATTTTCATTATTTGATTTTATCCATATATATACAAGTCATATTTGTGAGTATTCTCACATATTGTTCATAAATTTATTCAAAGCATTTAACTTATGAAATTCCACATAACTGAGGACATGCCATAAGGATCCCATTGACAATAATGTAAATAATCCAATATTGCACTCGAATACCCCACCAAAGTAAGAGCATAATTCGAGATGAGTATTTAAACAAATAAGAGGTAATACTACATAAACGTCCCCACTATTAGTAAGGGCTTATTATGAGTTATATGTATAGTATTGTAAGAATCTCTTATAGCCAATTTTCATTAAACTTCATGCTTATACCGTCGAAAGGCAAGGCCACCATAACGTTTACACATGATTTTGAGTGTTAACCACTATAAGATTAAAAATAACAACCAATAAACAATATATATAGGTTGATATTACAAGTCCTTTAAACCTTTTCCATTTTCCTTTGAAAACAAGCTTTGCTTGCTCCCATTTTTAATTCTTTTGAGCACTTTAAGTTCCTTGAACTAAACCAATAACAAACACACTTCAAACATACATTAGATACATCAAATATATGTTAGATAAATCAAATAACAGCAAAGAACACTAGCAAAACAGATTAGCATAAAAAATCCACAAAAATACCCCATAGAGGCTGAAGAGGTGTAGGATGAGTTCTTGGTGTTTTCTCATGATTTCAAAGCCCAAAGATCAATGGAAACATTATACAAAATAGTTTTAGAACCCTCCAAAGTGATCATACACAACCCGTGCGAGCAGGTTGTGAAAAACCACAAAAATTCCCCCAACACCCCTCTATTGAGCCGGTTTTGAAGCTGAAATAGGAGGATGATGTTTTCATACCTCAACTGGACACCAAAGTGACTTCTAAAGGTTGGAATACCTTCTAGACACCTCAAGGATGATTTTGTATGAGTTCTGGATAGCTTGGAGAAGATTTGCACAAAAATTCCCCAAAGGCGCTCGAGTAGGCGTGAATGGTGTGAAGGTGGAACTTTTCTGTTTTGGGTGCAAGGGTTGAGTGATTTCGGTGCTGGCCTCTCTTCTCCTATTTATAGGTGAAGCCAAGGCTTCAAGTGACCTGCCCCTCACGCACAAGCAGCCTAGTCTTGTATGGAAAGCAAACTTTCCATGCAAGTCATCCAAAGTCTTCGCAAGTCAACGTTACTTTTAGACTTTTTGGCTTTTTGCTCTTTATTTTCAGCAACTACTCCTACTGCCATATGTCATCACCCTAAACTCCCAAATTAGTGAAGAGCCGGCCCTACCTAGGGAATTTAGCAGTTTTAAGCTAAATTTGACAGTTTGAGGTTTTAGGCCAAAAGTCAACTGTCTCGGAATTGAATTTTGATTTCACCAAACAGAAGTAAAAACCATTTATATACTAAATAGAGTCCATTTATGATATAAAATCAAAATGGTGAAATTCCATTTTAGAAATAAGGCACAGGTCAAAAGTGTCACGTAAGCGATTAATAGTCATCTTTATGCCTAAAAGGTCAACGGATTGACTTTTTTTTAAAGTCTACTATGTCATAGAGGGTTTCGATACAAGCATAACGGGCTTCATTTTGAGTAAAACTAAGTTCGTTTGACCCAATTTTTTATACTTACCAAATTGGTTGCTAGAAAACGATCCTTTTCTAAAGAGAGTTTTAAGGATTTTAACCAAAAATCTATTAAAACTCCACGAACGCCTCTAAAACCATTACCATAGCTAAATGATAATGTTTCCACAACATATATCATTTTGTTTAATAATATGTTTAAGAGATTAGAATTCCTCGGGCGTCACATTACTCATTGCCAGTCTTATTGGTGAAGAAACATGATGGTTCTTGGCATATGTGTGTTGACTATTGGGCCCTAAACTCACCATCAAGGACAAATTCCCCATACCTGTGATTGACGAGCTTTTGGATGAATTGCACGGTGCAAAATTTTTCTCTAAATTGGATTTGAGGTCTGGTTACCACCAAATCAGAATGTACTCCAAAAATGTAGAAAAGACAGCATTCCAAACTCACCAAGGGCACTACGAGTTTCTCGTTATGCCATTCAACCTCACCAACACACCATCAACATTCCAAGCACTCATGAATGATGTCTTCCCCAAACTTCTACATAAGTTTTTCCTTGTGTTTTTTGACAACATATGAATTTCTAGTGAAAATTGGGAGGATCATCTTATTCATCTAAATAAGGTGTTAAATTTTACGAGAAAACAGATTTGTGAAGAGAGAAAAATGCCAATTTGGGTTGGAAAAAGTACAATTTCTTGGCCATGTATTAGTCAAATTAGGGTATCAATGGATCCGGAAAAAATAAAAGCTATGATGAGTTGGCCTATCCCAAACTATAAAGGCTTTACGGGGTTTTTCGGGATTGATGGGGCATTACCGAAAATTCATTAGAAAGTATGGGGAAATAACAAAACCTCTTACTCAACTTCTAAAAAAAGATGCCTTTGGGTGGTCACCACTAGCTGAGCATGCCTTTAGCAAATTAAAAAAAGCCATGACTCAAGTCCCCGTCCTAGCATTACTAGATTTCTCTAAAGAGTTTTTAGTTGAGTGTGACACATCTGGGGGAGGGATAAAGGTTGTTTTGATGCAGGACAGGCGTCCCATTGCGTATTTCAGCTAAGCCTTGCAGGGACGGAACCTCCAATTGTCCACATATGAGAAGGAGATGCTTATGTTGGTCACAGCAGTGCAGAAATTGAGGCCATATCTGCTGGACAGCCGCTTCATTGTTCACACAGATCAAAAAGGTTTGCAATATTTGTGGCAACAAGCTATTACAACTAACGCACAACAAAAATGGCTGATTAAATTGCTCAGTTATGACTTCACAATTGAGTACAAGAAGGGCTAGAAAATGCCGTAGCGGATGCACTATCCTGGAGGTTGTGATACTTTGGCTGCCATTTCACACCCCATACCTCAATGGTTGGGGCCAATAAAAGAAGAAGTTGCTGCTCCTTCGAATATGCAACAGTTGGTAAGGAAGATTGAAGCTGGAGAGATGGTAGGGCTGTGGGAATACAAAGGGGGACTAATATACTTCAAGAACAGAATATACCTGGAGGTAAATTCCCCTCTTATTTCTACCATCGTCAATGAATACCATTCAAGCACTCATGAAGGCTTTCACACGACACTCCATAGAGTACGAGTTGTTTTTTATTGGGCTGGAATGAGGGGAAATATTCGGAATTTTATACAAGGTTGTGATGTGTTCCAACGGCATAAAATGGAGACGACCCAACCTAGTGGTCTATTGCAGCCTTTGCCCATTCCGGAGGCGATTTGGATTGATATTTCTATGAATTTCATAGATGGCTTACCGACCTCCAAGGGAAAGACAACCATATTTGTGGTGGTCGATAGGTTGTCAAAATATGGACATTTCACCTCACTTAGTCACCCTTATACAGCCCCTACTATGGCACAAGTCTTTTTTGATAATATTTTCAAGTTGCATGGGATCCCCAAAACGATAGTGTGTGACAATGATCTAGCTTTTACAAGCTCTTTTTGGATGGAACTCTTCCACTTGAATGGAGTACAATTTAATTTCAGCTCCGCATACCATCCTCAAACTGATGGTCAATTAGAATTAGTAAATCGCACCATTGAAATGTATTTACAGTGCTTTACATGCTCCAAGCCTGGCGATTGGGTTTGATGGTTGCCATGGGTAGAATTTTGCTACAACACAAGTTATCATTCATCATTGGGAACCACTCCTTTTCAGGTTGTTTATAGGAGAGAACCACCTACTCTATTATCATATGTGCCCAACACTTCTAAGGTGGCAGCTGTGGAGCAAATCTTGGTGGACAAAGATATGATTGTTAAAGAAGCCCGAGAACATTTGAAAGAAGCACAAGCTCAAATGAAGAAGGTCAATGATCAACACCATCAAGAGAGGGAATTCCAGGTGAGGGATTGGGTTTATTTGTGCCTACAACCACATAGGCAAATGTCCGTTACAATGAGAAGGAATTTGAAGCTACCCCCTGATTCTACGTGCCCTATCAGATCTTGAAAAAAATTGGTGTTGTCTCTTACAAGCTAGCGCTACCATCAAGTTCCAAAATACACCTTGTTTTTCATATATCTTTGTTGAAGAAACAACTGGGCACAACTATTCAAGTACAAGAGAAGTTTCCATATGTGGATACCGTGATAAGGGATTTGCTGCCAAGACTTGGAGCTGCACTAGAATATTGCACCAATAGGGGTATTATGGAAGTTTTAATCCACTGGGAGGGACTTTCTCCAGCCAATGCAACTTGGGCGATCTTGGATGAAATTCAACAACGCTTTCCACATTTTGACCTTGAGGACAAGGACAATCCTAAGGAGGAGGGAGTGTTACCTGTGGGAGATTAGAAGAGTGGTGAAGTATGGAAGCAAGTGCAGTGCAAATATGTTTAGTTCATTATAGATATATTAGTTTTTATTATTATTAGTAATTGATCACTTTCAACTCTCAAATGTTGAGTAGTGTTCGGGTGTTAGAGCATCTCCAGCAAAGCTTGTAAATTGGTCATAATAGCTAAATCGAGCTATTATAACCCACTTTCTTCCTCCAGCACACTCTAAAATAAATGTTTACCATTAAAGTTATTACAGTAAACTTTCATATATGAAAGTTTACTGTAGCAGCTTCTACTAATATTATAATCATTTCTTATTCTTTTTTTATTAAGTTCTTGGCCACTTTTTGTCTTTCTCTTCTCTCCCTCTTTTCTCTCCCTTTTATCCCTCTTTCTTTCTCTTCTTCTCATCTTCACTAAGGCTGTCACAGAATCCTCTCCCTTTTTTTTTTCCTCCCTTCTCTCCCTCTTTCTTTCTCTTCTTCTCATCTTCTCCGAAACTGTCATGAAATTTCCTTTTTTTTTTGTTTTTGTTTTTTCTCTTTCTCTCTCTCACTCTCTCTCTCTCTCTATCTCTCCCTTTTCTCCCTCTTTCTTTCTCTTCTTCTCATCTGGATTCTGCACCCACAATCTTCACCGAAAGGAAGTTTGTTTTCCCTTGAGTGTTGGCAAAAAAAAAAATTTTAAAAAAGAATGAAAAATAATATTTAAAAGCAAATAGAGTGTAAAATAAAGGATCTGCTGGAGTATGTACTGAAAAAATAGTAGTTAAAATAGAGGGTTGTACTTTTTCACTACCTAAAGTAACTACTATTGCTGGAGATGCTCTTAGTTGTTTTAGTAATATGTGTTTTATGTTGGGTCTGACTCTTAGTGTTGTGAGATTGGGAGTCTTAATTGCTAGGAAGCTTGGGTTGGCGTAGGAGTCATAGATGAAAGTCAATTTCTAGTAGGATTCTATTTTTCAGTGTAATCATTTCCTTTAAATACTGCATTGCTTTTGAATAAAAATTTAATCTAGAATTTATTCAAACCTTGTATTTGTAAAGAGTTGAGAGCTCATCGAATTGCTCTAACAAAGGAGGTCTAAGATTCTTTGAAAATCTTAATGCTAGAATTGTTTTCTTCTTAATTTTCCAAAAATAGGAAAACAAATAAAGAACAATCCTGGTAATTTTCTAGTTCAGAAACCAGTTACACGTTCATTCACACAAAAACGTAACAAGGTTGCTAGTTGATGTCGTTCAAACTGCCATTCCAAGTCGACAAAAAAAAAAACAAAAACCAGAAGAAGAAATATTACCCCAAAAGTTCAAGTTGTGAGTAACTCAAAATGGATATAAGCAACAATTTACAGATTTTTGTATGGTATACATAGATGATATTCTTTTGTTTTCTAAAAATAATGGAAGAACAGAAGAAACACTCTAAAATTATCTGTGAAAAATTTATCAAAACATAACACCATCCTTCTATAAATACTTTGCCACGTCGGCCTTGTGAAAGGTTGGTAATAGAGCATAGAGATAGAGTACCGTTCTGATTTAATGTAACGCAACTATTGGTGATGATTTCATAGAAAATGATATGATAGATATAATGAAAACAAATAAAAATATTTTAATTGAAAAAAAAAGAAAAAAAAAAGAAGTAGCAAACACCGTCTATAGTCACCATAAGTCAAACAAGAAAACAAAAAGCTTGGAGAAAAATATACTTATATCTTTCGAACTTGCAACCTTTTCGGCAAAAACATCCTCAAACTTTCACTTGTAACGCTTAGCACCTTCAAGCTGTCAGTTAATTGCAATTTGGCTCTTCAAATAGATGGAAAATTGTGCACGTGACACAGGATGTTGAAATTAGCCTGAAAAGTTTTTTTAAAAAAATAAAACAAAATAAAAAAAGAGTGGCGTGACCACCCTTTTTCTTTGTTTCATTTTTTTCTCTTCTTTATTATTATTTTTTTTAATTATTTTTTTCAAGAAAAAGTTTTTCATGTGTTAAATGTGCAATTTTTTGGTCCTTTATTTTTAGCACCAACATCTTATGCAAATCCACCATTGAATTATGTAGGTCTCATAGATTCAATAGTAAATTTACACATATCTTGTACGAAGATAGACAGGAGATGTGCTTGGTATATCTCATGTTTTGTGCTAGGAAAAAGTCCACATACCTACCACCCAATTGATAATATCTCCCTTCAAACTTTCAATTGTGATAATCTTCTCTCAAATTACTAAAAAATTGTCAATATCTCTCCTCCTCCACCCCAAGCAAGAAAAAAGACAAAAATTACATTACAAATTTTTCAATATGACAAAAATATCGCAATAAATTAAAAAATAATAATAATTTTCAATTTTTTTCCAAAAAATAAAATTCTTAAATTTAAAGAATAATTAATTAATTTTAAAATTTGACCACCCTTGATTTTTTTTCTTTTATTTATTTTTTATTTTTATATTTAATTTTCTTAAAATTCTTAAAATTCTTCTTTTTATTTTATTAAGTGTATTTTCATCATTAAAAAGACATTGACAATTTTTTGTAGTTTAGAGAGAACATTATCCAAATTAAAAGCTTGAAAAAACATTTTCAATTAGTTAATAGTTTGAAGGTAATACGTAAACTTTTCCCTTTGTATTATTTCTGTAATGATTTTTGTGTTTCTAGAACATTAGAGGTCTTGAGAGCATTTGAAGAAACATTGAGAAGAGACAAATATTGCATAGCCTAGGCTTCAGAAAAGAGATTCTTGGGATTAGGTAGCTTTGAGGTGTACGGAAGCTAAGGGGGTGTAAACGAGCCGATCTTGAACGAGTAGTGCTTGCTCGAAATCGGTTCGTTTGATTTTTTTCGAGTTCGAGCTTGACACGAACCTTGTTTTTGAGTTCGAGCTCGGCTCGCCAAGGTGAGATCCTTGTGCAAGCTCGAGCTCGAGTACTCGATTCAAGCTCGGCTCGAGTCGAACCTCTCGAATTCGGTGTGCAGGTGGGCCGTTCTGGTCAGGAGGTTGAGATCGTGGTCGTGACGTTTTAGGTCGACTTCAAACTCGGCCTAGTGAAAGATGGGGAAGATTGATCGGAGCAATAATTTGTAGTTAGCAAAAAGGGAAGAAAAGTGTTAGGCAAAGGAAAGAAGAAAAAAGAAGAAAGCTGAAAAAAGGAATGGTCTGTAAGAAATGCGAAGAAAATGGAGAAGAAGAAAGCTGGAAAAAGAAAGGAAAATGTCTGTAGGAAACGTGCAAGGGAGAGTTTTGTTACAAAAAGAGTATTTTTTTTTTCTTTTGCAAGTGTTGAAGAAGATTTTTGTTCAAATGGAAAATGTGAAAACAAAAGAGACTGATGCGTGGATTTGAAAGGAGTGTTGACAAATCTGGTGTTTCCATGCTTCAAGGCAAACGTGGCAAAAGATTAGAATGTTTTGAAAAGAGAGCTATCTTAGCTGGAACGCATAAGAAGATTTTAAAATATGGAAAGTGGCTTACAGTTGTTTATGAGTTTTATATTTTGTTTTTTCTTTTAAGTGAAGCCGATGTGTTTTGTTAGCAGTGGCTTTATGTTGTTAAACTTAAATAAAAATTAAAAAAGAAAAAAAAAAAAAAAAACGTGGATGCAATGGGTGGCTTACTTTTTTAAAAAAAAAAAATTTAAAAATTTGGTTTTTTACCTTACTTTTTAAAAATAAAAAATAAAATTGAGAATAAGAAATCATGTGAATTTTTTTATTAATTTTGGTTTAATTCAAATTATGACATATGTGTTTTTACTAAACTAAGAAATATGAATAACTATTTTATTCCATCCTCCTCTATACCTAGGAATAGATATTCCTTTTTCTAATGGAATAATTTTTTACTAGCTGATTATATAAAAAATTGAGAGAGATTTTAGTGAAATTTAATGCAAAATATAAATTTGAAAATGAAACCTAAATTTTTTGCCTTCCCAAATGATCCAATTGGCTACGGAAAAAGTTTGGATAAAATAATACCCTACTTTCCTTCATGACATTCTTATTTCTGACCGATGTACAATTTGATTTTCTAAATGAAATAATAAAAGTTCACTTAAAAATAAATAACAGGTGATCCAATTGACTGAATAGTATTTGAACACATACTTAATTCTTTAATATTCACCACTTAATTTGAAATGTTATAAAAACTTGAATATCAAAATTTAATAACTAATTTTGCATCTCAAAAAGCAAGAAGAATAATTTTTCAATAAAAATATAATATTTAATTAATATTAATATTTAAGAAAAATGTCTCATTTAAACTTATCGCCTTAGACTCCAAAATATATTGAGTCGGCCCTAAGCGTAGTACTAAGTTAGTATATATTAATATATGAATTATCATAATATGTAATTATATTATTACAAATTACACTATAAATATAATTATATAAACATGATTATATTACTATACTTATAACTTAATTGTTTAATATTCATAGCTTAATTATGTGAACTCGTATTCTTAGATCATATCATTTAACAAACTTATATGATAACATAAGTTCTATTGATAGACAATTGTAAAAATAGTTAATAAATATTAACTAACCTATATGACAACATATATTAAATTTGTAACATTAACAATCATGGACTCATAGTTAACTACTTTTTTTGTTTTTATTTTTCTTGTAGTTAGTTAACTAATATTAATATGTTATATATTCTAATTATATTTGCAAACTATATAACATTACATACCATATGAATTTGTATACTTATAGTTATATTACATTATGTGGCTATAATTTATACTTATAGGCTTATAGCTTAATTTGTAATTAGATATATTTATTTTTGTAATTATATATATTTATTATCATTATGAGTCATAATTATTATAATTCTTAAATATTTAATAATAATACTTAGATCATATGATATTTATGAATCATATTTATCCTAAGTATATAATGATAATGCTTAGAAGTTAGATCATATGACCATATAATCTAAATATGATCATGTTATCTAAATTGTAATAATAATAATACTTAGAAGTTAACATATACATATTACATAATAATTAATGACTAACTTCAAACTACTTATAGCTTATATTAATTAAGTTGCTTCTTAATTTAGTAATACTAAGTTTTTATACATTAATTGAATTGTCAATATATATACATAGATACATATTTTTATTAATTTGCTAATGATACTATGTTAGTTAATTAACATTAATATATTAATTAATAGTTAGAATAACATATATTAAGTTTGTAAAATTAACAATAGTAGTTAATATATATGTTTTAACTTGTTAGTATACTACTATTTATTGTAAACATAGAGTAATAATATACATTCTACATGTATACTTTATAGTATACATTGTATCTAACTGTCTAAGTATCTAGATACGTAATTATTTTATTATAATAAAATCTGTATACTTATGTGATAATTGACATTATGTAATTTATATGGTTATAATTTATATCATAGCTTAATTAATTTGTGTATATATATATTAGAATTAAAAAAACTTATCATATACTTGTAAGATAATTATAATCATTATAAGTCATAATTTTCTTAATTTCTAAATATTTAATGATAGTACTTGGATCATATGTTATGATCATATTCATATGATATAAATTACAACAACAATATAATCATATGTTACAACGTTACATTATTATATGATCATATGGTCCTAAAATATTATATAATAATATAATTAAATATTTGAATTGTCATTAAATCATATGAATCATATGATTAAATATTGATATTATTCATTTGTTCTATACAATATACATATAAGTTATATAACCAATTAATTATTGGTACTTAATATATTTTGACTATTGTTACTTAATAATAAATATACTATATAACCTTTTATATATATATATACAAGTCGAGCCTTATATGAACTTGTTCACGAACATTAATCGAATTTAGCCGAATTTATATGAGTTTGTATCGTTTAATAATTGAGCATAATTTCGTGTTTACGAACGGCTCATGTAATAACCAATTCGAACACGAGTCAAACTGAGTAAAACCGATTCCGAGTATATTCACAAGTAGCTCTATTCGTTTTGACCCCTACTTAAAAGGATCAACATGTCAGGTTGTGATATAAAGACTTATGGTTAAATCGAAGAGTTGGAATTGTGAAGACCCTTCCTATTTCCTAGATTGAGATTGAGAGGTGGTAATTGGTAAAAACCATCTTGTTAGTAATCCACAGTATTTACCGGCCTTCTCTGTTTATCATTCCTAGCGGGCTAGAGCACTAATCAAACAAGTTGATCGTACCTTTTTTTTATTTAGAGTGGGTCTTCGTTTCAAAGGGTTGTGACCTATGGAAGATGCAGCAGCAATGCTTAAGCATCTATGGCGTTATATTATTATATCAGGTCGAGGTGAATAAGGAGTAAGAAGATCCTTGACCTAATAATCAAATTGAAACAATTAGCCATTTCTTTATGGCATGACAAATAGCAACCCCACTGGTTCACTTATCAATAATAAGTACATGATCAAATGCTCGATTCACTTATCTATCAATCCCCAAATAATTCTCATGTCCCCAAGCAGAACTCACCGCGGTGGCTGTAAGTTTCATAGAAATATCTTAAGTGGTTAATTTTATTTATTTATTTTCTGCTTGATAATCAATTTACGCAACTGACTGGATTTGAACTTTGTGATTTTATCTATCCACCATCTACTACATTCAACCTACATCGGGAACTTCCAAATGAACAAAAAAAAACGGGGGGGAGGGATAGCGCTTAAGAGATTGTATGTAACCCATTCCTCTTTGAATTAATGAAAATTTGATATTTGCTTATACTTTTCTTGTTTTTCTAAAATAACAGCACATACAGCAAAATGTAGAGTGATTTAGTCACATTTAGTTTACATACCAACACGTCCCATGCACTCCAGCTAGGGCGGAGTTTGTGCCTCTTTTCCGTCCCATTTTACACACAAGTTCTGACGACTTGAAATGTAATTGAGGCACACCTTTCAGCTTTCAGCTTTACATCCTGACAAGAAATGAATCAATCCGGGCATGACTAACCCAAGTTATCTTTGACTTCCTCATACACCTGCATAACCTAACCATTGCGCACCAAATTCCAGCTAAATGCAGAATAAAATAAAGAGGGCTTTTAATGCACTTTGAGAAAAAGACCACGAAAGGAATGAAGAGGGCTGGGGTTTGGGATTATATTTTGCAGACACAACATCATTGACCATGCAAATATGCTGTACCAAACCCACACAAAAATAATCATGGACACAATCAACAAAGGGAATTCAGGAGTTACACTACCTCACATGCGCCTTGATTTCTGCTGCGGAGGGTATCCAGTCATCCCCATTGCCGGATCTTTCCTTCTCAACTGCTTAAAAAAATGGGGCATTAGAAATAGGAACCATTTGATAACAAAACGACTAGGACTCAACAGAATCAACCTGCTGCTGCTGCTGCTGATGCGTCTGGGCAGAAACACCCCGCTGCATCTGAATGCCACCAGGATTCATTCCAACGGGCATCCCTGCCTGAGATGTTAGGTTATAAGCAGACATGCCTGGCTGCATCCTTTGCATGCCACCTACTGCCATCTGCCGAGGGACAGATCTCATTGTCCCTCCATGAGCACCAGGCATGTTCCCAGAAACTGCATTTCCAGATGATACCTAGTCCAATGAATCAGAGAATGAGCAAGCACACATCATCCAGAGAAGAAAAATAAGAGACACACATGCACATATATACCGGTTGTGAAGGTTGAAGACTAGTTGTCCCTTCAAAATCTGTAGTGGTGTCCACTGGACGAGTAGGATAGTTTACAACTTTCTCCACAGATGGGCCTACCAGTGCACTGAAATTGATGTAACATATTTCTCGTCAAAATGTAGGAAATACACTTGTGCATATGCTTCAACATTACTTCTACTAGAAGTTTTGCTTATCCAACTCATCCATCTGCTGAGTTAACCGTTTTATCTTCGTTCTTTTTTTCTTACTTATCTTTCTTTCTTCAGTGGTTGTGATGCAAAATACTAGAAACATTGGAAAATATAAAACAAGTTTATATTAACTTATAACAAGTATACAGCATTTCGAAAAGAAAAAAAGAACAAAAAAAAAAAAAAAACCCTTACTTCCGCCCTGGGAGAGGTTCAATCCGAAAATACCTGAAAAGCAAAACACGGAGGGCACTAAGAAAGTGATATATAGTAACTTATAACAAGTTATAACTCTCCCATCCAAGAACGACATGCAGCTATATGATAGCATCTAGTATTGTTCGGTTGAACTAGTGCTCATAGAAGCATATTCAATTATGCCCCACAATCAAAGGTCATAATGTTAGACACTTCATCAGGGTAAATACGACACCCAGATTAAAGTCCTACAAGTGGTAAAAAAGCTTTCTCTACCACACATAAATGCATTAATTAGGGGATAAAGGCAAGCGTCAACACCAAGAAGAAAGACATTCTTTCATGCACAAAAAA
>FXXK01000391.1:433340-540216 GCA_900184695.1 Betula pendula
AAACCATCTGAAAATAGTTGGTATATTGATAAAAAATGAGAGACAAATTAGTACATTTATGAACATATGCATCTTTTCAAACCCAACTCCACCCCCCTCAAAAAAAAAGAAAAAGAAAAAGAAAAAACATATAGGAAGCCTTGAATGATGAGTCACAATGCCAGCCTAACCTTTAATAGTAGGATGCATTTTCCTAAACCAGACTACTTTATCCAAGTAAGCAATTCAGTTTTACCAAGAAAAAATGGAAAAAGAGGTTTCAAGGGAAATTGGCAGGATAACAATAGTCAAGGGCTTTCGTGTACTGAAATATAAAGCCTACAAATGTAGGCATTTGATGAACTCAGGGAGTGTAACAAGTTGAGGTCCAAAACCTCAATATCTCTCTCAAAATTAAGAGTCCAACCAAAACCTAATTGCAAAAAACAAACAATCAATGTGAAATTGCATATAAATATTTATGCAATAATCTGGGAAGCAAAATAGATATTCACATATGCCACCATGAGTGTCACAAATGTTGACTCAGCATCCTGTCAGGTTATCATATGATCTAATGTGTGAGGAATAAACCAAAAACTTTGACTATAAATTTCTTGAGAGCCAAGTGCATGCATATACTACCTGAGCAGTATTCAAGATCACTGAATTGCCAAAAATCTAAAATAGTGACTACACAACTTTGGGATTTCCAGAACTTCCCACTTAGTAATACACATAGCCATCTCTGGTCTGTGTAAGCATGGAATAAGAAGATGCACAGTCAGATGCATTACTGTCTTTCCACCATAATGAGCAGAGTCTATGGGACTAGAGGACAAAAGGTTGCCCTCGGAATTCAGATTCCTCCAACAGAATGCAGACGAGAAGAAGAAAGCTGATTCTATTGGGTTGAGAACCTTTTTTTCTTTTTTGCAAATAGAAAAATGAAAAATCAGGTCGTATCCAAAATTCAGACACCACCAAGAAATGAAAATAAAACAGATGTCATGCTGGATCCATGTTTTATGGTCAGATAAACAATGACTCGATGAAACATTAAGAGAAATCAACCCCAGCTTCCCCGCGACCCCCCCCGGGGGGGGGGGGGGGGGGGATACCATAAAACAGCAAATAATTTCTATAGGAGAAAACAAGAGAGAGAGAGAGGAGGTCATACTCATGCTCTAGAGCTTGTGAAGCAGTTATTCGCTTCCGAGGATCATATCTGCATATAAAGAAAATCATCCCACAATCAGATCTGCATGCATTATAGCTAGAAATATAGTATAGCATGAATTACAACTGGAACCCCAGCCAATTACAGACAGGTTTTTCACTAGTACAAATTGAGGACCTCAATCTGATTGCCACCCCCTACAAGTACTTCACAGAAATGTCTAAATAAAAATTTAAAGAAAAAAAAAATGCTAAGAATGACATGATGAGAATTTATTCCATGCGTGTCCATGTGTGTCCTTGAGGCAGCAGTGCCTTTAGAGACTATCATGACTTCCTCAATCTCATTGTGCAAAAAAATTGGTGGTGGATTGATTTATAAGAGAGAGAGAGAGAGAGATAGGAGTTTGGTGTAAGATTTTAGTTTTAAGATGGTGGCTGCCAGAGGTATCAGGGTCTCATGTGGGGGCCAGTGGCAAATAGGCGAAGGCGCTATGGCAGATCAAGGTGGGTGCCAGTGTTTGTATACTTGGGTTGCGACTTTTGCACTTTTTAATAAATTGCATTTACTTATAAATAAAATAAAATAAACCTAGTAGAAAATAAAAACAAAACAAGAAAACTACACTGACACCCATTATATTTTCTATTAGTATTATAATGAAAACATTAAAGAAATAATAAGAATTGATGATTGTTTTATATATGGCAGATGCATAAGCCACATAGATAATGTTCTTCTATTTAATCACACCTCAGTCAATGCTTATAGTGACGTTGACATATTAACATGACCTCAGAGACTCAATTGAGTCTTTCAAACAAGACCAAATTTCAAGAACAAAATTGTAGTTAAGCTAGTAAGATATCAAATAAATAGCTAGCTTGAAGGCACCACATACTCAAGCATCTTAGATAGGAGGTCATATGCAGGACTTTTTGTAGAGAGATGAACGACACTATTAAGGCCATTACTGTCGCTGAAAAAAAATAAAATTAAAAAAGAAATTAAGAACAATAAGAAACAAACAAACCATAAACAAATTAAGCCTCGCAAGTGAGAAAGTATCCAATAATATGATATATGAAATAATTTGTTTTCTTTTTTTCCTTTTTTTTGTTTTTTTTTTTTTTTGACAGATAAATACACAACTCCTGCACCAGTACGAGATTGAACCCGTAACCTCACCCCTTCACCCCTCACTAGAGGAGATACCACTTGGTACAAAGGCCATTGGCCTATCCACATAAGTTCCTCAAATGACTATTTCACTTTTAATACCTGATTTGGTAAAATAAGGAAAAAACTTACTACTTGTGCGATTGTATATGCTGCACATCTTGTTGCCAATGTGGAAGATTTAGAAGTGTTGGCCACTTTTCTTGTGTGGGATGGCCTTATGCAACAACAATAAACTGTGATATAGCTTTGCAACATATAAAAGTAAAAAAAGGGATCCAATATGAAAGTAACCAGAAAAATTACCTAGGACCTTGAATATCTTGTCAAGTTGATCAAGCTGCACAAGCAGAAAAATATATTAAAATGCATTGTACATGGTTCAGACTAGGAAATTACATCTTGCAAATGGGAAGTCAATTAAGGAAGCTAAACTTTCAAGAGATATAACATCAAAAACAACATTGTACCTGGAAAGGATTCGATGGGGCCTTGACTTCTGCACCTTGAAAAAGTGGCTTCAAAGTCAAAAGCTCAGCAAAAATGCATCCAACAGCCCACATATCTAGATGCAATATTAAGGATTCACTTATCAAAAGGATTTAGTGCTTTCTTAATTCACTTACGCTCATATAGTGGCATGCAATATGGCAAAAAATTACACCAGAATTTATCGTGAGCAGTTTTCAACATTTACTTCATTTATGATATATTAGCTCTCATTTCTTCCATTAACATTGAACTTTCTTCCCTGTCAATCTTAATAACTTGTGCAGTAGAATTCCCTTCCAATTCAAGTTAAAGAATAATGTACCAACTATGCCATGCAACAAACATTAGTTTAAACCACCGTTTCTAGTGTAAGTATGCATACGAAAGGAAACACAACACGTCAAAAATCAACAAGTATCACCCTAGCAAAACTCTAATTTGAGAAAACAATCAATATGTATAATGCAGTACAAACCCATTAGTGTCAAAAGTAGAGCAAATATAAATATCTATTGGCAACTTTGTTTGAACATAATGACAGAAAATGGTGCTGTTGTATGGAAAATTGTGCCTTCTTGTATTATGTGGTGTTTGTGGAGGGAACGTAATGACAGAAACTTCGAGGACCAAGAAAGAACTTTAGAGGAGCTTAAGGCTTTTTTCTTGTATACTCTTTTTTCTTGAACAGCCGCTTATCTAGCTCCTTTAGAGATTAGCTATAATGAGTTCCTTGTACACTTTTCTTCCCCTATTTAGGCAGTCCTTTGTATACTTCCTGTGTACCAGGGTTGCGCTTTTGCGCTTTTAATATATTTTCTCTTACCTATAAAAAAAAAAAAAACTTTGTTTGAACATACAAATGCATGGATCTATTATGTGCTTTTGTAAATAGAAGAATGCAGAATATGGTGTCAAGGATACCAACGGCACTTGTGTAGTGCTTTGCCCCAAGCAGCAACTCAGGTGCACGATACCAAATAGTTACCACGACCTGCAAGTAATAATCAATAAATCAACTTGCAGGAAACCAAAGTATCATAAAAACATTAGCAAATAACTTGTTAAATAACCAGCTTAATGGGGCTCTGGGGATTGGGGGCAAACCTTTCATATTCAAGTTCCCAAGATATCACATGACAAGTGAAATGCTAACACAGGTAAGAGAAGAGGTTCAAGAACCCAGTATATCACAAAGACTTCAAAATCCAAGTATTCAGCATATCAACAACAACTCACATACTGAGACAAATGCACTGTAAGCAAAGAGATGTCATTCACACCTCAAATGGAAACAACTTAGATTACCGTAAGATCAAGACATGGGCAACTTCATTTTAGTGGTCACCATATGTGTATTGTAGATTGGTACAGCTACTAACAGAAACCAGAGCACCCTGAAGGGTTTAGAAATACTATTTTCAAGAAGAGACTACAAATAAAAGAAAGCACTTGAGTTGGAAATGCCCAAATTTATAAAATTTGCAGTAAGATACTCCTAACTATCCTCACTTTCTTTGCTTCTAAAGTTATGGAATATTCTTCTTTTTTTTTTTTTTTGTGTTGCACGTACTGAAGAAACAGCTACATCTTGCAGATATGAATATCTCTCAGCCCCCACTCAAAAAGGTTTGAGAGAATCCAGTCACATGAAACTCTCTCTTTCTCTATCTTTACGACACTCTCTCTCTCTCTCTCTCCACCCTAGCAGTGGCGCGTGAAGGTGTGTCCCACTAGGGTTTTGCTACTTATCGCCTTTTGGAGTTCGGCCAGCCCTAGGCTACAAGATTCTGCCGTGGTGGTACAGTTTTGGGCCGTCCTAGGTCAGATTGTGAAGGGCCAGAGTTTTTGTTGGTGGGTCTTCATCCGAGTTTGAAGACGCTTTTTCCACCTGGATATTCTATTTCTGAGTTTTGGGTGGTTTCTCGGCTCTCGTAAGCTCGGGTCTCTCCATCAAACGTTGTTGAAGCGGCGTGTGGTAGCGCCATAGGTGAGTCTTGTCCAAGGGTCATGGAAAGCCGATTCTTTGTGGAGGCCAAGTCCTTCGTTTTTTTGGTGGTTAAGGGTAAGTCGGAGCTCTAGCTAGAGGAAAGGAGAAAAAGCCATTCAGGGGTTGTCTTCTTGGGCCCTTGGTGTGTCGCCTGATTGATAGTGACGATGGAGGAACTGTTGCGGAATACTAGAGTCGAGGATTTCATCAAATCCACTCAGGAGGCTTCAAATGTCATCACCGTTAGGAAGGGCGATAACAGGGCCAGTCGCTTTTGGGTGGTAGCGACTCAAGTTGTGGGGAGTCGGAGAGAGTTTATTATGCTGCCAGAAGGTCGTGAAGGGCAAGGATGGAGTAGATTTTCTTGGGTGCTGAGCAAAGTTATGGCATTCTTTGAAGCCATGAGAGGGCGTCTCTCTTCCGGTGACTCTCCATTGGTTAGGAAGAATGGGAAGATTCATGGCCCTAGGTTGGGGGTGTTTCTTGAGGCATCCTTGGTGGGTGGATCTGTTGAGGAGGAGGAAACTCAAAGACTGTGGATTATCCCGCAGCTAAGAACCGGTCTGTTTCTAATCTATGTGGTGGTGCAATCAAAGGTGATGGGACTAATCACACCGCTGATGTTTTATTGTGTGATGCTGCAAATGGGGGGAGGACTATGCAGAGCGAAAAGGAGAACTTGCTTTATCTTCTTTGGGCGTGGAAGGGTAGGTTCCAGAAGGTGGTAAAGGATTTGGACCAAGTATTGGGTTTGTTTGTTGATGGGCTAGTGAAGCTTGGGTCGGGTCGTAAGCCTGGTGGGCGCAAGAAGGTCTCCTGGGCCTTTAGGCGACACAAGCCCAAGCCTTCCATTCGTAAGTCTAAGCCCATGCTTCACATAGGGCCTCTTAAACCCAGCATCAAATCCAGGCTTAATTCGAAGGCTAGCTCCAAGATCAACTCCAGGCCCAATCCGGACCCAAGGACGTTGGAGACTTCAACGGAGGACATGCCGAAGGCTTCTCCGATGGTTGATTTGGCCTCAGGGATGTTGGAGACTTTGACGGAGGACATGCCGGAGGCTTCACCGATGGTTGGTCTAGGCCCGACGAGCTCTGCTAATGCCGATGTGCCCTAGACGGCAGGCTCGTCGCCGGCGTCCTTTCAAATATTGCCAAAATCTCAAACTTCACCGTTTTCCACTGTGCTGACTCAGCCAAGCGATGGGAGGAGCAATAAACCAACAAAAAGTCTTCTTAGGCGTGGCTTTCTCAACCCTCGCCGGTTGCTCTAGGTTTGAGCAAGGATGTTTCAGAGGTGGTGGATTGCACAGGTGGGTTTCCAAGGTCGGAGGATTCACCAAGTGTTGTGGCTAACGGGCCTCGAGCTATTGATGTGTTGTCCCCGTCACTGCTAATTCCTAAACCCGTGAAGTGCTATAACCACAAGATGAGGGACAAAAGATTTTTCAATGTAGATGATAGCTTGATCGTCGAAGCAGTGTTGACATCCTGTGTCCCGCCTATCTCTTCTATTGTGGATGATAGCTTTTTGGGTTGTGTGGGTTGTGGGTATCCCTTGTTGCCTCGTTTGAATTTCTTTTTGCTCGTTAGAAGCCTCTTGTGTATACTGCATATGTACTTAGGGGCGCCTTACGCTTTTTACTTACAAAAAAAAATCAATCCAGTAGAGCAATTGGTGAGAAGCCAAGACCCAGTGGCACACAAAAAATGAAAAAGTGATAGCAGTAAATCTGAGTTACTAAGAAGCTAAAAACTCCAATAAGCATCCATTGCCTTGAGCATTATCTGCTTGAGAACGAAAACACTGGACAAAACTAACTTACAATCTTAGTTCTTAAATCCATAAGAAAATCATCACAAGAGGCTTGCTCCAAGAAGCCTGGCTAGCCACATCAGGAAGTTCAGTGGAAGAGTATGGGGTTTGTTTGTTGGGAGACGTACATTTTTATACAAAGTTCAAGTTAGATTTTCCCAATTCAGAATTGGAATGCCTGGTTTCTTTCAATAAATTGCATGCAGTTCAGATTCCTCAACACACAGACACAGACACACACAAAAAGAGGATGTGTCTATCAGGGAACATGATAGATGTAGATTCCTCCTATGAAACTTTGTTAGTCCCGGCTAACTATCACTCCAAGGTATCTTCTTAAATGTGTTAGGCTGCTAGATTCAAGAGCTTGATGGTGACCATCAAAAACCTAGATATGGCTTATTCTGACAATATATAAAATAAGGGTAGGCCCAGTTTATTGATTCTTGTCATTGCATAGTACAGTGGCCCAATAAATTTTTGGTCAGATTTAGTTCAGAGATACCGAAACCCATTCTTGATCCTCTATGTGTTGGAGATCAATCCATGAATCAGCAATTATAAAGCCATCCAGAGAGAGGCTTCTCATAATTTCTTTAGGTTACCAAAAAGAATGAAAGAGGCAAATTCTTAAGGAAAGTCCCAAATTGTCAAACAATTGTCCTTTTTTCCTCAAACTGCTTGTTTGCTTGGGGATTTTCAATGGATATTAGCATTTCCCTCCTATGACCCTCTTTATTTTTATAGACCGAGTAAAAACAGGCATCAGACTTCATTTACCTAATTTTGAGAAGTTTGATTTTCATAAAGCGTATTAGCCTCATAAAATCCCTTGAGTGCATATCAGAGGCCTGCCTATTTGTTCATTGTCATGTAATTTTTCATATAAATAAATGCAAGTAATACATTAAAAACAGACACTATAGTGCTAAAGAACGCAAAAGACGCCTCCTACCCCATTGTCAGATAACGGCTTCAAGGGCGCTTGGTATATTCTTGCAAGTCCAAAATCAGCAATTTTTACAACTCCTTGCTCATCTCCCTCACCCATAACCTGGTCACACAAGATTCATGAAAACCTGGCAGCATGATTATAGTTTCGCAAACGCACACCCAGCATGCACACGTATACAAGAACAAATTTTGAACAGAAAGACTAGGCAATAAAGGTATTCATCAGATAACAGACGGATTGGGTGGTCGAAACACTACCAAGATATTTGATGGCTTTAGATCTCGATGTATGATCCAATTACTGCAGCAAGTTCCATCATTTTCAGAGACAATGATGACACTGCAACGGAACTAAACATCAGTGTTGCAGAAATAAACCGTACCTGTGGAGATAGTTCAGCCCATTGAGCAGTTGCCAGAGCAATGATTTAACTGTGTACTGACTGATGGCATGGTTAACCTTGTCCCTATGATGTCTAATAATTTCCTGTCACACGATGATCATAAATTTTACTCTTAAGCAGATAAAACTATAAAATATTTGAAATTGATAGCTACATATATATTTTTCTTCCGCCTGAAGATCCTCAGACTAGCATAAGTTCTTAACCTCACAACACCATGTAATAGCCTGAAAGAAATACTGAATTGCATTCTTAGTTAAATATAGCCATTAGAAAATAAACCCCAGAAAAGGACTTGACACATAGCGCTTCGTAGTGCAGTCGGAATGCCCAAAAACATAAAGAAGGATGTGTTCCTAAAATTAGCAACGGTTTTACACATTACGATATGTGCCTCTGCTCTAAAATCTTTCAACAAGCAGTTTGAGAAACCAAAATTAAAAGAAAATGGCACTCACATAGAGGTCATGCTCAGCGTAATCGAAAGCCAGATATAGGGACATGTCGGAGTGATTGATATGAACATTCACAAGCTTGACAACGTTTTCATGTGAAATCTCCCGTAGTAACTGCACCAACTCACCCAAGAGAAAATTAGCAAGACAAGGTTTCTTTTTGTGTTCAATTTGTTTCTGAATAAACAAGAAAAAGAAAAGAGAAAACATTCTCGGGAAGCAAACAGAAAAGAGAGGAGGAGGAGAAAAAGGACCATGATTTCGCGGATGGCGGTGGGTGAGACGCCGTCGCCGTCCTTGGACTGCTTGAATTTCTTGATGGCGATAGACTTTCCGCGATTGGTGGTGGGGGACTTGATCCTGGCCAAGAACACCAGCCCGTAGGTGCCCTCCCCGATCTTCCCTATCAGATCGTACTGCTGCAGCCACTCCGGCTTGTTGCTCGAGTTGTTGTTGTTCGTTGAAAGGGCTCTGTTGCCATCTCCCATATTGGCTCTGTAGCATATACTACTGTTATTTCTTGCGCGCAGAGAAGAATGACCGCAAACAGAAGTCCCCCGGTGAAGGAAATGCTGCCCCCTCACCCTTTTCTCTTCTGGCCGGGATGAGGATTTTTTTCTTTTCTGGTTTTTTTTTTGGGGGGGGGGGGGGTGGGGAATTAGGGCACGTTTGTTTTGGAGAATAGGGGTTTAAAATGGAATAGTTATTTGTCTCACGGAATCGCCCCTCATCAGTTATTTCTCTCTCCCCAGTCATCGTCAATTCTTTTTTGCTGAAAATTTTTGTTTTTTATCTTTTATTCATAAAGGGAACTTTGCTGACCAAATACAATACTGTAAACAAACAATAGAGGAGAGTCCCTCCATACATGATTGAGTGACTGGTGGACAGCTGCATTGGCGAGACGGTGAGCAGCTTCATTCGCTTCCTTGTGAATATGGGTGATGTGCCTAGAGTAGAAACTATTTAATAAAGTTCGAGTGTCCTCAACGAAATGACCATAACTACTCCAGCAAGGATCTTGTAGAAGTAAAACCCAAACAATCTCTAAAGCATCACCCTTAATGTGAAGGTTCTGAATATCTAACTCCCTATATAAGGTAATTGTCTTCCAAAGCATCATCACCTCTACAACAGATGGATCTGTAATGTAAGGCACCGTGGCATACAACGACGCTAAAACCAAACTTTCAGCATTTCGGACAATGTCTCTCACCCCCATCCGTTGGTTTTGTAAATCATTGGCAGCGTCCCAGTTGGCTTTGATCACTCCCACGGAAGGTTTCCGCCATATCATCTTCTCTAGTTGAGGAAGGGCACTCCTAGTGGGGACTATTTCTTAATGTATACTACGAAACTCCTCCAAAGATGATAAACCTTAACTAGACCAGCTATGTAGGGGAAGAGAAAACCCTCCAAAGATAACCGAATTACGTCACACCCATATGCTCCACACTAGAAAGATGACCGCAGCAAACTCTTCATCGTCCAGAAGCTCCATTAGCTTAATAAATAAACTGAGGTCTTCACTGGCCACAATGGAGAGTTTTTGAATCTTCTTGCTACACTCCATCCACACTACAATTGCCGATTCACAATCCCATAGGATGTGTACCTTAGATTCAGGGCACTGCCCACAAAGCAAACATAAGGGATCAAAGGTAATCTTTAGGTGGAACAAGTTTTCCTTGGTAGGAAGAGAGTTGTTGCAAACCCTCCAAAGAAAAGTTCGAACCACTCTAGGGACATGCAACTACCAAACTTTCTTCCACATCTTTTTGGTTTGTGAGCCCGTGGAACACTCCCCCCGATTTCGCATAACCCTTTCCTTCTCAAGATGGTAAGCGCTTTTTACTGAAAACAAACCATTCGAGTTGCCAATCCATACCATAGAGTCTGGTTTACCTTGGGGACTCAAAGCCAAGCTACTTATCTGAGAGGCTTCAACAAGATTGAAAATATTCTGAATAAGTGGGAAATTCCACCATTGCGTATCTACATCAATTAGGGCGTTGACACGGGCATCTAGTTGTAGCACACAAACCGGTGATTGGATGGCATAAGAGACTGGATTAGGAATCCACTTATCTTCCCAGATCTTGATGGACTAACCGTTTCCCACTCTCCGCACTAACCCCTCCTTGAGAAACTCTCGAGATTTGAATATACTCTGCCAAGCGTATAAAGGCCGTGCCCCCAAGTTGGCATCCATGAAGTTATGATTCGGGTAGTATTTCTCTTTTAGGATTTGTGCCACCAAAGAATCTTAATGATGAAGGAGACACCAGCCTTGCTTAGCAAGTATAGCCATATTAAAACATTCCAAATCCCTAAAGCCCATACCTTCTACGTTTTTGAAAAACTCCATCCTCTCCCAACTCATCCAAACCATCTTTGTCTCCTTCTCTTTGTGACCCCAAAAAAATCTATTCATAAGAGCATTGAGATCCTTACACAAAGATTTTGGTAAGAGAAAGACGCTCATACTATAAGTGGGGATCCCCTGAATGACAGCTTTGAAAAGAATCTCTTTACCCAACTGAGACAAAAAATTTTCCTTCCAACTACACAATTTCTTCTTAACTCGCCCCGAAATGCCCGCAAAAGCACAGATCTTGTTGCGCCCTACTATCATCGAAAGTCCAACATACTTCTCATAGAATTTGGTGGAGGAGGTACTGGTTATGGATAAAATGTGTGATTGGAATTCCCTTTTGGTGTTGAGACTAAAGAAAATTGAGGTCTTCTTCTTGTTAATCTTATGCCCCGAAACTCTCTCATAAACCTCCAAAATGGTATGGATATTGCACCATTCCATAAAACTTACCCGACAGAATAATAAACTGTCATCTGCAAAAAAGAGATGAGTCAAATGAGAACCCCCCTTGAAATAGGTAGCCCAGTAATTCTTCGGTCCCTTTGTGCTTTCGAAATTAGAGAACTCAGCCCCTCCGCACATAGGAGGAAAATGTAAGGGAAAAGAGGATCCCTTGACGTAGACCTCTTGTGAGAATAATACTGTAACGCCCAAGATTTAAATTAAGGATTATAAATCACCTTAAAAGGCAAGAGTAAAAAGGTAATTAAAAGTAAGAAAAATAAACACTCCGAAAATGTAACAAAAAAATAATAAAAATGATTTTTCTCGCTGAGCGTTCGAACAGTAGTATTCTCGTCTGGACAACTGTTGCCCGATGTACGTCGTCTGCAGCGGTCCAGATGAGCTCTTCTACTGTTTAGTCAATAGTGATCGTCCGTAATGCATCCACAGGGTGGTCCGGAAGAGCTCATCTAGTGAGCCTCGTCCGTAGCATTGTCCACACATCGTTCGTAGCATGGTCCGAACGAACCATCTGCACCTTCGTCCGAATGAACCACTTGCCGGTCCAGACAATGGCATTGTTTTAGCGCCTATATAAAGGGTTGACGCGATTTTTCAACCACTTCTCCGATTTTTCTTTTCTTTTCTTTCACACCATTTTCTCTCCTCTCTCTCCTAGAGTTCACACCCAAACTTTGGATATTGATCTTTGAGAGCATTCAATCACATTTCTAACACCATAATCAAAGATCCTCAACGTTGGAAACCTATTTCCACCAATCGATTTAAAGTAAAAATTCTTGAAACCCTAGTTTCTCAATGTTTAGCTTACATTCTTGAATGTATAACTTAATATTGAGTAATTTCTTAGGATTCTTGTTGGGTTGAGCTTATTCTTCAATGGATTGAAGTTCCATGGTGCACAAACTCCGGATTCTTCAAGATTTAAGATAAGAAGCCTAAACCCTAGGTTTTCCCTAACTATATATTGTTGGGTTTTGTGATGTTTAACCCTAGTATTTCTCTATGGGTTTACATTGTGGATTCTTTAAATGCTATTTGGAACCCTAGAATGCTAAAGGTTGCTTATGGCTACTTTGATGCTTGTGCTTTCAAGTGTCACGACTCACAAGTATCGGGTTTTAAGTGTATAGTTGTTAATGTTTTAACAATGTGTTTATACAACGGACATTGCTTGAGCATTTAACCTAGAAGAATGATTTGTCAAGCAGAAAGGGTAAGTATTTATACTTACTAAGAAAGTAAGAATGATACACCATTTAAATGTTTTATGTTTTAATGTTTAGTAGATTTTTTTATTTACTAAACAAAAGAAATATTTTCAAATGAGTTGAAGAAATATTATAAATATTAAAGAATGAACCGATGATATTTTATGATAACATATGATTTATGCTTTCGATTATTTTCTTGAGATTGATGAGTATTTGATGAGTTATTAATGATTTATTGATGATATATGTTTATGACTGAAAGATTGACTTGTTAAATTTCATGATGTTTTATTAATATTTGCATTAAGAGATGAACTATAGCTAAAATGTTTACATGTTATTTAAGAGCATATGAACCTAAGCCATAGGGATTGTTAAAAACTGTGTGCAATAGATCAGAGCAAAAGAGCTAGAGTAAAAGAGTATATAAACCCAAGCTGCAGGGGTTGTAAAAAGCTGCGTACAACAAAGCTAGAGACGTTGTATAATGAACATGATGATTTATGATAATTTGTGAGAGTGGTGTTAGTAATACTTATGTACTTGTTATAGACGTATTAGTATGCATATGAGGTTTAATGGAAAAACACATGTATATTCTTACGACTAGTTGCATATGATAATTTAATAGACTTTATCATAGACATATTAGTATGTATATGAGATTTATGTTTTATTGATTAGATTTGCTTATATGCTTGTGTTTTCACTCATAAGGAAAAAAATGCTTGTATATGGGTGTAGCTAAGTTATATGATATATCTATAATATAGACGTGTATGTATGTATATGTGTATACTTTCAAGCATGGACATTGGAATATGCTTATATGTACTCAACTATTATTATATTTCAGATGTTTTTACGACTATAGTGTTTACTTCATCAGCTGCTTTATGTTTTAAAAATAAATGTCATACTTTTAGTAGATGTTATTATAAACTCATATAAACTAACTCTTCGGTTCATTGCGAAAAGTTAGTGGGTTTTTATTTACTGAATCTGTTGACTCACCCTTTTCTTTTGTGCCTATGTAATCATGGATGATCTCTATAGTTGCATAGATGTTGATGTAGGTTCTGAAGGAGTGGATGATGATCCCATGGCCTACTACCTTGGCTATTACGACTGATGTCGTGGAATGTATTATTTTGTATAGACTTGTTAGATAGTCTATTTTTTTGTATATTGTTGTGATGTATTCACAAACAATGTTATTGTATATTTGACTAGTGTCGCATGTAACACGGTTTGTATAGTCATTCTTTTGTATATGTCACAATGTAAGTTTTAATCCTTAGTATTTTCATTTTTAGCTTTATGTGTATTGATTACTCTCATAGTATAAGCTTCCGTTCAATTTATATTATATGTGATATGTGACTTTGATGTAATAGATATAATCTCATGATACGTTGTGAGATATATGTATGACAGATGTGTTTTTATCACCCTGTGACGATCGATCCGGTTCATGATTATATTATGTTTTTTTTTTAAAAAAAAAAATAGTCACTAAATGTGATTATGAAACGGGTCGTCACAAATACGCCCTCGAGGAGAACCATTAATCAATATTGAATAGGATATTGATCTTACACAGACCATTAGCAGGTGGATCCACCATTCCACAAAGCCCATTTTCCATATAATGGCTTCCAAAAAATTTCATTCCACTCTATCGTATGCCTTGCTCATATCAAGTTTTAGTGTCATATACCCCTTCCGCCCCTTCAATCTTGTATCCATCGTGTGTAGGACCTCGTAAGCCACTAGAACATTGTCGAAGATGAGCTTGCCAGGGACAAAAGCACTCTTATGGCTAGAGATAATACTTGGGAGCACCTTCTTCAAACAGTTCGCTAAAACCTTTACAATTAGCTTATACAACACATTACAAGACTTATGGGGAAAATTTATGTGACATTAGTGGAAGGTATGACCTTTGGTATGAGAGCAATGAAAGTGGCATTGACTTCTACATCAAGGGTACTAGAGTTCAAGAATGTGAGAACTGCTTTACGAATCGTACCACCCACTGTTGCCCAATGTTGTTGATAAAAGCAAGCAGAGAAACCGTCCAGCCTCGGTGCCTTTAAAGGATGCATCTGGGACAAGGCAAAGTCAATCTCTTCCGAGGCAAATTCCCACATCAAAAGGGAATTCATCTCTTCATTCATTCGATGATCTACATCAGTAATACTTTCACCAATTCCCGTAGGTGTAGTAGTGGAAAACAAACTCTGAAAATACCGAATAAAGGCCTTATCAACGTCTTCCAATTTTGACCAGGATCCCGCCCCCCCTCATCCACTATGCTGTTAATCTGGTTTATTTTCTGTTGGTGATTAGCCCAAGAATGGAAAAATTGGGTGTTGCGGTCCTCGTTCCTAAACCAATTCCGCTTTGTTCTTTGCTTCCAGTTGATCTCCTCCATTTCCGGTTAATTTCTCCTTATAGGGATTTGATAAGTTCAAGACTTCCTGGCTCTTCATCTTTCTTCAAAGTTGCAAGTTGCTTTGTTTTTTCAGTGATGGCTTTTCTTGAATTGCAATATTTTGCAACACTCCATCTGGTTAACGCATGTTGACAGCTAGTCAGTTTCATGCAAACTTCCTGAATGGCACTTCCTCCAACCCTGAGACCTTGCCAAGAGGAGTTGACAATTTCTGCACATTCAGCATCTATATTCCAACTCGCTTCAAACTTAAACTGTCTTCTTCTCTGATGACGCCCACCTTTGAAAGAAAAAGAGACCAACATAGGTTCGTGATCTGCGGTCTAGGTAGCTAGAACCGCTGCATTCACCTCCTTAAACTGATTGCACCATTCTCTATTCGCAGTAGCTCGGTCTAGTCTCTCTCCTTCATGAATTGGCCCTCTTCCCGGCAATTAGTCCAAGTGAATTTGGATCCACTAAAGCCTAAATCACAGAGCTGGCAGTCCTCAAAGGTAGAACTGAATCTCTCCATTTGTTGCACACTACGGGGTGCACCCCCAGACTTCTTCGATTGATCTATGAATTCATTGAAATCACCCACACATAACCATGGTGAAGGGCTAGAATGTTTAAGGTGGGCTAGTAGTTTCCAAGAATCTTTACGGTGAGCATGGTCAGGATGCCCATAAAAGCTAGTGAATTTCTAGGGGCCCCCTGAATCCTCCAAGGTAATTATGGCACTAATGTGTCATCAGGAGAAATTCTGAATATCGACCTCCTTAGCTTCTTTCCACAATAAAGCCAGACCACCACTCCAGCCAATAGGATCAACGGCTAGCATACCATCAAACCCTACTTTATTTACATGTGTTTCTGTTTGATCTTTGTCTCCATAACAAACAAAAACTTGGGCTTCTTCTCCTTTACCATTTGGCAAAGGTCCCGAATTGTCTAGGGGTTCTCAAGCCCTCGACAGTTCCAACTTAAGAGACTCATTGGGACTGACTATAATGCCCCAAAGATTTAGCAAGTTTTAGGGTTTATTTTGGAGCTTTGGACATCAAGGAACATTTGAAGGATTCTATGGAATGTTCGGTATGCTCATAGAACATTCGATAGTGAGGATCAAACGTTCAATACGTGTCCCGATGCACTAATTCATGTGAAAATTTTTGAGCAAAGTGCATATCAGATAGTATCAAACGTTCGGTGCTTTTATCAAATGTTCGATGGAAACCCTAGGACCGTTGGGTAATAGTACATCAAACGTTCGATGAACCTAAAAATCCAGTAGTCCTTAACTAGGCATTCTAGCTCTATAAATAAGGCCCCTCATCCCTCTTTGCACTGTTCATTCATGCTTGTGAGACCAGAGAACTTTATGAGTGTGTGAGGGAGAGTTTTGGGAGAAAAAGAAGGCTTTTTGGCTTGAGAGGTACCTATCATTGACTAGTTCATTTTCTTTGTTGTTATTTACTTATTATTATCTTGTTTAGTTGTTGTTGTGTCTAGTTTTTGAGTTGTTTAGCTTAAGCTTAATCATTTGGGGTTTTAGTTGGTTTTGTAGGTTTAGGTTGGTTTGTGTTGGTTTAAAGAGTTTGATACCTCAAACCTTGTTTTTGAAGTATGAAACCCCTTATTTTTTCTAATTAGACCTTTATGAGACTTTAGGAGGAGTTATAAACCAGAAAGGACTGAGATGTGGCTTAGAATGAGTTTCTGGACCTCATCAAACGTTTGATCCTCCCGATCAAACGTTCGATGTGCGGACTTGGAACGTTTGACCTTCTTGGTCAAATGGTCAATGCTTGGACAGAATGTCCTTTTAGGTTATTAGAGGCTTAGGACTTGTTTAACTTGAAGCATAAGACTAGAGATAAGATCATTCCTTAGATTCGGAAGTTAGGGATTGTGTGGAAGAGTATTTGACTAACCCATACAAAACAAGTGAGTAAAAACTTACATGGATACTTGTTATTGTTATACTTTTATACATAACATGATTATTTTGATGTACAAAACATGCATGTTTACAACTCTCATGAAATGCCTATTTATTCTCAACTGTGAACTCTATTTGTGAAAATAGTTGTGATTAACAAAAATAATGAAATGATGAGTTGTAAAGAGCATGCATATAAAAGACATAAAGATTAACGTGCATCATATGACATGGTTGCACCATCTTGAACAGAACAATGGTCATGGGCTTACTATTATTACGAGTTGATTCTATGGTTAAAGAGTTTTATTTTATGAAGAGGGCCTTGGATCCAATTGTTAAGTTTTGTGACAACACACCATATTTTGAGTGGGTCACTAGTTATGGCTTTGCTAGTTAGTGAAGGCCATCCGAGGTCGGACTTGATCGGACTTCTAGTATAAGACGGTATGTTTATGCAATGTTCGGGGCACCGGAGTTAATATCAAAAGTCCTTTGGGACGCGCAAACCTTGTTGAGAAATGATAACATCTCGAGCAAACCATTGTTCTTGATTATATCATGTACAATAAATATATTGCATCATGACATGTTTTATGCTATCAACTGAGAATAACAATGCTTGTGCTTTATAAATTGAGTTCACAAATGATAATGTGTATAACATGTGTATTATTACTCACTAAGTCGTTGACTTACTCTTGTATCTTTTCCACTTATGATCTTATGTAATTCGATAGATAGCACAGAGGATGGCTGTTTATGGGAGCCATTTAGTCAAGCTGAAGGATGTCCTCCGAGTGATATTTGACAAACTAGAACTAGTTTGGTTGGCGAGGATATGGTTCACAAGTGGTGACCTTTACCATGATATCATAGATATGATTTACAAGATGTATCTCGAGTTAGAGGCCAACTAATTTTGGTGATGATGTTATGTTTAAGTTGTAATCTTTATGTTATTTGATGATTGGTCTTTTGACCTTATTTTGGAAGCATCAGAACTTATGATATGTATGATATCATGATTATGTTTCTTTTGTTATTTTGGTATTCTTTATTGTGGGTATTAGTTGCTATCTCTATTATTTATAAGTGAAAGTCTTCCGCTGTAGACTCTCATCCTTTTAAAAGTGTATGATCCATGAGTTTTAACCCAGAGTTAGGATTAAGGCTGGGAAGCAAACCGCTAAGTTATTTACAAGTTAAATGATTTTATCGAGGCGTTATACTGGCGAGCCTGTGAAGCAGCCACCACCAAATCTGAGATGACTACGACATCTCCAAACCTGGCTCTTCCGATCTTTTTTTCGTGAATAGTCTTCAGTTGACCGAACTGCATCTTCCTTGTAAGCCTGCTTGCCACCGACAATCTTCATGGAGCCTTGCTTGCGGCAACTAGTGCCTGCCACACAAGCTTTCCATTTCCAGCTCAACACGGATGCATGTCCCCTACCTTGCACCTGTGACTTAGTGGGAGCCGGAGATAGCCCGTCAACTAGTTGTGCTTCCTTAGCATTACCAAACGAAGCGCGAAATACAAATGGAAAAAATCCATAGGCTTATGAATTATCTCTCCCTTTAGATCTTGCAGGTTAGCCCATAAGGGTGGGCTTAGACTGATTATCCTCCCTCCCGACCCACAATCCAACCCAGACAAAAAGGGGGTTGTGCCAGCTGGATGTCCTACACCTTGAGCCATTTCAATTTTGTTAGTAATCTTACGTTTAGGGACCTTCACTTCATTGCATTCCATATCGCGTATGGCAGCGATCATTATATTTTTTACTTTGTGGACAACCTCCTTCAGAACCAGATCAACATCATTGTCAGGCTGACTATCAATATCTCCAGTCCCTGATCACACGCCGCCTGGACTTTATTGCTATGGGATGAAATCCCATGATTCGTGCTATTGCCAATTCTAGAACAGGATTCACTAGATTGCTTGGTTCCAATGAAGGCATCATTGGAAAATTTCCTGGCCAGCATCACGGAGGTATTCCTTCCATTGTCTATACATGGGAAACGGTCACCTAGGAAACCCCCAAGAGTTTTGCACGTGTCGTTAGCAAGGAGCCATGCTCCCCATTGTGTGCCACCCCCTCTTCGTTTGTACATTGTCTCTGATGCTCGGGGCAACCTTGTTGACCATGAAGGATTCTACCACAAGTGAAACAGAAAAGGGGTAATTTTTCATACTTGAAAGACACCCAATTGGTGTTCCCTCCTAGGTGTAATGCACACCCCCTTTCCAAAGGCTTTGTGAGGTCAAGAACAACCCTAATGCGAAGGCATCATCCCCAAACCCCTCCTTCTCCAGCCACATCTACATCAACGACATCACCTAGAGACTCCCCGATCTTTTGGACCGCCGCTTTGGTCATGCAAATAAGGGGCATATCATGCACCTATACCCAGAAAATAGAATGGGTGAACACCATCTGAGATGGTTGTGTGCTACCATCAAAATCGTTCAGCACTAGAATATAGCAATCAAATAACCAGGGACGACCTGCCAAGACCCTCCTCTTATCATCACAATTGAAGAATTCAAAGATCCATAAGTGCTCTTGAATCTCCTTAAAAATCACTCCCCCCCATCGGTTGCCACAGTCGCACAAGGAGAGATTTAAAAGCTTCCTTGTTAGTTCTCTTGTTCGTCCCGATCCTGCCTACAAGACAGCGAGACCCCTTTTCCCTTAAACCAGCAACCTCCCCATCAGTAATGGCCCTTCCTTCTCGCCTCTAGTGAGCGAGATCCTGCCCCACATCTTCTCTAAACCCTCCGCTATCCCAATCTAAGGTGGATAGAAGAAAGAAAAACCTCCACTTCTAGAAAAATTCAGTATGAGACATTAGCAGGTGTACATTTTCACCTTGCAGAAAATTGTTCGTTGCAATTGGTTAGCATTAATGCAATCCTGAATACATACTTGCTGCGCCACTCAATATCAAAATAATGCTATACATTTTCACTTTTTAAGGGGCTTTAAAAACATTTATTGGATACCTCATTGTTGGTTAGAAATCTTCAAGCATAAATAAAAAATAAAAAATACTTATATGTGTGTATGTGTGTGTGTGTGTGTGTGTGTGTGTGTGTGTGTGTGTGTGTGTGTGTGTGTGTGTAGTGTTAAGATAGTCACCCCATTGTTGGTTACAAGCATGAATTTAAAAAATATATATATATTTATTACATAATTGTTTATGTTTTAAAAAAATAAAGAAAAAATGTCCTTCAGGGCCTACGACAGGACTGGGTCCGAATGTCGCATACCCACCTTTTAAGAGAGGGTTTTAGGCTTCGGCCGGAAGTTGTGACTTCGCGAACTAAGGCTAGCAATTTCAGATCAGGGCCTTGTTTACCTGAAATCACAGGATACACAAAAAAGAGGCAAGAAGCAATATGAAAGTAATCTTGGCTTTATTAATAAAGCATTTGTACTTTTAAAGAGTAAATTGAATATAGTTCTTTCTTTTCCCAAATCCAAGGATGTCGAGGGGAGCGGAGTCCCCAATGGTAACGCGAGCGCTACAGATTTTAAAATTTATAATTAACCGCTCGCGATAAATCGTACCCTTGCAGGATAGTTCTAAAAGAGGGTATCGTCCGCAGGGATTGTGTTTGGTTGCGTATAATGAAATCTCTAAAGTCGTACCTAACCTAACTCGTAAGTAAATAATGTTTTTGTGATTTTCCTTAAACTAAAAACTAAACAATATAAACTTAAGTTAAGTTACACAAATTAAGTTAAAAGTAGTAGGGGAAGTATAGAGAATTGATTTTACTCAATCCTCATACCACAAGCAAACCGTAACTAGCATGGATCTTAAGCAAAAGTATAATATGAGCGTGTAAAGGTTGTCAATCCTTACAACGAACTCAATATGAAAATACTATCGAAAGAATATGATAAAGCATCATAGTTTTGCACTAGCCTCTCACCTAACATCCTACATGTGAAATAACTCGTGTTCACTAGCATGCGATATAAGTTCTTGCAATAGCCTACACAATCTCATGAAATAAGTATAAAACATCATAGGTTTTCACTCCTCTTTCGACCTATTCTAAGTTAATCTAAGTGTGGATTGAGTCGTGGTCCCTAGCATACCCTATCAAACTCACATGAAATCATGTCACAAGCATCATCATATGGCTTAAGCTTCCTCAATCAAAGACATTGAAAACATAGAAGCATTCAAGACTAAAATAAATTCCCTATAGACAAGAAACAATCTTCATCTCAAATGATATAACATTAAGAACAATCCTTAAGCACATATGATCATTATACCAATTGCTCAAAATCTTAGCTAAATACAATTAACCCATAGTACTTTGGATTGAACTACATCAAACCCTACAAAGGATTTAGCTCCTCATGAAGGATTTGGATTTCTTCATTGGATTGAAGAAAACCATCTCCCAAAGGAATGAAGTGCTATGGATCGGTTCTACCTACTATCTAATACAAGAAATAATTGAAACTAAGTTAAAAACAAAAGAGAAAAATGCTAAGAACTGAGCTCTCTGCCTCTCTCGTCAGTTTTGAATATATAGAGGAAGAGAGCTTAGATCTTTTACAAGATGAGTCAAAGCTATAAAGATCTTGATCCAAGTGGTGTAAGACAGCTCTGAGGATGGATTTCAGCACCTACAATAGACTAGCAAGCCGCAATTTGGGACCAAAAATATCTTCTACCGTCGTTAGCTGTCAAAAAAGATCTTCCAAGTCTGGAAGGTTCGACAGCGCTTGATCCCCAGATTTGGGCGCTCGAGCGCTGGTGTTTTGCTAGTGCTCGATCCTTGGAATTTGGCGCTCGAGTGCTACCACTTCAACAGCACTTCAACTCTTCTTAAATTATCTTCAAGCTTAATGTTAATGATATGCTTTGAATTTCCATTAAGACTTGAAAATAAGATAAAACACTAAAACACAATAAAATATTAGATAACAATACAAACTAAGGTTTAACATATGCGAGTTAGGGAGTTTGAATGTGTAACATTCAACACTTATTACACCCTCAAACTTCTATAATGCTAGTCCCTTAGCATTACACAATTAAAAAAAAAATGAAAACACATAAAAACAACTACTCTACCTCCTTTGTCGTAGGAAACACGATTGCATTTAGCATATCCAACAAGCCTTTTAAACCCCTAGGCATCCCTAGCAAAAAAGTGAAGTCTCGTGAGGGTTTAACAGAAATATTACCCCTAAACATTGTGCACGATCATATTATCACAAAAAATAAAGCATCACAAGAATAATGGTTCACATGTCAGTAGTAAGCTTAAACTAACAAACTCCATTTTCAAGACAACTTAGGATTTGCAAAATATGATTACTTACAGATGGCTAGCTGAGATTCCATATATGTTCCAACTGGTGTAAAGTGATATCAGCACATAGCTATGAGGCTTTCAAAATAATTTTCAACACAAATGGCTCAATACCTCAAAATTCACTGAACTTCCTCATCAAATGAAACAACCAGGGCATGGTTACTATTTACCGACCTTTCTTTTTATATTTACAAAGCTATTAATTTAACTCTATTAAGCTTTTCTAGTTGACCCATGTAGCGAGTGTTAGACCAATGACTCCCAAACCAAATGGTTTTAGGGCACTAGATGTAGAGACATCCCTATGGGCTTATATACTCGAGTCAACTAGGCTACAAAGACAAACTAGCTGAAACATCATTTTTTTTTCAATTATTGCCCAGGTTATCCATCTAACAAGTCATCCAATTGCATCAGAGGTATTGAAACCAAGCATGTTGTCATTAAAGCTCATACCTCACAATCCATGTGCCAATGTGCTCGTGATATGTCAATGTGAAACGAATGAATTCTCAAAAGCCAAGAGCAAGTAAAAAGATTTTGAATTCCTAACTGCATGATCATGTCTTCATTCTCTTAAGCTCACCAATGAAGTGTAAATCCAAATTTCAAGATCAACAAAATTCTAAGGAATAATATGAACATGTATTAACAAGAACATATATTTACAAAAGAAAAGAAATTTTTTTTAACATATTATGAATAAGTGGTAAGTGAACAAGTAAACAAGTGTTTAACTATACCCCAAAACTTAAATCACACATTGTCCCCAATGTGTATATATAATGAATGCAAAAATCGAGGAATAAAGGGAAACCTCATTGGGGAGGTATGGCTCTGTGCATACCCCCAAACTTGAATTCATAAACACTTATCCTGAAAAAGAAAACTAAAACAAAACTAAAAAGGTAGAGAATATAAATATACTATAATGAATGAAATAATGAAGAATAACTTAAAAGAAAAGAAATCTCATATTCCCAAAATGAATCTTATAAAACCTGCCCTTAAATGAAATGGCAATAATGATACATTGGTGGATAACAAAACAATGTTTCAAAATTCCAACAATGTAATAAAAAATAAAGGTCCAAAGCCATAAAATAAAAATACAATGAAAACTCATGGAGCAGGTGGTGCAAGTGGTAGGCTACTCAGGATCTCCTAAAGTGTCACCCCAATGGACTGAAATGCATCCTCAGTTCTTTTCTCAAAATTTTCTTGCCACTAGGAGATCCGCTCAAACTGTGCTTGCAGCAGTTCGTACTGACTGTGAAATGGGGACTCTATCCTCCTGACGAACTGATGGCTCTCCTTCAGCCATCTCAGCAACTGCTTCTTCCATCTCTATATCTTGTGCAGGAGCAGGCGCTCTTGGCNTCCTCAGTTCTTTTCTCAAAATTTTCTTGCCACTAGGAGATCCGCTCAAACTGTGCTTGCAGCAGTTCGTACTGACTGTGAAATGGGGACTCTATCCTCCTGACGAACTGATGGCTCTCCTTCAGCCATCTCAGCAACTGCTTCTTCCATCTCTATATCTTGTGCAGGAGCAGGCGCTCTTGGCTTCATATGAGAGATACTTCTGCGCCATTGGGCCAATTTGAACACCGGACATGCATTTGCCACTTTGTGCCTGGCTTCAATCTCAAAGCCCTTGTTGATCACAAGCTTTGTGACTAGGTAAGGGAAAGGCAGCTTCGAGTTCTATCCTATCAGCCTCTTATCCACATAGTCTTCCCAGCACTTATGAAGTTGGCCCCAAATAAGCTGCGGTACTGAGAACCAATGCTTCTTGTAGAAAGCATAGAGGGCTGCAAGAAAAGGACCGGTCCTCTGAGTCTTGTGTCCCATTAGACACACATTCTTTTGAGGATTGTGTCTACCAACCACAGTCTCGAAAGCAACTTCGCCTTGCTTGTGCAGTTATTCTTGTTATCCGCATATGCTCCATCACACATATCTTGCACAATCATGTGCACATCAAATTCCGAAGGCTCAATGTAGAGCGGAGATGGGCTAACATGTGGGCAGCCAAGTGCCTCTTCAATGTCTCCAACGGTAATTTGAAACTCAATCCCGTCAATGGAGGAAGACAACACCTCAGGTTGGTCTGCATCAAAGATCAAATTTTGGTAGAACAGATGGACGAACTTGGGGTGGTACAGATGGTACACTGGCTGGAGGAGTGGCATTAGATGTTGCTTTTGGAATTGTCTCCTCGCCCACTTAACATCTTCTAACTCCCTAAATTTCCAACAATATCGAATTTGGTCTCGGGGTCTAGCGCGAAGTGCTACCACATAGGATTGGTGAAGAAATGATGGTCCTCACCCGGTGACCACTCAATGGAATCAGGGGAGCTAGCCATTGCTGGACTTTTAGAGGAATTTTATCAAACACCTGCTGTGCCAAATAGAAAAATTGCAAGGAAGAAAAATTTTGGCACTTTAATCGGATGGGAACAAGAAAAAAGCAATGGGGAAGAGTTTTAATGCAAAAAGAATGAAGATTAAACAAGAAAAAAATGAGAAAAGAAGAGAATTACCTTAAAAAAAAATGGGCTAGGTCTGAGAACGGCGCGTCTGGTATCGAGTGGAGAAGAGAAAATGAGGGAATGAAGGAGGAAGTGGGGTTTTAAAGCAGGTCACGTGACTTGCTACCCTGACGACGCTCGATTGCCATAATTAGGCACTTGAGCGCCAGGCTGATGTTGGCGCTCGATCCCTGGTTTTGGACGCTCGAGCGCCAGGCTGTTGTTGGCGCTCGATACCTAAATTTTGGGGATCGATCCCAAGCTTTCAGGAACTCTCTAAGTATAAAAAATAATAGAAAATAAGAAATAATTACACTATAAAATAAAGAATAGAAAGAATATTAACGGAAATAAATATATGTATTAATCAAAATAGATGGGTTCTATCAAATCGATAGATTCCACATCTTTAATATGTTCCGAACCTCGGATCTAGGTTTCAACCTCTGACTGTTGACCTTAAAAATTTAGCCACTCTTAGGACTCTTTAACTCGACCACTCCATGAGGGGAGATTGATACAACAATGAATGGGCCATCCCATCTCGATCGAAGCTTACCAGGAAACAGGCTAAGTTTAGAATTGTATAGCCATACTTTCTGGTTTGGGACGAAAGTCTTGGGCCGGATGTGCTTATCATGAAATGCCTTAGTTTTGTCTTTGTACACCCGAGCACTCTCGTAAGCGTCGTTTTGCAGCTCTTCAAGCTCGCTCAATTGTAGTCTCCGGTGGGATCCGGCGGATCTCATATCAAAATTAAAAGTCTTCACGGCCCACTAGGCCTTGTGCTCTAGCTCAACAGGGAGATGGCACGCTTTGCCATAAACCAACCAATATGGCGACATGCGAATCGGTGTCTTAAATGCTGTACAGTAGGCCCACAATGCATCATTAAGTCGCAAGGACCAATCCTTGTGATCTGGTCTAACTGTTTTCTCCAGTATACGCTTTATTTCCTTGTTGGATAATTCTACTTGGCCACTTGTCTGAGGGTGGTAGGGTGTGGCAACCTTGTGAGTGACAGAGTATTTAAGGAGTAAGGTTTTCAAAAATCTATTATAGAAATGCTTTCCTCTGTCACTGATGATTGCGCGAGGCATTTCAAAATGACTAAAGATGTTAGATTGAATGAATTTGATAACAACTTTATGGTCGTTGGTTCTGGTAGCCACAGCCTCTATCCACTTGGACACATAGTCCATCGCCACTAAAATGTACTTGAATCCGAAAGAGGGCAGAAAAGGTCCCATGAAGTCTATCCCCCACACATCAAAGATTTCCACTATTAAGATGGGGTTTAGAGGCATCATGTCCCTTCAGGACAGTGTTCCAAGGCGTTGACATCTATCACACGCCTGATAGAATTGATTCGCGTCCTTGAATAAGGACAGCCAGTAGAATCCGCTTTGTAAAACCTTCGCCACAGTCTTATTGGCACTAAAATGTCCTCCACAAGCCAATGTGTGGCAAAAGGAGAGGACACTCTAAACTTCACCTTGAGGTACACAACGGCGAATGATCTGATCAGCACAGTACTTGAAGAGCTCAGGATCCTCCCAAAAATAGGATCGGATCTGCTTGAAGAAGCTGTCTCTTGCTTGCTTCGTCCAATGGAAGGGAATTTTACCTATTGCTAGGTAATTTACGATGTCAGCATGCCATGACACTTCTTTGGGAGTAATCTCAAACAGTTGCTCATCCGGGAAGGAGTCATGAACTGGGATGAGAGAAGACTCGATAAAAATGCGAGAGAGATGGTTGGCGACAACATTATCAGATCCCTTTTTATCTCTAATCTTCAAATTGAATTCTTGAAGCAAGAGAATCCACCTAATTAAACAGGGCTTTGTTTCCTGTTTCGCCATCAAATGCCTAAGAGCGGCATGGTCAGAGTAAATTACTACCTTGGACCCCAAAAGATAAGAGCAAAATTTGTCCAAGGCAAAAAGAATTGCTAGCAATTCTTTCTCTGTAGTTGTGTAGTTTACTTGAGCATCCATGAGAGTTTTGATAGCATAGTAAATAGCATGAGGGAGCTTGTTCACATGCTATCCCAAAACTGCACCGACGGCATAGTCGGATGCATCACACATTAATTCAAAAGGGAGAGACCAATTAGGGGTCTTCATGATAGGGGCTGAGGATAGAAGTGATCGCAGGGTCTCGAATGCTTTAAGACACGCTTCATCAAAATTAAAAGGAGTTTCCTTGGCAAGAAGATTGCACAAAGGTCTTGAAATTTTGCTAAAATACTTTATGAAGCGGCAATAAAAGCCGGCATTTCTGAGAAACAAGCGAATTTGCTTTATCGTAGTAGGTGGTGGAAGTTTTGAAATCAGCTCCACTTTCGCTCTGTCAACTTCAAGTCCTCGCTTGGACACTATGTGTCCCAATACAATTCCTTCTTGAACCATGAAATGGCTCTTCTCCCAACTCAAAATTAGATTTGTCTCCTTACATCATTTAAGAACACGAGAAAGGTTAAGGAGACATTCATCGAATGAGGGTCCAAAGACAGAGAAATCATCCATGAACACCTCCAAAAAGTTTTCCACCATGTCCGAGAAAATAGACATCATGCACCTTTGAAAAGTGGCGGGTGCATTACACAACCCAAAGGGCATGCGCCTATATGCGAAAGTACCAAAGGGACAGGTGAAAGTTGTCTTCTCTTGATCTTGAGGATCAACGACAACTTGATTGTATCCTGAATATCCATCCAGGAAGCAATAGTAACTCTGGCCGGCAAGACGATCTAGGATTTGATCAATAAATGGTAGTGGGAAATGATCCTTCCTAGTTGATGAGTTGAGTTTTCGGTAGTCTATGCAGACACGCCATCCTATGTGATAAGTCTTGAATGTTACGCATTCAAGCCTCTTAACTCGCATGTGTTATACCTTAGTTTGTATTGTTATCTAATATTTTTTGTGTGTTTTAGTGTTTTCTATATTTTCAGGTCTTAGTGAGAATTCAAGACATATCATGGACATTAGGCTTGAAAGTATTTTGAAGGAAGTTATATGCTGTAGAAGGACTGACGCTCGAGCGCCCAATCTTGGTGCTCGAGCGCCAGCCGCAAGGAGCTTGGCGCTCACAAGCAGCCAGCCATAGGAATCGAGCGTCAGAGGCACTTGACGCTCGAGCGCCCAATACTGACGCTCGAGCGCCGTCGCATCTTCTAGAATTGGAAGATATTTTCAGACAACAAATGACGGCTAGATCTTCTTGGGTCTGATATTGCGGCTTGTCAGTCAATTGTGGGCGCCGAAATCAACCCTCAGAACCGCCCAAGACCATTTGGAAGAAGATCTTTGTAGTCTTATCTCATTTTGGAAATATCTAAGCCTCTTCCTTCTATATAGGTGTATTGAATCCGAGAATGGCCAGTAGCTCGGTTTTTATTTTTCTTAGCTTTTCTTTCATTTTGCTTGTAATAAACAGTAGGTAGAACTCCTCTCTAGCATTTGCCTTCCTTAGGAATGGGTTTCTCCAAATCAATGGAGTTTTCCATTTCCTATATGAGGAACTAAATCCTTTTTAGGGTTTTAATGAAACTTGATCAAAGTGCTATGAGTTGAGTAGTTTTAGCTTGGTTTTTGTACAAATGGCATGGAGATTGTATATGCTTATGAATTTTGCTTAATGACAATACCCTTTGAAATGTAGGTTGTTCTTTGTCTATGGAGAATGGTTTATGTTTTGATAGATTTATAAGCTATGCAATGATACTTTTTGACTTGATATTGTGTGAATTTGATAGGGCATGCTAGGGACCACAACTCAATTCCATGTTAGCTTAACTTAGAATAGAGGGAAAGAGGGGTGGAAACCTAAGATGTTTTATGCTTAATCCATAATTTTGGGTAGGCTGTTAAGAGGGCTTATATTGCATGCTAAGGAACATGGGTTAAATCACATGTAGGTTATGTGAGTGGCTTGTGTAAACTTTTGATGTTTTATCATTTCCTCTTGGTAGTATATTCTTGATGAGATGTTGTGAGGATTGACACCCTTCACACACTCAAATCCATGCTTTTGTTTGAAATCCATGCTAGGATTAGTTCTCTTGTGGTATGATGATTGAGTGAAATCAATTCCCTATACCTCCCTACTCCTTTAACTTAAACTTATATAACGTAGTTTAAAGATTTTCTAGTTGTTTAGTTTTTAGTTTAAAAACTCAAACTCTTGTGTTTATGAGTTAAGTTAGGTAAGATTTTAGAAATTCCATATCACGCAACCGCACACAATCCCTGTGGATCGATACCCTCAATATAGACCTATCTATAAAGATTCGTCCTATTGCGAATGTTTATAAATTTAAACTTGATTTCTAAGCGCGATCACTATGGTCGTACGTTGAGGAATTAATTCACCTACTGAATTCTCAACTACGATGATACCTGACTTCTTAGGTACTACCTGAATGGGACTCACCTATTTACTGTCTAAGATGGGGTAAATGATGCCCGCATCCAGCAGTTTCACAACTTCAGCCATGACCACATTCTTCATTGTGGGATTCAATCGACGTTGCGCCTCGCGAGAGGGCTTAGCGTTATCCTCCAAATGAATGTGATGCATACAAATGGAGGGGTCAATCCTTTTTAAATCCCCAACATTCCAACCAATCGCTTCCTTATGTTCTTTCAGAACATCCAGTAAACTACTCTCCTGGTCTCTTTGTAAATCTGAAGCAATGATGACCGGGAGAGTATCATTAAGTCCTAAGAAGGCGTACTTGAGTTTCACAAGAAGCTATTTTAGCTCAAGTTTTGGTGGGGTGATGAGGGAAGAAACGGGAGGAATGCTTGATATAAGGGGTAAGGGCTCCTTAGGTACTCTCCAAGGTGGAAAGTCTATTGCGGCCGCAATGTCAAGAAGGGAATTAACCTCGTCAACATATTGCTCCGTGTCGAAGTCCTTGATATCAAAATGAGACAGGCAAGCCTCTAGCGAGTCATTTGTCAAAAAGTGGGGGAGTAAATCTTCTGTAGTTTCTTCAATCTGATCCACAAAGAAACACTCCTCTGAATCCGTAGGATGCTGAAAGGCATTGAAGATGTTTAACTTCACCTTCATATTCCCAAAAGTTACTTCCATCTCCCTGGTCCTACAATTGATGCATGCATTAGCCGTAGCTAGGAAAGGATGGCCGAGGATGACGGGAATCAGTTTGGTGGGATCTGGGACAGGTTCTTTATCAAGAATGATGAAGTCTACAAGAAAGTAGAACTTGTCCATTCTTATGATAACATCTTCAACTATCCCACGAGGTTTCTTGACGGATCTGTTCGCAAGTTGTAAGACAACCGTCATGGGTTTCAACTCTTCGAGTCCCAACTGTGTATAAACTAAGAAAGGCAGCAAATTCACACCTGCCCCAAGATCAAGAAGGGCTTTTTCAACAGCATGGTCTCCAATAATACATGAAATGGTAGGAGCACCAAGGTCCTTGATCTTGGTAGGTACGGTTGTTGAATGAGTGAGCTAACCTGCTCGGTTAAGAGAATCTTCTCGAGACTACGAGTCCTCATCCACCGCTTTTGAGTGCATAAATCCTTCAAAAACTTAGCATAGGATGGGATTTGTCGGATGGCATTGATGATGGGGATATTGATTTGGACTTGTTTAAAAATCTCCATCATCTCTTGAAATTTCTCTCTTTGCTTTGCAGCACAAGGAGGCCCTTGAAGACGTTCAGGGAATGGAGCTTTAGGCTCAGCAGACGTCTCAAGAGTTACATGTTCCTTCGGAACATTTGGACTATCAATGGGTGATTTTGGATTCACAGAGGAATCATCCTTTTCCTTGGCCTTCAACCTGACCTTGTTGTCGACCACTCGTCCACTCCTCAATGTCGTGACCGACTAGACTTGTTCATGGGAACGCTATCAGAAACGCTTCCATCGACCATGTAGTGTCCTTTAGGATTGGCCACTAGTTGGGAGGGCAGCTTCCCTTCCTTTCGCTGATTAAGAGCATGGATTGGGAATGGGAACTTGACCTTCCAGCTTGGCAATGGATTGGGAATGGGAATTCAGCAACTAGGTATTGGCCTCAAGATTACCGAGAGCAGTCAATACCTTATCTTCAAAGGCAGAATTCCTAGGAGGAGGAGCTGACTGATATTGATGCTGAGGGGGTCAGTAATTGGAGGACTGATTAAAAGATTGATTAAGAGGCAGCGGATGTGCCTGATTATGCAATCCTTTGATGGGTCCTTGATTTCCCGGATCTGGGGCTCGCTAAGAAAAATTAGGATGATTTCTCTATACCAGGTTATATGAATTGGAATAAGGATCATTACCCGGTCTGGAGAATGTTGCGTTAACCTGCTCGGGATGAACTTCAGAAAATTGTCCAATGATAGGACAATCTTTCACCTGATGCGATGGATTAGAGCAGAATGAACATACCTCATGTGGAGTAGAAATGGGAGCTACAGATGTAGGGGCAAAACCAGCTGCCATGATTTGGTCAAGCTTCCAAGAGAGAGCATCCACCTTAGAGGTAACCTCAGAAGGATGGCCCACTTCGAAAAGACCTTCATGCTTTTGTTTTGCAGGAGGTGCCTTACGACCGAATGATGCATGGTGTAAAAAGAATTTTCACCAAGGTTTTCAAAAAGAGTCCAAGCATCATCTTCGCTCTTTAACATAAATGTACCTCCACACAAGGCATCGACCATTTGCCTATGAAGCTCAGTTAAGCCATCATAGAAACATTGGACTTGCTGCCACTTGGGGACAGCATGGTGCGGACACTTTCGTAAAAGGTCCTTCATTCTTTCCCACGTTTCGTGGAAAGATTCACCATCAATTTGCGAAAAGCGAGTGATGGGTTTCCGTATTTGATTTGTTTTCCTAATTGGAAAGTACTTCTTAAGAAATTCTTGTTGCATTTGAGCCCAAGAAGTAATTGAATCATTTGGTAAGGAATTAAGCCAATGCTTGGCTTTATCCTTGAGGGAAAACGGGAAGAGGCGTATCCTCAAAGCATCTTCATTAAAGTTTTGCAATCTAAGGGTGGAACAGATATCAATGGATTCATCTGAATGCTTGTATGGATCCTCGTTATTAAGTCCATAAAAAGATGGTAGCATTTGTATTGTGCTGGACTTAATTTCATATTGGGTTGCCGTGATGTTTGGCAACCGAAGGCATGAAGAGGGTGTATAAGTGGAGGGAACATAATGATCCCTCAGTAAAACAACCCTATTCTCTTTAGCCATGTGTTCTACAATAGGTACTCTTAGATCCAAGTTCCGTTCGGTTCTTTGTCGTCTAAGAGTACGCTCTAAATCTAGGTCGCACGGAAATATAGGCAATGATAACGAGTGGCCATCGAACATAAACTAACAACCTAGTAATATATACAACACACAGTTAAAACAAAAGAAAAACAAAGTTTAGAAAATACAAGTTTCTGCCTTGGTAGTAGCTTCAGTGCTACTGGCTGGTGCTTGGCACTTGATTCCTAGAAGCTGGCGCTGCAAAAACAGAGCAACCCAAAATTTTTATACAGACTCAATTTATGTACCAATTTGGACTCTAAAGACACAATCTACAGTAATTACAGAATTAAACTAGATGTAACCCTAAAAATCCCATAACAACCTTTTTCAAAACAAAAACAATCCCCGGCAACAGCACCAAAAATTGGTAACACGAGCGCTATCGATTTTAAAATTTATAATTAACCACTCGCGATAGATCGTACCCTTGCAGGATAGTTCTAAAAGAGGGTATCGTCCGCAAGGATTGTGTTTGGCTGCGTATAATGAAATCTCTAAAGTCGCACCTAACCTAACTCACAAGTAAGAAATGTTTTTGTGATATTCCTTAAACTAAAAACCAAAAAACATAAACTTAAGTTAAGTTACACAAATTGAGTTAAAAGTAGGAGGAGATGTATAGGGAATTGATTTCACTCAATCCTCATACCACAAGCAAACCATAACTAGCATGGATCTTAAGCAAAAGTATAATATGAGTGTGTAAAGGTTGTCAATCCTTACAACGAACTCAATATGAAAATACTATTGAAAGTAAATGATAAAGCATAATAGTTTTGCACTAACCTCTCACCTAACATCCTACATGTGAAATAACTCGTGTTCCCTAGCATGTGATATAAGTTCTTTCAATAGCCTACAGAATCTCATGAAATAAGCATAAAATATCATAGGTTTTCACTCCTCTTTCTACCTATTCTAAGTTAATCTAAGTGTGGATTGAGTCGTGGTCCCTAGCATACCCTATCAAACTCACATGAAATCATGTCACAAGCATCATCATATGGCTTACGCTTCCTCAATCAAAGACATCGAAAACATAGAAGCATTCAAGACTAAAATAAATTCCCTATAGACAAGAACAATCTTCATCTTAAATGATATAACATTAAGAACAATCTGTAAGCACATATGACATTATATCAATTGCTTAAAATCCTAGCTAAATACAATCAACCCATAGCACTTTGGATTGAACTACATCAAACCCTACAAAGGGGTTAGCTCCTCATGAAGGATTTGGATGTCTTTATTGGATTGAAGAAAACCATCTCCCAAAGGAATTAAGTGCTATGGATCGGTTCTACCTACTATCTAATACAAGAAATAATTGAAACTAAGTTAAAAACACAAGAGAAAATGCTAAGAACCGAGCTCTCTGCCTCTCCCGTCAGTTTTGAATATATAGAGGAAGAGAGCTTAGATCTTTTACAAGATGAGTCAAAGCTACAAAGATCTTGATCCCAGTGGTGTAAGACAGCTCTGAGGATGGATTTCGGCGCCTACAACAGACTGGCAAGCCGCAATTTGGGACTAAAAATATCTTCCACCATCATTAGCTGTCAAAAAAAGATCTTCCAAGTCTGGAAGGTTCGACGGCGCTCGATCCCTAGATTTGGGCACTCAAGCGCTGGTGTTTTGTTGGCGCTTGATCCCTGGAATTTGGCACTCGAGCGCTATCACTTCAACAACACTTCAACTCTTCTTAAATTATCTTCAAGCTTAATGTTAATGATATGCTTTGAATTTCCATTAAGACCTGAAAATAAGATAAAACACTAAAACACAATAAAATATTAGATAACAATACAAACTAAGGTTTAACATATGCGAGTTAGGGAGTTTGAATGTGTAACATTCAACAGTTATCACCTGAGCATGTCTAAATATGGGGCAATATCTCATGTTGGCCGCTAGAACGGGCCAATATTGGTTGTCATCTCGTTCTAATATGGGCCCACTGCCTAGCCCTCAGTTACCTAGGCTCTTTGTGGGCCAGGCCTGTCAGCCCATCATGATGGCTTGAGGAATACTGGCGAGGTTGCCAAATGGAGTGAGATCTTCCCAATACTTAGCCCATGTGAGCTATTACAGAAGTGCAAGCGTCTAGTTGGCCCTATAGGGCTTGCGGGCGAGCCCAAGATACGAAGGGACATCTTGGAGACCTTGTGGGGTCCGGAGATCGAGGCAGCGTATTCATGGCGCTACAGGGTTTTGTAACGTGAGCGGTTGGGTCATAAATGCCCTTCACACTAGAGTTCCCTATATGGTTGACCCTTCAGCTTGGTGTCTTCTCATTCTGCTTCTATTTCTTATTTTCCCCTCCCCTTTGTTTCTTCAAGTGCCCACATTTTCTCAAAGCAAAGTATTATGGACGCTAATACCCTAAGGAGAAGGGTGCACCGAGTTCTAGCACCTCAGCCTCTATCTGGCTCTCACCAGAGCAACCATTTGAAGGGTTTAGATAACACCCCAACGATCTGTACACCTCTAACTTTTAGGCCGTTCAATATTTTTTATGGCTCTTTTGACACCTAGTCTTCAAATTCTAGTGACTTGAAGGATAGCGTTCCTTTGCCGAAGTCAAGGGAGGCCGCGGAACACTCGGGGCAGCAGGGGCTGCCGCAAAGCCAAAGGCAGCGAGGGCTGAAAAGCTAGAGGCAGTCGGGGCTGCTGTTTTTCACAGGGTCCTTCGGAGGTGGTTGGTTCTCCAGATATAGGGGGAGTCGCTTGTCCCCCCATAGACCCCAAGATTGCCAATGTAGAGGCCCTGTCTGAGGTAGGGCTAAGGGAGGGGCTGACTTGGATACATCAGCTACTGGAAGAGGCCTAGGTTAAGAATGGGCAGATTTCCAAAGATGATTGCAGACGCCGAGAACAAGGGCTTCCACCATGTAAGGAGACTTGGGCGTTTGGAGGCCAAGTTGGCAAAGTTGGAAGAAGAGGTTGCTTCAGGGAGAAGGCGAGTCTCTGATTTGTACCAGAAGGTATTGGACTCACAGAATGCCCTGTACGAGGACTATAGGCAAGAACTCTGGAGATCTATATGATAAGTCCTGAATGTTACACATTCAAGCCCCTTAATTCACATATGGTAATCTCTTAGTTTTATTATAATATGATGTTTTGTGTTGTTTTTGTGTTTTTACCTTATTTTGTAGGTTTTGGAAGAAAAGAAGTCAATTCCATCAACTCGAGCTCAAAACACATGAACTGTGCAAACTTGCTGAGCATTCGACCTTTGTGCACTATTTTAGCCATAAGTCTTAGTTCAAAACTCGAATTAAGGCAAGGTCAAGTGCGTTGGAAAGAGGACTCAGAGAGGAAAAAATCATTAAGCTAGAGTTTTTACATCCAAGGTGCGCTCAAGCGCCCAAAATGACGCTCCAGCGCCCCTTTCTGGTGCTCGAGCGCCATCGTGCGCTAGAAACTTCTAAAGTCGGCAGAACTGATATGGAAAGATGGTAATCCGACCCCAAATCGATCTTGGACTTCCTAGGGTGCACGAAATTGATTAGGGTTATTCCTAAACTCTATAAATACTCCTCTAAGTCCTCCAGAACAAAGAGACAAGCTTGAGGAGAAGAATCAAAGGCTTCAAAGAAGGGTTTTTCTTAGTTTTTCTTTACTTTTCAGTTTTTCTTTGTTATTTTCTTATAAGGATGATTTTCATCCAAATTATGTGTAGCTAATACTTTAGTTAGGGCTCGATTGAAGCCATAATTATGTCTCTTTATGGTTTCAATTTGTCTTACTACAATTCATATTTTGATGCTTAACTTGATTATTTCCGGTTTTCTTGAATTCCTCATATGTATGTGTTTGATCATCATATGCTTGTGGTATGGATATGTTATTTAGGTCAATTTGGATGGTCGAGTCCTGGGCCTAATAGAGTAACAAAAGAACCTCATCACAGGTTCTTAGATTAATCAACATGGAAAACCGGAGTAGATGCCATGCTCTAGGCTCCATGTGTTTGTCGATCTCCATAGTTTTATGCTTTCTTGAAGAACAACTTAGTAGATGCCATGCTAAATCCTTTGAGAAAGAAAAGAGTTAGAGTAGATGCCATGCCTAACTCGTTGCTTAGGGAGATCAATAGCCTAAGGAGTAGATGTCATGTCCTTAGGTTGGCAAACATTGAGTATCATGATATGGTTGTAGCATTGTGCATATTGTTTATCTTATTTGAGTATGATTAGCGGTGGATATCGAAGCCCTAACCCTTTATTCTTATTATTTTAATTCAATATTTTTATCTCATCTCATTCAAGATATCTTTTAGGAATTTCTTTTTAAACATAGTTTACCAATCCTCGTGGGAATGATATCGTATTTGCCGTCTATACTATTGTTTTGATCTTGTGCACTTGCAAGTAAAACATGCATTTATTCGCCTATTTATTTAGGTGGATATTTGTACAATAAGTTTTTGGCGCCGTTGCTGGGGATTGTGTTAAATTGTGTTTTTAAAAGTTTTTCCTTTTAGTTTAGTTATTTTTGTTTATTTTCATCTAAACAAAAAAAAAAAAATTCTAACTTTTGTTTCAGTTTCAGTTTTGATATGTTTCTGCAGAGATGGCTGAAGAAATCATAGTAAATCTACCGACAAGAAGGCCAATGAAAAGTTCCTTCATTCCACAGAATCTCAATCAACCTTCTTGCATTGCTTTCCAACCGAATGTGCAGAACAATTTTAATTTGTCGCCTCACCTGCTCAATATGGTTCCACACTATAGAGGCACACCTATGGAGGATCCTTATCTACACATTCGGGACTTCTTTGATCTTTGCAAAATGCAGAACATCCATGGCTTAAACGCAGAAGGAATCAGGTTAATTCTCTTTCCTTTTTCTTTAAAGGATAATGTTAAGTTGTAGTTGAACTCTTTGGCTGCAGGTTCTATTAACAATTAGGAGGAGTTAGCCACAAAATTTTTTAAAGAAATTCTTCCCAGCCCAAAGGACTAGGCAATTGAGGAGGGAGATTCAAAGCTTCCAACAAAAAGATTGAGACCTTTTCTTCGAGGCATGAGAGCACTTCAATGAACTACTTCTCAAATGTCCACATCACAATTTGTCTCAAGATGATCAGGTACAAGCATTCTATGAAGGTTTAGATAATTCTAACAAAAGTCTTGTTGATTCAGCTTGTGGTGGTGTACTGATGGAGAAAAGCAATGAGGAAGCCATTGAGCTCTTTGAAACTTTAAGTGAAAATTCTCAACAATTCTCATCAAAAGGAAGGAATGTATCAAAAGGTAATGGTGTTTATGAGATAAGCACCAATAGTGGAGTCCAATCTCAAATGGCGACAATGGAGAGGCAGCTAGACATGATTGTGAAAGCAATGACATCACACAACATCTCTCCAATTCAACAAGTACAACAAGTTGAAGTATGTGCCATATGTTCTCATTCTAACCATACCACTGAGACTTGTCCGATGTCTTCATTCACAGATCAGGAGCAAGCAAATTATGTGGGTCAGAATAATTATCCTCCAAAGAACAACCCATTCTCCAACACCTACAATGCAGGGTGGCGAAACCTCCCCAATTTCTCATGGAGTAATAATCAGAATGTGCAAAATCCACAAGGGCAACCATAAAATTTTCAGCAGGGGAATAATTATCAAGCTCCTCCACAAGTGATGCAATCCAATCCGGAGCAAAAAAAGAATGATCTTGAAGGGGCCATACTCCAGTTCATAACCGCACAGCAACAGACTAACACTCAAACTAGTCTGTCTATTCAAAAACTAGAAGCAACCACCAACCAAGCCATTCAGAGATTGGAAACACAAGTGGGGCAGATAGACAAGGAGATGAGCAAGAGAAAGAGGGGCGAATTCCCATCCCAAACAATACCCAATCCAAGAGGACATGAGCAGGTCAATGCTGTGACATCTCTCAGAAGTGGTAAGGTCATTGATAACAAGCTGGGAACAGAAAAGGAAGTAGAAACACCTCCAACAAAAGCCACAATCTCCAAGAAGGTAATTGAGAAGGAGTATGTGACATTGCCACACTTCCCTCAAAGGTTAGTGAAGCCCAAGAAAGAAAAACAAGTACTGGATGTTTTTGAAACTTTAAAGAAAGTTGAAATCAATATTCCTTTACTTGATGCAATTAAACAGATTCCATCTTATGCCCAGTTCTTAAAGGATTGTTGTACTAGCAAGAGAAAGTTTCAAGAGCATGAGCAAGTTGCATTAACCAAGGAGGTAAGTGCAGTTTTGTTAAGAAAGTTACTACCTAAGTTGAAAGATCCAGGTAGCTTTACTATCTCATGCAAGATTGGTGACAAACTCTTTGATCGTGCTTTGTTGGACTTGGGGGCAGGTATCAATTTACTACCTTGTGAGGTTTATCAGAAATTGAGTTTGGGAGAACTTCAACCAACCTCAATTACATTGCAATTGGCCGACAGAAGCATCAAGCGACCGAGATGTATTTTAAAAAATGTTTTGGTCAAGGTATATAAATTTATTGTGCCTGTTGATTTTGTTGTCCTAGATATGGAAGAGTCACCCATGCCATCATCCTTACCCATTATTTTAGGAAGATCCTTTATGAGCACTGTTGATACTAACATAAGTGTTAAAAAGGGTATTATAAGCATGGAAGTAAATGGGGAAAAGGTTGAGTTCAAAGTATTTGATGCAATGAAGTTACCACAAGATAATCATGAGTGTTTCAATATTGATGTGGCCCAAAGTATAGCTAAAGAAATTTTGCAAGTACACAACATTGATCCCTTGGAGTTTGCCATGACTCATAACCTCACAGAGCCGAAGCATGAATGTGTTATCGACATCATTGATGCCACGCACTCCCTTGAGGCTTCTACACCTCATCTAAGAAGGTACACACTTCCCTTTGAGACTCTTGTGCCTACTAACACTACTCTTGATCCTTCTATTGGTAGGGCACCAGATTTGGAGTTAAAGCATAGTGGATATGAAAATAATAAGTTGTGCAAGGAAAGAACCAAGAAATATCCTAATAAGCAGCTTGTCAAGAAGGAGTTTTATGTGGGACAGGAGGTGTTGATATACAATTCAGAATTAAGACTCTTTCCTAATAAGCTCAAGTCTCGGTGGTATGGTCCTTATGATGTCACAAAAGTTTATCCTCATAGAGCTGTGGAGGCCTATTGCAAAGAAAAGATTCAAACTTTCAAGGTGCATGGACATCGGGTGAAGCCTTATATGGAGATAGGCGTTCAGTTTAAAGATGAGCATGTGACCCTTCAATCTGTCCAGCATATTACTTGAGAGTCACACAGTCTGGCTGAAGACAATAAACTTAGCACTACTTGGGAGGTAACCCAAGAAGAAATGAGTGGTAATGGAGCTACTTCATGCACTAAAAAGCCATATCCCTTAAAATTTTTGTTTGTTTTTAATTTTTGTTTTATTTTCTGCTTATTTTTTAGTTTCTATTTTGTTTTCATGTTTGTAGTTTTCCTTTGTTTTGTTTTAGCATTTTATTTTTCAGGAAAAATGTACTTGCATTCAAGTTTAGGGGTATGCTATGAGCCATACCTAGTCCAACTAGTTTTCTCATCTCCCTGGTATGATCTTTTTATTTTCTCTACACACTGAGGACAGTGTGTAATTCAAGTTTGGGGGTATGGGAGAGACACACAAACACACTTTGTCCATATTTTTTTTTTTTTAAAAAAAAAGATTGCATATTCTTGTTATTCTTAAGAATTTGGTTGATCTGGAACTGTGATTTGAATTTCATTGGCGAGTTTAGAATGTTGAACACATGATCATATGATTAGGATTCTAGGTCTTGTTACTTACCTTTGGCATCTGAACATTCACTTGTTTCAATTCAAATTGCCACGAGCATATTAGCACATAATTTGTGAGGTATGACATGTGAACCTGATTGTGTATGTTTTCAACATCTTGGGTGAAGCTGGGTGACTTGTTGGATGGATACCTTGGCATATGAAAAAAAAATAAAAAATAAAAAAAGAACAATAGTCATGGCTAAGCCCAATTCTGTAGCCTTTTTTACTCGAGTTAATAAGCCTTAAGGATGTCTCTACACCTAGTGCCCTAAAGTCATCTGGTTTGGGAGCATTGGCCTAATACTCGTTACAACGGTCAATTAGAAAGCTTAAGAGAATTGTGCTAATTTACTTCTGTAGCCTTTTTTACTCGAGTTAGTAAGCCTTAAGGATGTCTTTACACCTAGTGCCCTAAAGCCATCTGGTTTGGGAGCATTGGCCTAACACTCGTTACAAGGGTCAATTAGAACGCTTAAAAGAACTGAGCATTGCACAACCTGACCAAAAAAAAAGACGCTTATTGTATGCCATGGTTGTTCAATCCGATNTAATTTACTTCTGTAGCCTTTTTTACTCGAGTTAGTAAGCCTTAAGGATGTCTTTACACCTAGTGCCCTAAAGCCATCTGGTTTGGGAGCATTGGCCTAACACTCGTTACAAGGGTCAATTAGAACGCTTAAAAGAACTGAGCATTGCACAACCTGACCAAAAAAAAAAAGACGCTTATTGTTATGCCATGGTTGTTCAATCCGATGGGGACCCTAGTCAACTTTAAGATATTGAGTCATTGCACATCAGAATTAATTTGAAGCCTCATGATTATGTGTTGGTTCACTTTACACTGAATTGAATTTTTTGAAATCTCAGCTTGTCATTTGTGAGTGGTTAGTGATCGCGCTTAAAAATCAAAATTAAATTTATAAACACTCGCAATAGCACGAATCTTTGTAGATAGGTCTATATTGAGGGTATCGATCCGTAGGGATTGTATTTGGTTGTATGTGAATGGAATCTCTAAAATATCACCTAATCCAACTCATAAACAAGAGATGTTGTGTTTTAACACTAAATACAAAAATCTTAAACTAAGTTAAACAAATGAATCTAAAGATAGTAGGGGAGGTATAGGGGATTGATTTCACTCAATCCTCATACCACAAGCGAACTAGTTCTAGCATGGATTTCAAACAAAGGCATGGTTTTAAGCGTGTAAAGGTTGTCAACCCTCACAAAAACTCATCAAGAAAATACTATCAATAGAAAATGATAAAGCATCATAGATACGCACAAGCTACTCACCTAATCTTCTACATGTGATTAAACCCGTGTTCTCTAGCATGCGATATAAATTCTCTTAATAGCCTACATAAAATCATGAAATAAGCATAGAATATCATAGGTTCCCACTCCTCTTTCAAACTATTCTAAGTTACACTAACATAGATTGAGTCGTGGTCCCTAGCATACCCTATCAAACTCACATAACATTATGTCAAAATGCATCATTGTATAGCTTATACTCTCTCAATCAAAGACATCAAAAGCATTGAATTCATTCCAAACTCAACTCAATTCCTCATAGACAAAGAACAAGTTTAATCTGAAATGGTATAATCAATAAGCACAAACCTCATGCATATACAATCACCATGTCATTTATACAAAATCCAAACTAAAACTACTCAACCCATAACACTTGGATCAAGTTACATCAAAACCCTAAAATGGATTTAGTTCCTCATATAGGAATTGGAAAACTCCATTGATTTGGAGAAACCCAATACCTAAGGAAATCAAGTGCTAGAGAAGAGTTCTACCTACTGTCCAAAAGAAAAAAAAAGCAAAAGAAAGCTAAAAACTATTATGGAAATAAAACTAAAAACGAGTCTGGACCTCTCTGCCTCTCACGGACAGCATACATATATATCACATTTGAGTCTTGATCTTTCTTAAGGAAAGATCAAGCTAAAAGATTTGAAGTTCCAGTTGTTTGGGAGTCCTCTAGGGAGTGATTTCAGTGCCTTCAATGTGCTGGCAAGCCGCAATTTTAGACCAAGAAATATCCCCACCGTCAACAGCTGTCAAAATGATCTTCCAATTTCTGGAAGCTACGGCGACGCTCGAGCACCAAGATTGGGCGCTCGAGCGTCATGTGCTGCTGATGCTCAATTCTTGCGCGCGGGGCTTGCAAGCGTCAGGCTTTAGCTGACACTCTTGCAGCTAACGCTCGAACACCAGAGATGGGTGCTCGAGCGTCACTCCTACAGCACTTTAATTTCTCAAAATTATCTTCAAGCTTAATGTCCCTGATATGTCTTGAATTTTCATTAAGACCTGAAAATAAGGCAAACACTAAAACACACTAAAATATTAGATAACAATACAAACTAAGGTATAACACATGCGAGTTAAGGGGCTTGAATGTGTAACATTCAGCACTTATCAATTAGACTTTGGAATTCCCACTCATTTTGAAGATGGAGTTTATCATTTTAAGCTTGCTAATGAATGAGAATCTTGGTTGTTTGTGATACTTTAGTATTGGAAATAATATGAATTGTGCATAATGTTTGTGGGTATCATTCCTGTTAAACCCTCACGAGACTTCACTTGTCCTACTAGGGATGCCTAGGGGTTTAAAAGGCTTGTTGCATATGCTAAATGCAATTGTGTTTCCCACGACAAAGGAGGTAGAGTAGTTGTCATTTATTTTCAGTTTTCGTGTTTCACTCGTCCTTGTGTTTTTTTTGTGTTTTTCCCTTATTTCGTAGGTTTTGGAAGAAAAGAAGTCAATTCCATCAACTCAAGCTCAAAACACATGAACTGTGCAAAGTTGTTGAGCATTCGACCTTTGTGCACTATTTTGGCCATAACTCTTAGCTCAAAACTCGGATTAAGGCAAGGTCAAGTGCATTGGAAAGAGCACTCAGAGAGGAAAAAATCATTAAGCCAGAGTTTTTACATCCAAGGAAAGCTCGAGTGCCCAAAATGACGCTTAAGCGCCCCTTTCTGGTGCTTGAGCGCCATCGTGCGCTGGAAACCTCTAAAGTCGGCAGAACTGATATGGAAAGATGGTAATCCGACTCCAACTCGATCTTGGACTTCCTAGGGTGCACGAAATTGATTAAGGTTGTTCCTAAACTCTATAAATACTCCCCTAAGTCCTCCAAAACAAAGAGACAAGCTTGAGAAGAAGAATCAAAGGCTTCAAAGAAGGGTTTTTCTTAGTTTTCTTTACTTTTCAGTTTTTCTTTGTTATTTTCTTATGAGGATGATTTTCATCCAAATTATGTGTAGCTAATACTTTAGTTAGGGCTCGATTGAAGCCCTAATTATGTCTCTTTAAGGTTTTAATTTGTTTTGCTACAATTCATATTTTGATGCTTAACTTGATTATTTTCGGTTTTCTTGAATTCCTCATATGTATGTGTTTGATCATCATATGCTTGTAGTATGGATATGTTATTTAGGTCAATTTGGATGGCCGAGTCCTGGGCCTAATAGAGTAACAAAAGAACCTCATCACAGGTTCTTGGATTAATCAACATGGAAAACCGGAGTAGATGCCATGCTCTAGGCTCCATGTGTTTGTCGATCTCCATAGTTTTATGCTTTCTTGAAGAACAACTTAGTAGATGCCATGCTAAATCCTTTGAGAAAGAAAAGAGTTAGAGTAGATGCCATGCCTAACTCGTTGCTTAGGGAGATCAATAGCCTAAGGAGTAGATGTCATGCCCTTAGGTTGGCAAACATTGAGTATCATGATATGGTTGTAGTATTGTGCATATTGTTTACCTTATTTGAGTATGATTAGCGGTGGATATCGAAGCCCTAACCCTTTATTCTTATTATTTTAATTCAATATTTTTATCTCATCTCATTCAAGATATCTTTTTAGGAATTTCTTTTTAAACATAGTTTACCAATCCTCGTGGGAATGATCTCGTATTTGCCGTCTATACTATCGTTTTGATCTTGTGCACTTGTGAGTAAAACGTGCATTTATTCACCTATTTATTTAGATGGATATTTGTACAGCACCATGTCAGCTTTAGAGAGCCAAACTTCTTGCAACGACGATTAAGGCCCTCTCTCTCTCTCTCTCTCTCTTTTTGTTTGTTTGTTTGTTTTTGGTTGTGGCGTATGTCCCCTTTCTTTGTCCACAATGGGCCTGAGGACTCTTTTGTAACCGCAACTCTTTAAAATAAGAAACATGTTCTTGTTCGTTGTTTTTGTTGTTGTCATCTATGTTTCTCCATGTGTGCTAGAGCTTTCTTATGTTTTCTCCTCAAGTGAGGTTGTCTAGGGTAGTTAGGCTGCGTGTTGAAGCTAACTTCCTCTCCCCTAGCGCTTCGTAGCACACCATTTCACTTTGGCAGTGAATGGGAGTTCGTTGAGTGAGCCAGTTTTGGAGGAACACAACCGAGCCCACATGTTATCTCCATCGACAACCTGAACCGCATCCTTCTTCTCCTTTTGCATTGAAGAAGGAGAATGGTGTAGCAACATGTCGGTTGATTCCTTATGTCATAAAGATAGATGTCGGGGCTTCTCCAGCCACATAACATCGAGGTTGTGCTTTGTTGGGAAATATTCCCCTTTATCCAACCTACTTACGTTAACTCTATTGTTGGGCTGATCAAAACCCATTGGGCCTCAGTATTAGCCTTAGTCTCAGTCTCAGCCATAGCATCAATCTCAGTCTCAGCCATAGCATCAGTCTCAATCTCGGCCATAACATCAGTCTCAATCAACTCGAGAAGTCTAATCTAGAAAGAGTTATTATCGATATTAACTATTATAATGAGATAAGCATTAATATGTTATATTTTGAGAAGGAATGACATTAGATCACTGTTTATCCCAGGAATTTGAGGATAAGGCTTCATCCCTTTGTTAGATAAAGAAGAATCCTACTCAAACTCCATTTACCAATTAGACTCCAAGTCTGCCAGAAGAAACTGAACTCAACAGGAGTATGATGTCTATAAATAGCAGACCATTCCATAGAATAAAGGTACGTGAAACATATATTGCTAGTTGTTGTACAAATATTCACCTAAATAAATAGGCGAATAAATGCACGTTTTACTCGCAAGTGCACAAGATCAAAACAATAGTATAGACGGCAAATACGATATCATTCCCACGAGGATTGGTAAACTATGTTTAAAAAGCAATTCCTAAAAAGATATTGTCGAATGGAACGATATTAAAGATTGAATTGAAATAATAAGATAAAAGGCTAGGCTTCGATATCCACCGCTAATCATACTCAAATAAGGTAACAATATGCACAATGCTAATCATCATGTCAAGATACTCAATGTTTGCCAGCCTAAGGGCATGGGTGTATACTCCAAAAGCTATTGATCTCCCTAAACAACGAGATTAGGCATGGTGTATACTCTAACTCTTTTCTTCTTGAGGGATTTAGCATGGGTGTATACTAAGTTGTTCCTCAAGAAAGCATAAATCTATGGAGATCGACAAACACACCAAAAACTGAACAGGTATCTATTCCGGTCTTTCATGTTGATTACCCCAAGAACCCGCAATTGGTTCTTTTGTTACTCTACTAGGCCCAGGACTCGGTCATCCAAATTGACCTAGATAACACTCTACACATGTTATATGCATAAGATGATCAAACCCATACATAACCCATATGAAGAACGAACAAAAACCCGAGATAAATCAATTAAGCATCAAAACATGAATTGTAGCAAGACAAATTGAAACCTTAAAGAGACATGATTAGGGCTTCAATCGAGTCCTAACTAAAGTATTAGCTACACATAACTTGGATGAAAATCATCCCCATAAGAAAATAACAAAGAAAAACTAAAAAGAAATAAAGAACTAAGAAAACCCTTCTTTGAAGCCTTTGATTCTTCTCCTCAAGCTTGTGTCTTTGTTTTGGAGGACTTAGGGGAGTATTTATAGAGTTTAGGAGCAACCCTAATCAATTTCGTGCACCCTAGGAAGTCCAAGATTGAGTTGGGGTCGGATTACCCTCTTTCCATATCAGTTCTGCCGACTTCGGAGGTTCCCAGCGCACGACGACGCTCGAGCGTCAGTTTTGGGCGCTCGAGCGTCAGGTGCCATGGCGCTCGTTTCCAGCGCGCCATGGCGCTCGAGCGTCATTTTGGGCACTCGAGCGCACCTTGGATGAAAAAATGCTTGCTTGATAATTTGTTCCTATCTGAGTCCTCTTTCCAACGCACTTAACTGTGCCTTAATCTGAGTTTTGAGCTAAGAGTTATGGCCAAAATAGTGCACAAAGGTCAAATTTTCAGCAACTTTGCACAATTCATGTGTTTCGAGCTCGAGTTGATGGAATTGACTTCTTTTCTTCCAAAACCTACAAAATAAGGGAAAAACACAAAAACAACATAAAACATCATATTATAATGAAACTAAGAGATTAACATATGTGAATTAAGGGGCTTGAATGTGTAACATTCAGCACTTATCACTAGTATTCTAATCTCAGATATTGATAATCCAGAAATCTAATGTAGGAATCGGAGTGGGACCATCTGGCACCCTCAGCAAGCTCCTTTGATTATCTCATATTTTGCAGATTCTAGAAGTAAGATGTGATTCATTGTACTGAAAATTGTACCAACAATTTGGCACTGTCTGTGGGAACGATTTGTCGTTTCTCATAAACAAAATCCGTCATGGTGAACACGCCTCCATAGACCGATGCACACACCGATGCGGGAGTCAACCCTCGAAGGAGACTAGATGACAAGCGCAGCATATGAAGCTAGAATCACCCAGATGCAAAAAGATCTGGACGATATGCATTAGTCCAACGCTGCTTTACAACATCAAATCTCAGAAGGTGAAGGACAAAGCAGCCAGAATAATCAGCATGAGGACTGGGAAGAGAATCCAAAGTAGAGAAAGGCGAACCGGGATGCTAGACGCCGGAAAGCTAGATCAACGGTAAAAAGACTCCAAGACACGATGGCGGCATTGGAGAAAAAGTGCAAACTCATGCAAAAAGATACCACTCATAAAGATGAGATGCTCGCAACACTAGAGAAAAAATATGACCTCATACAAAAGGAAGCTATCCAGAAAGACAAGAGCAAAACCTCTATGGTTGATAATTTGCTACAGGGAATCGCTTCGCCATTCACCGAAGACATAGCCGTTAAACCCTTGCCTGAGAAATTTAAGATGCCCAACATCCCGCTCTTCACAGGTGTAGAAGATCCTACAGACCACTTGGACCAATATCGAGCCTATATGGATCTCCATGGCACTCCTAAAGAAGTGGCTTGCCGAGCTTTTCCCTTAACCTTGGGGGGAAGCGACAGATATTGGTTCAAGAAATTACCCTCAAACTTTGTAGACAGTTTTGCAAATCTAGGGAGGAAATTCTTGACTCAATTTTTCGCAGGGAGAAAGCGTAAGAAGTCGTCAGGTCACTTGTTGACCCTCATTCAAGGCATGATTCTCTGAAAGGCTACATCATGAGGTTCAACAAGGAGAAGTTGTGTGTTAGTACCTTCACTAACGAGATGGCCTTTGCATCCCTATTCAGAGGAATCCATCCAGATGGAGCCTTGATGAGGGAACTGGCTAGGAAGCAACCAGAAAAACTCCACAAATTCATGGAGAAAGCAGAGGAGTTTATCAATCAAGAAGAGAACCTTCGAGAAATAAAGCTCTTTAGACAAGAACCAATCTCGGCTCATAAGGAGACTAAGAAGAAGAAGAAGAAGGAACCTGAGGTCCAGAAGATAACTGGCCCCCGAGTTTCCACAGGAATTGATGGGTTCAATTTTACTCCTCTCAACACAACTGCCATGGAGTTTCTCCTGGGGATAAAGAAGGATCCAGAATATGTACGTCCAGCGAAGATTGTGGGGGAATCATTGCCCAGAAATTGGCACAAGTATTGCTCGTACCATGAGTCTAACGGCCACACCACAGAAGGGTGTATATCTCTGCGATTCGCCATTGAGAAATTCATCAGCAATGGCAAGCTTGTGAAATTCCTGGAAAAACAGAAGGGTCAACAAGACCAGCACCAAGATCTAGATCACCGACCACGGCAAGGTCCACCAAAAGATAATCGCCCACAACATTCTGAGCAAGGACTCCTTCATACCTAGATCAAAATTGATACGGGGGAAACCGAGATAGGTGAGAAGGGTCTCAGGACCAAAACCAAGACAAGCAAGAAGGATCTCGAGACCGAAACTGAGACAGGCGTGGAGGTTCTCAAGATCGCAAAAGAACACGAGAAGAACCGAGGCGGGAACGATGCCTAAGCAAAAGCCAAGTGAACCGGCACATACTCGGAGAAATCCGAACAATCTCTAGAGGATTCAAAGGAAGAAGCGAAACCCATTCGGTGAGAAAGTCCTACGCTCGGCAGGCAAAGAATTGGGAAGTCTACAATGTGGATAGACCTCTCAAGTCTCGGAAGAAAGAATCACTAGTCATCGGATTTTCTAACAAAGAATCACTGACGCCTTGGTGGTATCCATGCACACCGGAAATCACAATGTCCATTGGAGATTGATGGATAATGGAAGCTCTGCCGACATCCTGTACTGGTCAGCCTTTTTACATCTCGGTATCAGCTGAGATAAACTCATCCTAGCCACATGCCCCTAGGTCGGATTCGCAGGAGAGCAGGTTTATCCAGTTGGTTCAATAGAGCTCCCGGTTACCCCAAGGGAATATCCAAGACAGAGAACGATCATGGTCAAGTTCTTGATAGACGACAAGTCATCTATGTACAACGCCATCTTGGGCCGTGCTGCCCTGAATGAATTAGAGGCTGTAACTTCTACACCTCATATCAAGATGAAGTTTCCTACCAAGGAAGGAGTCGGAGAAGTTAGAGGCGATCAATGGACAGCCCGCTAGTGTTACAACATGTCTCTAAAAGATCCTGCCTCATGAGTCGTCCCCGGAGAGAGAACACGAGGGGAGGACAAATAGCAATCACAAAGAATTCAAGGTTGGCAACTCCGAGAGGAAGGTAAGAGTGGGATCCGCCCCAAGAGTTAAAGGAAACACTGGTGGAGTTTCTGTGTTGTAATGCGGATGTGTTTGCATGGAGCCATGAAGATATGCCTGGTGTGGATCCCTCAATGATAGTGCATCGACTAAATGTCGACCCAAGTTATCGTCCAGTCAAGCAGAAAAGAAGGAGTTTTGCTCTGGAGAGAATTCAAGTTGTCGTAGCTGAAGTAGAGAAGTTGCTGCATGCTGGTTTTATCAGGGAAGTTGACTACCCCAAATGGTTGGCTAACGTGGTCCTAGTAAAGAAAGCGAACGGGAGGTGGCAAATGTGTGTGGATTTCACGGATCTCAACAAGGCGTGCCCAAAGGATAGCTTTCTTCTACCTCGGATCGACCTATTGGTGGATTCTACCTCAGGACATGAACTTCTCAGCTTCATGGACGCCTTCTCTAGGTAGAACCAAATACACATGCACGATATAGATCAAGAGAAGACTGCATTTGTTACAAACTGAGGATTATACTACTACAATATAATGCCTTTTGGGCTGAAGAATGCCGGCGCAACTTATCAAAGGTTAGTCAATAAATGTTTCAAAGGCAGATAAGGAGGAATGTTGAAGTTTATGTAGATGACATGTTGGTCAAAAGCATTCAGTTTGCCAGCCACATAGAAAATTTGGAGGAGACCTTTGAAACACCAAGACAACACCAGATGAAGCTGAATCTCGCAAAATGCGAATTTGGAGTAGCCTCGGGCAAGTTTTTTGGATCCATGGTATCCCAAAGAGGAATTGAAGCAAATCCGGAGAAGAAACAGGCAGTACTAGACATGCGACCACCCCAGACTATCAAGCAGCTACAGCAACTCACTGGGAGAATAGTCGCGTTGAACCGATTCATCTCTCGGTCAATAGATAGGTGTCTTCCTTTTTCCAAGATTCTTAAAAAAGCATTTATTTGGAGTGATGAGTGTGAGGAAGCTTTTAGTCGACTGAAGGAATATTTGAATAATCCCCGCTTCTGAGCAGAGCAACTGAAAGGGAAATACTATATCTTTACCTAGCTGTGTCATCCTTAGCTGTAAGCTCAACCCTGGTTCGAGATGATAAGGGAGTTTAGAGATCGGTATATTTCACCAACAGAGCACTCCATGGTGTTGAAGAAAGATACCCTCAGATAGAAAAGCTGGCGTTCGCCCTTGTAGTGTCAGCTCGGAGGTTGAGACCATACTTCCAAGCACACGCTATCAGAGTCCTCACGGAGTACCCCATAAAAAAGGTGCTACATAAGACAAACCTCTCAGGAAGGCTAATTAACTGGGCAATCGAGCTTGGTGAATTTGACATTGAATTCCACGCCAGGACTACAATTAAAGGGCAAGTATTGGCCAACTTCCTGGTTGAATTTTGTGGCATAACCGAGATTAAGGAGTTATCCGCAGCCGAGACGTGGGTAGCATATGTAGACGGGTCATCCACCTCCACCAACAGTGGGGTAGGAATAGTGCTGATCAGCCCAGAAGAAGAACAATTTGAGTTCGCAATCAAGATCGCATTCCCCACAACAAACAATGAAGCCAAAAACGAGGCAACCTTGGCCGATGTTGGCCTAGCAAGAGAATTGGGAGTGAAGAACCTGGAAATAAAGAGCGATTCACAGGTGATAGTAGGTCATGTCCAAGGAGAATATGAAGCGCGAGGAAGCAAGATGATCAAATACCTCGCAAAGGTCCATAAGCACCAGCATTTCTTCGACAAGATGGTGATTACCAGAATCCCCAGGAAAGAGAATGTCTGGGCGGACTAGTTAGCTTGGATAGGATCCGGTTTGGATGAGGAGATTGACATCTCTAAGCATAAGATACGAATTCTAACTAACCCCTCCATCCTAGAAAGTGAAGACCTGATGCAGATTAACGAGGAAACTCATCACCCCGAATAGGCTAAAGAAATCATTTATTACTTGCAGAATGGACTACTACCGGAGGATAAGAACTCATCGCGCAAGGTTGAGATGCAAGCAGCCAGATACACTTTGGTGGGGGATATCTTATACAAAAGAGGTACACCCTACCACTTCTCAAATGCCTCTCAAAATCGGAGGCTGATTATGTTCTCTGAGAGATACATGAGGGAGTCTATAACAGCCATATGGGAGGTAGGATTCTGGCCCACAAAGCAGTAAGAGCCGGATATTTTTGGCCCAACATGAACAGAGATTCGGCAGAACTTGTTAAACATTGCGACAAATGCCAAAGATTCGCTTAAGATGAGAAAAACCTGCCAGAAGAATTAAGCCCCATATTGTCACCTTGGCCTTTTGCTAAGTGGGGAGTTGACATTGTGGGGCCTCTTCCCCAGGGAAAGGGAGGTTGCAAATTCCTAGTAGTGGCAGTGGATTATTTTACCAAATGGGTAGAGGCAGAAGCATTGGCCACCATTTCCACGTGGAACTTCAAGAATTTTCTGTGGAAATCAATAATCTGCCGGTACGGGATCCCTTATGCTTTCATCACAGACAATGGCAAGCAATTTGTTTGATACCATTCCGGAAGTGGTGAACAGAGCTCCATATCAAAAATTTCTTCTCCTCACCAAGACATCCACAAGTGAATGGTCAGGTAGAGGCCACCAATAAAACTCTCATGAGAACACTGAAGAAAAAGCTGACCGATAAGAAAGGGGCATAGGTAGAATTCATCCTAGAGGTATTATGGTCTTATCGAACAATGACTCGCACGCCAACCGCTGAAACTCCGTACTCGCTCACCTTTGGAACTGAAGCAGTAGTCCCAGCAGAGGTCGGGTCCCCCAATTACAGAATTGCTCATTATAATCTAGGACTCAATGATGATGGAATCAATCTCCATTTGGATTTGCTGCACGAAAGGAGGGAAGCAACAACAATATGGATGGCTTCGTATCAGCAAAGAACTACTCGATACTTCAACAAAAAGGTACTACCAAGAAGTTTCAAGATCGGGGATTGGGTTCTGCGGAAGGTAACAATTGCAACAAAGATCCAATCCAAAGAAAGCTAGGACTTACCTGGGAAGGACCATACCAAGTAATCAAGTGTCACAAACAAGGAGCGTACCACTTACAAGCAGTGAACAACAAACCATTGTCGAGGCCATGGAACGCTGAACACTTGAAAAAGTATTATCCTTTGGAAACACATGTAATTCATTTTTATTGATTTCTATTGATATAATAAAGATTGGAAAGTTTTCAAATTCAATTGCGAAGTACCTACCATAGAGTTAAATCCTCTCAGTTAATTGAAAAGTTAGCTGAGACAATGTTCCAGTTAAATCCTCTTAGTTAACTACAAAGTTAGCTGAGGCGGTGTTCCAGTTAAATTCTCTCAGTTAACTAAAAAGTTAGCTGAGGTGGTGTTCCAATTAAATCCTCTTAGTTAACTGAAAAGTTAGTTGAGACGGTGTTCCAATCAAATCCTCTCAGTTAACTGAAAAGTTAGCTAAGGCAGTGTTCCAGTTAAATCCTCTTAATTAACTGAAAAGTTAGCTGAGGCAGTGTTCCAGTTAAATCCTCTCAGTTAACTGAAAATTTAGTTGAGACGGTGTTCTAGTTAAATCCTCTCAGTTAACTGAAAGGTTAGCTAAGGCAATGTTCCAGTTAATCCTCCTAGTTAACTGAAAAGTTAGCTGAGACGGGGTTCCAGTCCAGAATAAATTTCAAATCCAAAGTCTCAGATCCAATTCTCAGGTTCAACTCTTAGATTCAATTCTTAGATTCAACACACAAATTAATTTCCCTCTAAGCAAAGGATTGGTGGGTACAAAGAAATCAAAGGGATGCCAAGCACCTTTTAACCGAGACCAAACCTTGTTAAGCCTCGGTTATGGGGGGAAACATACAATACAATTAGAAAAATTAAAAGTAATCAAAAGTCGACAAGATTCAAGAAAATAAGACATTCTATTTATCAAAAGTGACGGTTCATGTACAAAAAATATCCTAGAGCTAAATTTAAGGAGCATAGTCATCTGAATCAGAATCAGAATCATCAGAGGGAATTAAAGGAAGGAAAGGGTCCTCAAGGTAGCCTGCTTGACTGTCAGCCCACCGAGGAGCATTAGGGACTAGATCCTTTCCTAAATCATGAAGTTCTTGAGTTGCACGTTCTGGAGGAGGAAGGAAGTCAGCTGAGACCGTCTGGAGATCAACTTTGAAAAATGATCGATTCAAAGCTATCGTCCTAAAGCTCTCAAAACCCCAGTGAAAGCCGTGAGCCCAACTGTGGTTTCTATACCAAGCAGTGAAAGAAAGCTGCTTCAAGTAGCGAAGAGCCTTAGCCTTGAAGTGATGATACCTTTTGCGGAGCTTGTGGTACCTACCCTCGGTTTCTTCTAGTTTATCGATGACAGCGTTAAAATCCTCATCAACTTTCCTCCTTTCAACGTACAACTGAGTCTCAGCAGTTGACAGTCTTGCTTGAAGCTTAAGCAAAAATGTCAGCATTAGCTAGTTCGGCTTCAGTCTTTGTCTGTTGAGCTCGAAGATGGATACATTCCTCGGTTTTCTCCACTAGTTGAGAAACCAGATGATCGTAATCAGCAGCTCTTGCTTCAGCAGATGTCCTTACCTGTTGACCCTCAGTAAGTTTCGCTTCCTTTTTTGCTAGAAGCCCCTGAAGTCTCCCCACCTCGGCATCATAAGGCCTCAACCTAGCCACTTCAAAGTCAAGGCTCCTTAGTCGAGCCTGCATCTAAGCCATTTCCAGAGGATAGCTAGAATGGTGGTCTTGGTATTCTTAATACAAAGCCGCTAACTTAACAACATGTTGGGAAATATTTTTACGAGAGAAAGTTAGAATACAAGTAGAAAGTAGATTGGAAGAGTGAAGCAGAAAAAACTTATAGCAATTTGATGATGCACAAGGATGTCCGCAAACCGATCAAGAGTGGTTCTACCGATACCTCCTTGGAGATAGCCTTCAAGAACCAAGGCTTGCAGTGCCTGCAAGAGGCACCCTAATAGCCCATCCTTCAAAGAACGAATAGGTAACTTCTTACCACTTTTTGGAGAAGTTATAGGTGATTGAGAAGAAGGCCCAGCTCCGTGTTCTCGGTTTAAATTCGATGGGAGAACTGTCTCAGGAGTAGCTCTTGAATCTTGCTCAGTAGCCCCTAAGGGGGTCTCAGTAGTGGTGCCCCGCTCGATAGCTTCTGATGAAATCCTGGGGGCTGTATCCTGCTCAGCCATCCCAGAAGGGACTTCATTAATGCCTTCATCCACAGCAGACCTTAGTTGGGGAGAGGCAATGACATCATCTTGAGTTGATTGGACTATAGGAGAAGCATCTGGTTTTAAGCCTCCATCTCTTACTTCAACCTCTTCTGGAATGGACTCGGTACTATCTGGAACATCATGTGTCTCAACACTAGCCAAAGAAGGAGTGACTTTGGCTGAAGCCTCCAGAAAAGACTGTGGGATGGGAACCTCACACTGAAGAAAGGATCCCTGAGAAGTCCGAAGAAGATCGGATACCTCCTGACATCAAATCCTCTTATCGAGGCTTCTTTGGAACGTTAGCATCTATGCCCTTCCCTCGATCTACCAAGGAACGTTTATTAACCGCCATGGTCTTGATCCGTGACCTGACACCTTTAAGGCCTTCTCCGCCAGTCTTGATAGCATCTCGCAACACCTAAGTCATTGCTTTTGGAGTCATCATCCACAGAAGCCAAGAGTTCCTCCAGATATGGGATTCCTTTGATGCCTGTAAATGACTTGCCAACAAGACATGATTCAAGAATGTAGGCAATCTCCGAGACGAATCCTCCAGAAATCTAATGTCTAGGCAACGACGCATCTTTGTACTCGGTTCATCCCTTAAAACTTCAGTCGCCTTCTCTTGAATAGGAGAGGATCTCGGACGAGAAGGGGTTTCACTAAGAGTATTCTTATCCTTCTCAACTCTAGCCTTCTCAATTCTGGTTCTCTCAACCCTGGCCTTCTCAGTTTTAGCTTTCTCAACCTTGGCCTTCAGTTCTAGCCCTTTCAGTTTTGGCCTCCTCAGCTTTAGTTTTGCTAGTCTTGGCCTTATCAACTCTAGTCTTATCAACCTTGGTCTTCTCGGCCTTGATGCTCTTCTTTCGTAGAAATTTTTTACTTTGCTTCTTCAAAGGTGGTTTATCCTCAGAAATACCCGAAATACTTCTTCATATTGGCATTGGTTACCAAACTTCGGAATTCTGTCTGGTTTATGTTGTTGATGTTGTAGGCAAAGTGTAGTATGGTTGCCACTCTGTCAGCTTCATCTTGGCTCAGATCAGGAAGTTCGGCCGCTGAGGAAAACAAAGGATAAGGAATAAAAAGTTAACATCAGAAATTCAACACCAGAAATTTGAATACTAAGATATGAAGACCGAGACAGAAAAGAACAAACCTTCAGCACTGGGAACATTCCAACGCCTAAGGACCCTCTGCTTCTCTTTTAAGGTCTCGGTTGGTGAACATTCCCAAGCCCCCGAGATGAAAAAATATTCATTTCTCCAGACTTTGTTGCTCAGGAGTGTAGGGTGTAAGAAGATGAATAGATTGTTAGCCCGACTCTTGAAGGCAATGGTCCTGTCCATGTAAGCTTGAAAGCGATAGATGTGGAAAAACTCTCTAATGGACATTAAGTGGCCATCAAGGATAGTGGGCCATTGAATGTAAGAGGTGAAGAAGTACCTCCATCCATTAGGCCAGATCTGGCTCGGGGACACGTGGAGATATTGTAGCAGTTCCCTAACAATGGCAAGGAAAGGAAGACGAAGCTTGACAAGAAACATTTTTTTGTAGAGGCAGATCTCGCCACCGTCTAACACCTTGGTCACGGGATTTTTAAAATGAAGTTAAATGGAGGAGGGAATGTCGCATTCATACCTGATTCTTGCCTCATCTTTGGCCCTGAATTTAGCTTTGAGATCTTTGATTTCTTCCAAAGGAACGTAAGAGATGGGGCCGGTAGAAGCAGCTTCTTCCTCATTAACGTTGGGCTAAGAAGCACCCGAGCTTCTAGAAGAAGAACACTCTGACTAAGTGGAGGACATTGTTCAAGGAAAAAATGGAAAGTTGAAGAGAAAGAGAGCTAGATCTAGAAGCAAAAGCAGAGAAATGAGATGGAATGATGGGGAAGAAGGGAGGAAGGGACCGTATATAAAGGGTTTCACCTTGGAGATATCGAAGGTCGGTTTTAATGGATGACGGCGCAACAATGATGATTGCGTAAACCTAGATGGGGCCGTCGAAACATATTCCAAGAAAAGTGCCTTCCCAACGAGGTGTAGCCATGCCTCGAGAGACGCGTGTCTCAACCCTCTCAAATGTCAAAAGAATCCCAAGAGACGCGATAGATGAGGAACCCTACCGGACACGTGGACTGAGATAAGAATCTGCGTGCGCCACAAGGTCATCCATAACTCAAGAAAGTTATGCCTTGACACCTAGCGCAAAGTGGGTAAGTCTAAGATTATAATGATTGAGACGAATCGTCTTCCCAAGATGTATCACCTTCTTGAAGTCCTTAGAGATATTAATTCCTGAAATCGAATTTAATATCGAATTGGGAATTGGAGGGTAACTGTTGGAAAATATTCCCCTTTATCAACCCACTTACATTAACTCTATTGTTGGGCTGATCAAAACCCGTTGGGCCTCAGTCTCAGTCTCAGCCATAGCATCAGTCTCATTCTCGGCCATAGCATCAGTCTCAATCAACTTGAGAAGTCTAATCTAGAAGAGTTATTATCGATATTAACTATTATAATGAGATAAGCATCAATATGTTATATTCTGAGAAGGAATGACAGAAGATCACTGTTTATCCCTGGAATTTTGGGATAAGGCTTCATCCCTTTGTTAGATAAAGAAGAATCCTACTCAAACTCTATTTACCAATTAGACTCCAAGTCTGCTAGAAGAAACTGAATTCAACAGGAGTATGATGCCTATAAATAGCAGACCATTCCATAGAATAAAGGTACGTGAAACTTATATTGCTAGTAATCTCTTTTGATTATCTCCTATTTTGCAGATTCTATAAGTAAGACGTAATTCATTGTACCGGAAACTATACCAACACGGTTGAATGGGGGCTTGCTCCGTTGGCCCATATCTTGCCTCTACGGTCTGGAAAGATGCAATGGGGTTACTCACCACCTACTACACTTATACGGGGCTAGGGTAGCCCCCATAATCCTTTCAAATCCTAAGGAACATGGTAAGATTGAAAATAACATGGCTTTGGAGAACCAAGTCGTTCCTACAAACAACGCCAAACTGTTGGGTGCATTTTTCGGGTCTTTCTTCTTCGAATAGTCGGGGGCCTAAAATTTCACCGGGCGACCTAGATGGGTTTGGGCCGGTTCGCCGACTTATGACACAAGTTTCTACAAGATAAACAAACGGTCAAAGTATAATGCCCCAAAATAATTAAAAGTTATTTTTATAAATATTTGACAATAGATTGATTAAAAATACTTGTTCAATTTTTGTTAAACATTTAAATAACATTTTGTTCAGAAAATGTGACCATCAAACGTTCGATTTTGGAAAATACATACACAAACTCTGCAAAGCCTGCGCAACGCTCAGAATGTGTTAGTACGAACATCAAATGTTCGAGGCTTTTATGAAATGTTCGATGTGCTTTTATCAGACGTTTGATACTTTCATCAAACATTTGAAGAGGAACCCTAATTCTCTGATATAAATAGATCAAAGGTTCAATATTGTATATCAAACGTTCGATCATTTCCCAAAATGAATTTTACGTAAAAGATCGGTTTAACACCCCATTACCCTATAAATATTACCCCATTCCCTCATAAAAACATCTAAACTTGACCCAGAACCTTTAGAGAAACGTTTGTTAAGTTTGGGAGGGATTTTTTTTAGGAGAAATCTCATTGAAGGGAAACTATATTCTCCAAGGGCAACCTTCGAATCCTTACTCTTATTATGTTGTATTTTTACTATTTTAAAACTAGGTGAGATCATGTTTATGCTTTCAAATTATGTCATAGTGATTCAAAGACTTTTATAATAACTTTTCAAAATGTTTTGGTAAAAGGAATTACTTTGTGTTTTACCTCTTTAAAAGTGTGTTATCTACATTCTTTAATGTTGTTTAATGTTGTTAGATGATGTTCTAAGTCTAAGAATAGTTGTAGGTAGGTAGGTTTGATAGGAGTTTTTGGACTTTCATGTATTTTGGACATTCATCAAACGTTCCACTATTCTTGATCAAACGTTTGACAATCGTGTCAAACGTTCGATGATGACCAGAAATGCCAGATTAGAGGTTTTTAAAACAAAGAATACATAATGATTCACAATTAGTAAGGATTACGTTATTAGCATATTCTCGGGTTATTTATAGTTAACGAGGGATTTGCAAAATGTCTGAAACATCGGATGAGCAATCAAGATAAGTATTTTAACTAAGTAAAAAAACTTTATTTTTGTGAAATGCGATATGTCAGATGACTGAGCACAATATTCTACATGATTTATTTTATCATTTTAGGATAAGATGTTATTTGATTATATATTCCCTATTTTTGAATAAATGAACAATACTTACATCGTATGACATGGTTGCACCATTTTGTAATGGAATAATGTGCATGCGCTTACTATTATCATGGGTTGATTCTATGGTGAAATAATGTTATTTTATGAAGAGAGCCTTGAATTTAATGGTTTAGTTGTGACAGCGCACCATTCATTGAGTTGGTCACCAGTTACGGCTTAGCTAGTTAGTGTGGGCCACTCGAGGTTGGACTCCTAGTATAAAATGATACGTTTGTGTAATGTCTGGGGCACCGAAATTGTACAAGATGTCATTTTGGACGCGCTAGCCCTATTGAGAGGGGATAATGTTTCAGATAGACCATATTATTAACATATGACTATTTATATAGTATTATTGAAGCATATTTTTGCATTTAAAAATAAGAGTTTAATCGTCGAGATTATGTCCCACTTTTTAAATTAAATATCATTTTTGTCAAATGGCGTAATAACGAAGATTAGACCTGCCATTTGTGAAAATATCATGAGAAGCTCTAAATAACCTTTTATTTATTTTATATCTCACATCTTTCAAAATAATTTGCTTACTAAGTCAACCAACTTACTCAGTTACCTCATTTTCGTAAAATACTTCGATATCTTACAAAACTCTCAGAAATTTGTTCAATTGGAATCCACACCAAGATTATGATATCAAGACTAAAAGCTATGTGCCTATGTTTAATGATATTAGAATTTTTTATTATACACTCAGATCAACTATTCTGCTGAAAACTCTGATAAAGGTTAAACTAGAGAATTTAAACAGTTACCAGTTAATTGTTTTAAATGCCTTATGGACGTTATACTCCAGTTTTTTCTTTCTTCAATTGATAAACTTGTGTTTAAGGTGATTCCGAAGCTAGTGTTTTACATATTCTTCTCTAATGAGGAGAATAGAAATATCCATGAATCTTAATCTGATAATTAAGGCTGGGAGGTGAACCATGAATTTAACTACAAATTAGCTAAATTCTTGGGACATTACACAGAGGATCCTCCACCGTAATTGAGGATACTTCGATGGTCAAGTTAGTTGGGTGCTAGTCAGAGAATATGAATCGCATAGGTCTTGTGAATTTGTCTACCCAAAGGCTTTGGGCGAGAAAATAAAGGTGATTATGCAGTAGTTGGCATCAACGAAAGGACTATGAGGCAAGGATTGTTGGGAATCATGCAATAAAGCATAAGAAAACATTGCACATCAGAATATAAAATTTTTCTATGATCTAGGATCATAAATTTCAAGAGTAAACATGCTTTGATCAATGCTAAATTCAAACTAAAACAAAGTATGTATTTTACTCTCATAGATTTTCAGCCTCCTCAAGGGAGCTAAAGGATTTTGATTTTTCTTCTTGTTGTGGTTTCTTCATCCTCTTTATTATTGATATTCGAAGATGATGATGCTAACCAAGAACACTATCTTCAAAAGGCTTCAAGTTCTTCAAGGATTGGTGATGAAGAACAAGATGAACTTCGAAAAATACGAAGAACACTTGTTCTTGAGAAATTCAGATCTTCTTCTTGATGACTGAATATGACAGTAAGTGTGGACTCACTTTAAAGCAATAAAAGAGAAAATCTTTTTTTCTAAATTTACTCATTAATATAAAATTTTTGAATTAATTGTTCAGTTGTGTAGTCACAAAAGTTTATGATTTGGGGAGTGAGCAAAACTATTTCACTAAGTCTCTATTTATAATTGCAAGTCTACTTGGAGAAGAGGAAAAAGAAGCTTCCAAAACCCCAGGGATTAACCCTGGGGATCGGCTTGTTCCCCTTGTAGCCACCGATGACGGGGAGCAAGATTGTTCCCCATGCGGCAAGGGCTAGGGTTTTAACCTTAGCCCACTTCTTTCGTTTCCTGCATGGGCTTGGTTTTATTTCCTGCAGTCCACTGCTCCTTTTCTCTCTAGACTATGCTCTACGAATTAAATTCCTTGGCCCAAAACTGTCCAAACCAAATACGCTTAAGAATTAAAATTCTTAAGCCCATGTTTATTAAAATAAAACAAGACCAAACTAATATTAATATTAATTTCTGACCAATGTCTTATTTAAATAAAACATATGTAGTTAAATAAATAATGACTCATTAAATACTAGTCAATTTACAACATTTCAAGAAAGGATCCGAAAGGAAAATAGAATTAGCTTCTTTAGTCCTGTGATATCTAGTTATTCAATAACTCATCATCCTAACTAATAATCACAATTAATTCCACTAAATAATTGTGAATGCACTCTAATTCATATTTTGCTAAAAACAATTAATCCTTTGTAATATACTTAAAATTACAATATTACCCTCACATGGATCATATTTCATAATTGAACTAAAGATGAATGTAAATGTCACTTTATTCACTATATCTCTTTTCCTTGAGTACTCGAATTTCATGAATCATCATAATGTATCTTGTGAGAATTAACTCATCCTTGTACACTGTTTCAGTTAAATACCATTAAAAACACTTAGATCTAAGATTCGAGATAACCATTCTTACTGATCCTAAAACAAGGTGAATATTCTTATCTCTTTGTTCTCTTACAAAGGATTTGAATTCCTTGAAAAGTGATTTACCACAATGCTACATGTTGATTACACAACATACAAAGATTGTATGACCACTAATTTGATCTCACTTAGATACATCAAAGCAATTTACACTTGACATCTGGTTTACAGTCTTCTCAAGATTTAGAATAATATATACATAAGTGCCGGTCATGCACATCATTATCTATGACAGTTATTTATAGAATAATAATGGCATATATAATCTTGTTCAATGTATAACCTTGTATAATTATACGTTGCTATAATACTAACTATGTCAACCTGAAACTACACTGCTTCATTGGATCAAGACAGATCATTAAGGTTGACATGTTATAGCCTTGGTGGAATTCCTGGTTCTACTTATAACTACGAACAAATATTTAATAAGTTACAAGGAAAACTTCTAACCATGGTCTTCTATGTGATAAAGATTCATTACTCACACTACAATCAAATACAATATAACTTAGGGAATGTCTACATGCACACTACACATATATACAATCTAAGACAACTATAAACATACCTATTTTTCATTGATCAGATCAAGGATTTTCACAAAAAACCATTACATCAAAAATATATATTATGATTAATTGAAGTTTTGAACACCAGTTCCAACAAGGATTTCAGCCAGAGTTGGTGTACTTTTGCTCATACACCTTCCTCCAGCTAAAGGATTTTTAGAACTGGTTGTTCTTTCATAAAAACTTTGATTCTTAGTTAAAGTTACCTTGGCCCCTCCATTTATAGCTTGATTCTACCTTGGAAGGGAAGATGTTGGTCTTTGTGCATTGGTTTTTGGGAAGTCCAAATGATGTGAATTAGCTACCACGTGTCGCTTTGGATATATATATGTATCCTGCATGGAAGGCTTTTTGCAAGCTCGAGGTTGATGTGATGTGTACTTTGCCTGACAGTGGGCAGCCCAAGGTATAAAATTCAGATGTGCTGGATCCCTCTCTAGGGCACCATGACGCTAGGGATTGATAGATAGAGATCTCTGTTAGCAATCGTATAGACCATAAATGAGAACGAATCATGAGATGAACCTGAGTCTCCTGATCGCTAGCCACTTGGGACGCGTACAATCGAGTCCCATCAAGGGCACTATTGTTGGTCAAAAACAAGGTCTTCGAGCTCCCACCAAGGGCGCTATTAGTGTAACACCCCTGAAAATTAATTATCTTGTAATTAATTCCGTGGTTCGCCTCCTAACCTTAAACTACACGGATTAAGACTCAGGGATACCTTTATTCTATTGGAAAAAGAATCTCTAAAACATCGACTTGATAATCATCAGAATTCTCCAGATCAAGTTAATTAATTTAACTAACCTGAAGTAATTCCCTATGGGGTATCCACATTAGTTAACAAATAACTGACTGAATCTACTACTTATAACTATTTATCAAAGTAAACAGCAGAATAATTGATTTGAATTTATTAAGTGATAAATTAATTTATCATCAAATAATAGACATAGAGCTCATAAACATACATTACTATAAACATTTTATTCAAACATGAGAATACGAGCTATTCACTTGGCCTCTCCATCCCAATGAATCACCTTGCAACATCATGTATTCCTAGAAAATGGTAAAACATCGAAGTTTTTTATAAGCAAAATAATAACTAAGTAAGTCGATGACTTAGTAAGTAAAATGGTATGAAAATATTTTACAATTAAGTTCTCAGGGAAATCGTAAAATTGTATGATTTTTACATAAATGGTGTATTTGACCTCCATTACTATGCCAAGGAAAAGTATGAGATTTATTATGGAGAAGCGGCATAATCTCAACGATCTAATACTTAGGTTTCAATGTAAGAAACATGTTGTACATATAGTATGAGTTAGGTCATATATTAATGATATGATCTACCCGAGATATTATCCCTCTCAGTAAGGTTTGCTCGTCCTTGAAGGACATCTTGTACAATTCCGGTGTCCCAGACATGGCACAAACATAGTCTTATACTAGCAGTCCAACCTCAGGTGACCTACACTGACTAGCAAAGTCGTAACAGTGATCCCACTTAAAGAATTGTGTACTGGTCAGAAAACTATAACCATTAGATCCACAGTACATCCGCAACAATAAATAACTTTGACCATAGAGTTAATTTGTATAAAGGGTAAGCCTATGGCCGTTCCACCGCGCATACTTGTATACCATGACATACAATACAGCTATTGTTTTAGAAAATAAAATTATATAAGCAATTAATTTTGAAGCAGTTGTGAACATATCATAAATCATAAAAGAGAGTGTGCTCAGTCTGTTGACATATTGCACTTTGTAACCAATGTAGTTCATACTTAATTATTTACTTACTTCAAACGCTTATCTGAAACTCGGGACATTTTGTGATCAGTGCGAAATATACCCAAAATAAACTGAGGGTGTTACTTTAACGCATAAAATCCTAACTATGCAGAATCTAACATAAAAAACCTAATTTTGTACATTTTAGTCAAAACACAAGCATATGTGGCTTAGACAAGAACGTTTGTGTATTATAGAGACACGAATGTTTGTGCTTTCATAGGAATGTCTGTGTATCGAGAAAGGGATTCGGCTTACATACTGTTAAAAACTGCACATCTGCGGTAATAAAATAGACGGACATGATTTAATAAACATAATTTTTATTCATACGATGTCGTGTGATACTAACGTTGTTTGCTTTCTTCCAAATTTCTCTATTTCACTATTTTGCTTTGCATTTGCTACTATTCTCTCTCTCACACACAAAGCGAAAATACTGTAATCTGCTCTGCAAATGATGAGCTATTGAACCGGATTAGGAAATCCAGCCTAAATTCGTTCAATTCTGTAGAAGAAAGTTCTTCTCTGTTAGCCAAGCCACGTGTCAAATCTCTGGCCTAAATTTTTTCTGGAAAAATTAAATTAATTTTTTTTAATTTAAATAAACTTTAAAATTGTTTAAAATAAATGATAAAGTCTTTAAAATAAATGCTAAAGCCTTTTATTTTTGATGAATAAAACAACTTTTATTTCTTTAATATAAAAAACACTAAAAGAATATGTTGTAGGTTTTTTTTTTGAATATTTTTAACAATATTTCCACACTAAAGAAGAGAATGATTTTATTAGGTAAGCTGTTGTCCGTGCTCAAAATCCTCTTTGCCTTGCCCAGACATTGCTGGCGACGTGGAACCGAAACAGCCGCATAAAAGCAGTTCACTCTCTCAAGGGCCCTCGGGTTAGAGATAAATCTCTAATTGCACGCAGAGAGATTCGCTTTGTTCTATTTGCTAATGGCGCAATTTGCGTTAACTACTTCAGCAACGCTCTTACCCTTCAATCGTATGTCTTATCTCGCTTTGGGCTTACAAAAGAATGAAAAATTGTCCTCTATGTAAACCAAAATAGTTTGACTAGCTTAATGGTTTAAGATTTTTGTTGTCTGTGGTATCGGATAATGGGAAAAAAAAAAAAAAACCTAAGATTCTACGTTCTTTTTCCTGCATTTTCTCAGCAACCAAATGAGGGGTTACAATTTTCCCTGCAGTGTCTGTTTTCTTATGATATCATTGTTGAGTTACGTTTTCTATGTCATTTTTGAATTTCAGGTGGAGCAAAACAATGGCCTAAGCTATTTCCCGGGTTCTCGAAAAGATATGGGACCGATTTCGCGTTGTTTACGAGTTTTCGGAAGAAAGGAGTTCGATTTGTAGCTTCGGGTGCGACAGGGAGGAATGGAGGTGTTGTGGAGATCTCTGAAGGTGAAACAGCTCCGCGGTCTTATGTGTGGCCAGATAAGAAGGTTGCAATCTGTGTGAATTTATGTTTTGTAAAAGTTTCAGAAGAAGTTTCCTATTATTGCAATTGAATCCATATTGATCTAATGCCCCTTGTATTTTGTTACAACATGATGTGATACCTGTCAGGGTAACTGATTAACCATAGGTCTGTGCTTGCGTTTTTAGTATTTGTCAGATATCTATTTTTTCTTTTATTTGTTGTGGTGATTTTTTTTTTTTTTTAAAAAATGTTCTTTTAATGACAAAGGAAGCATGTCGTAAATAGATGTTCAGGATGTCATGAAAAATTGAGAGCAATCCATGTGTTCTATTGTCCTTCTGAGCTTCATAATGATTTCTTCCTATCCTTGTTGCAATTGATTACTTTTGGTTATGAAATTTATGCTGGATGGTGTTTTAGTTCATTAAGTTGGCTAGTGCCATGGGGCTAGGGTTTAGTTCAAAGTTTTCTTGCTGCAACAACTGACATAATTGATTAGAAGAAGCTCTTTTATCTAATAATGTCTTGTGTTTGTTTTAAGCTGGGCAACCTAAGTCGTGTATTTTGTAATGTATCTAGTTAGTAATAAGTACATTTCAGCACAGTAGTAGGAGCTTCTTTTTGGTATTTACCAAAGTCTAGTGTAAAGTCTGGATAACCTTTTAGAGGGTGAAGAAATATGAGTCTATGTGTTTAACACAACTGCCTTGTCAAATATAAGTTTTAGCTGGGAACACTTAGAAATTCATGCATTTTATTCAAAGTTAGAAAATATTTTAAGGCTGTGACAGGTTGTGGTAAGGCAAGCCATGATGCGTTACAAGGGAATATGGAATTACGAGTGAATAGACACTAATTCAATATGAACAAATATTGGACATGAACATAAATTTGAAGGAATGATTGGTATGCTTTTGGGAACTGTTTGTGAAAGATAAAACCTCGGCACTAAGGGCTGGAGGACTCAATGAAAACCAAGAGGACAAGGTAAAGGCTATATCTAGGGAGCCAAAATGCTTCCATTACGTTGTATTGGTTCCGTATAGGCCATTTTAACATTATCTTAGAAATGTTTAGGGAGGTGAATATCTTGTTATAAGCTATCATGATTAGTTGATATTGTCTACATTAGATCAAAGATGTGGATGAGAGAAAGACAGAATTTGTCATGATTGACAAGAAGTCTTTAAATCTTAATTTTGTTGTAGTGCCAGTGATAGGCTTGCGTTAAAAAAGGATGCTTAGTTGATGGAAGAAAAGTTTAGTGAAGCATGGGACCATTTGTGATGTTGCAATGAAAGTGGAGGAACCAGTTCAGATGATGAATATTTCTGATGTGGGGAGATTCTTAGGTGGTGAAGCTTGTGAATAGATAGAAAATATGCAATTGAATTCATGTGGTGGAGTGTCCTTCTACCACAAAATATTTTCTGTTCAGGAATAAATTATCCTAAATATTAAGCTCTTATTGTGAGGAGGCACTAGTGGTCTTCCTATTGTTTTCATGGCTGTCCTAGCATCGTTTTGGCCCAAAAATTAAGGGGGTTGTCGAATAGACTTTTTCATTTACAGCCCTATGTGCTTTGCCTCAATATCAAATAGCCACCTCGGTTTGCAAAAGTGTCACAAATGGTACATGTGGACATCTTATAAACGCACTTAGTATTTCTGTCCAAAAACTTAATGGCACTTGATTCTATTGATGAGGCGGAGGCTAGTTGGTTGGAGAGAGATTTTGAGGAAAGGGAGGTGTGAGAGGTAGTGAAAGTTATGAATGGTGACAAGGTGTGGGGCCCTGATGGTTTTTTTTTAAGCTTGTTGGGTTGTTTTGAAAGTCATGGAGGTTTTTCGTGACTTTCATGCTAGTGGTAAATTTGAGAGGGGTAAGCCTACCACCCTTAGACAAATATAACATTTTCAACTAGCCAACCGATGTTTGATCTTTTGGATAACGCCGTCCCCATATATGCTCGGCCTTATAGGAAGCCCCCAATGGAAACCAAGATACTTCAAGTGCAGAGATGCAACCTAACAACCCAGAATCTCAGCCAACTCAGTAACATTATCAATATGAACCAATTCCGACTTGGCTAAATTCGTCTTCAAACCTGACACAGTTTCAAAACATAAAAATAAGCCCTATAGATTACGTAAATGATTTGGGTCGGCCCCACAGCAAATCAAAGTATTACTAGTAAATAGAAGGTGATGTTAGTCCCTGTCCCCACATAGAAGCCTCTCAATAAACTTCCACACGCTGCGGCAGAAATCATCTTACCCAAAGCCTCCATTACAATGACAAACAACAAAGAAGACAGAAAGACCTCTTACCTCAAGCTACGAGAGTTGCTAAAAAAACATGTGGGCGAGCCGTTCACCAACACCAAGAAACGAGCTGAGGAAATATAGCGAGCTATCCAAGAGCACTATTTCCCCCAAACCCACACCTTTGCAGCATATACAACAAAAAATTCAACATGATCATAAGCTTTTTCTAAGTCTATTTTACAAATAAACCCCGGATCTTAATCTACTATCAAGGCGTTCATTGGCAATAAGAATATGATCTAGGAGATGGCTCCAAGGTTAGATTTTGGTATGATTTATGGTGTGGGGATATGGCCCTTAATGTAGCATTTTTGGGTTTATTTGGTATTCTGACATGATTTATGGTGTGGGGATATGGCCCTTAAGGTAGCATGTTTGGGTTTATTTGGTATTGTGTGCGCAAAGGATGCCTTTGTTGCGAATCACAGGGAAATTTCTAGAGGCTCCATTCAATGGAATGCGAGCTTTGCTAGAGCGGCTCATGATTGGAAGGTGGATGACTTTACTTTGTTTTCCCGGATGTTGTATTTAGGGAGAGTGAGGTGGGAAGGCGATGACAAAATGTGGTGGATCCCTTCCAAAAGAGGGTTGTTTGGTGTTCAATCATTTAATAATGTAATGAGTTGTGTTCATGCAATTTTGAGCCGACGTTCTTCACGCATTGTTGGCCCAAAATTACACCAAGCGGCCTAAGAAGAGATGGGCCGTTTAGAGGACGGATTCCTCACAATCCCACAAGCTGTTGAACTAGAGGTCAAAATGTCGGCCCACCAAATTGTGGTCTAGATGGATGCTGTTCCTGCTTCTCTTCGGACGTGAAGCTTCTGCAAAGAAAGAAACAGGTTAGAGGGTCTTCGGTCAGAGCCAAAGATACTTCAACGGTCAAGTCAGTGTGATGCAAGTTAGAGGAGGGGAACCACATGGATTACATGTGAAGCAACCTGAAGGGTTTGGGTTGATTTTTCAGGGAAAAATGAGTGTGTGATGAAGTGAGTTGGAAGCTTTAACAATAGATGGCCAGCTTTATGTTTCATAATTTTCTTATCATGGCAGTGCTGATGAGAACTCATCGCGGGACTTAGAAAGAAGATTTTTCTCTTACCCCGTTCTCTGGATCTTCGCCTAGTTTTTATAGGAAGGCTTGCCTTGGAGGGGAAGTTCTTGTCCTCCGCGCGTGGGTCTTTGTGTAGTTTACATGACGTGATTAGACCGACACATGTTGGCCCGGAATGGTGGCCGTATTCTTTGTGAAGGCTTTCAGCAAGCTCGATGTTGACATGACATGTACTTTCCCTAATAGTGGGAGGCTCAAGGTGAAGATGGCTGACGCGTTGAGTCATTTTTGCTAAGTCATCGGGTTGCTTGGAACACGTGAGCCATCATGGCTGTTGAGGCTGCCACCATGGTTGTGACTGGGTTGTCGATCATGGGGCCTCTTGGCGGGAAAGTGGAGACAAGTCTAATCGCTGAACTGCTGCTAGTAAAAAAGGAAGGTCTCCTGTCTAATATGTGATGAGACCCTTCTGACACTCCCTTGGAGAGAAGTTAAATCACTTGATGGACCTTCCGATTGGGGATACAAGGCCCAAACGCGAGGGTCCCCTACTTATGAACTGGGCTCATTTGAGGTCTTGTCGTGCTTCATGATCCGATCCCTTTATTGCTGGATCATTTTCCCAACAAGTTGTAATGATGGTTTTTGCTCCTTGAAGAGCGTTTGGCTAACCAAGGCTCCTTTGAAGGTAACCTTTTTTGTTTGGTTGGCGGCCCTAGGAAAGATCCTTACCATGAACAATTTCGAAAATGGTGCGTCATTGTGGTTGATTGGTGTTGTATGTGCTAAAGGAATAGAGAGTCTATGGATCATCTTCTTCTTCATTGTGAGGTTGCTTGTACCATGTGGGCTGACTTGGGATATGCCTAGACGAGTAGTCGAATTGTATGTTTGTTGGTGGACTGTCGGCAGCACTCGGAGTGCTGCAGTGTGGAAGTACCTTTGTGCCTTTTGTGATGTCTTTGGAGGAAAATGAATGATAGAAATTTTGAGGACCATGAGAGGACTTTGGAAGAGATCAGTCTTTATTTTTCAACACTTTATCTTTTGATAGCTGCTTTTGTTTCTCATTCAAAGATTAGCTTGGTTTTGGGTTGGGTTTCTTTTGCTTGCTCTCTCTAGGTGTTTTCTTTTGTATACTCTCTGTGTACTTTGGGTCACTTTTCTTGTTAATAAAATTTGACTTGTCACAAAAAAAAAAAGAAGTGATTAGTTATCAAAAAAAGAAATTTGCTTTACTTACCAAAAAAATGTTATTGGTCATTCATTTAGCAGAACAGAAACATTGTAGTTGCTCTTGAACCAGCCACTCAAGTTAGAAACTGTTAATTACTGGTTACGTGATTTTTGAAGTTCGAAGCAATATAAGCCTTCGCCTAATTAGTTGTCACTCATGAGCCACATGTCTTAAATTTTAATTATTGTACATAACCCAACTGCTTCCTTCATTTCCAAGTTCATTTTCTTGGGTTTGCATCATTTATCCTTGGGGTTAGAAAAAGAAAGTTCTTCTAAAATTATCAACTAGAGGGAAAAATCAATGAAAGGTCATGCTTCATTACCTTGGTTATGGATGACTTGAAAATTAACAATTATAGGATCTTGGGAATATCTATCTACTTTCCTTTATGGAATTTGAGTTACCGACATAATAATAGCTATTTTTCTAATTTTATATGCATAATAATGCATCCTCAAATTACTTTATCAATTACTGTTGGATGAGCTTGTTCTCAATTTGAAGTGGACCATTTTATGCTGTGTTAGATTTACTATGCCCTGTATAGATAATGAAGAAATACTTAAGTTCAGTGATTGTGTGTCTTAATTGTTAAAATGTGCCATTTGTTTTGGTCTCTCACAAAATAGCATCAGCTTTTGGGTCAGATGCTCAAACATGATATGAGAGCCCAACATCTTTATATATTCCTAGACTCCATTTGTCCACCCCATTTGTATCAATAGGCTAGTTTGGCTTTAAGCTTTTTTTTGGTTGCAGAAGCCAAGGGTGTGTATACTAGGCGGTGGATTTGGAGGCTTATATACTGCCTTGAGACTAGAATCACTTGTGTGGCCCGATGACAAAAAACCTCAGGTATGTTGTGATTAAAAAGAATAAATTTATTTAGTCACTTGATTCCGTTTCCTTAGCAATGAGATTGTCGGATCTCTAAGTGTAAGGCCTTTCTCTATAGTAGAAGGAAATATCAATTTATTCCTACAAAGCATCTATGAATAAGAATCTTTTTTTAATTATTATTAGCGCTAAATTCTTACAGAGCCCAAAGAAATATGAAAATGAAATAAAAGAAAAAGATTCCCTGACCATTCCATTATCATTTTTATCGAATTTTAAGAAACTAGTTCATTGTCTTTGTCATGCAATCTCACTATTCCTTATGTTATTGTATGCTGATTGTACTTTGCATTTTCATCGTATCAGAATAAAACTCATAAAACATAAATGGACCATTTCTAAAAATTGAAGTCTTTGCTGCCCATGATCAAGGGAAAAGAAATTGGAAAAAGAAAAAAAGAACAACAGTCTTGAAGTTTTGAGGATGGCAGCAGGGATTGTTGGATACCTTTCTGTTGAAGCAAAATTGGGCTCTTTTTTATGCTGCGAAAATTATAATGGAATGATTTTTCCCACTTGTGTCTAATATCCTCTCCCTCGCTTTATAACACTAATGGAAGGAAAAAGATTAGGATAGTAATAAATTTTTGATAATTTTTTTAAATATAGAGACATTTTTATTATTCAATTTGTTGAGTAACACCTTTGAAATTCATTGGATATGGGACTAGGTGCTTCTTGTTGACCAGTCTGAACGTTTTGTTTTTAAGCCAATGTTATATGAGCTTCTATCTGGAGGTATGTTGTTTTTTTTTTTTTTTTATTAAAACACATGTAAATTTTATTTGTCTCCATTCAAATTATGATTCATCTGAATGTTCTTATAAAAGGATGGAGGGGGGTGGGTTCACAAAAACAACTTAATTATCTTCTTGTATGCAGAAGTAGATGCATGGGAAATAGCTCCTCGTTTCTCGGATTTACTAGCAAACACAAGTGTGCAGTTTTTCCAAGACAGGGTAAAAGTATTACATCCAACTGATCATTTGGGAATCAATGGGCCCTCTGGATCTAATTGTGGAGGAACTGTGCATCTTGAAAGTGGTCTCCTTATTGAATATGACTGGTATAATTCCTATTATTGACACAGTTTCTACTGAAAGTTTAGGTTTATTTCTTTGGGCTGGGGGATGGGGGTGGGGGGTTCCGTCAAAGACCTATTATGCTAGGTGCTTGTCTTTGTCGTAATCTTTAATCAGACTCTTAAATATGTAAAAAAACCAGGACCTGCTTGTTTCTTATTTTTTAGGGTCCTCCTAAAGAGACCTTACTGAAGAGGTCCCTTCATGCCTCTCTGTGCTATTTGGGGTGTGGGTTAAGTCTAGGTATGATACAATGTACTGAAGTAGTTATATGTCCCAGAAGAAAATGTAAATGGAAAACCCTGCCTCAATATAGACTTAAGATATTCAGGTTTCTCTATTAGCATGAAGTAGATTGGCTTTGTATTAGTAAAGGTGGCTTGCCCCTGTTGATTTAACCTTTTATTTTCTATCTTTAACTTATTTTATTATATTTTTTTTAACACTGGGCAGCCAGGCTGGTTCTTGCTTTGGGAGCTGAATCCAAACTGGATGTTGTACCAGGAGCATCAGAGTCTGCATTGCCATTCTCCACCCTGGAGGATGCACAAGTGAGTGTGACTGAAAAGAAATCTTTTCATTGATATCTTTTGGCAATGGGATTTCTGTTTTGCAATAAATTATTGGTAACTGCCTTCACATGTAAAGCAGAAGGTTGACAATAAGTTAAGAAGATTGGAGAGAAGTAACTTTGGTAAGTTCTCTCCAATTCGCGTGGCTGTTGTTGGGTGTGGTTACTCTGGAGTTGAATTAGCAGCCACTGTAGCAGAGAGACTGCAGGACAGAGGGATTGTGCAAGCAATTAATGTGGAAACCACAATCTGCCCTACTGCCCAACCTGGAAATAGGGAAGCTGCCTTGAAAGTGAGTCATCTAGAGTTTGGGTTGCGTGTTTCTTGGAAGTTTATTTTGTGTAATACCGAATAGCGCCATCAGAGTAATACTTTTAGCTGCAGTGATAGATAATTTTGTAATATGTACTTGTATATAGAGTAATAAAAAAACTTTCTGAAATATTTAATACTTGGAATTTAAAATTAAAATCCCAAGAATCCTAGCTTCTTCAATAGGTGGCTAACTTTTCTTCAGTCTGATGGTGGAGTTGATTATATTGTTCATCTTTGAGCATGTTTCAATCTTTTTGCAAGATTCTTATTATAGTTATTGCAATTATATTATATTTCTGGTCTGATGGCTTTTTTTTTTTGGTGTTAGGTTCTTTCATCTAGGAAAGTTCAACTGCTATTGGGTTATTTTGTCCGCGGCATTCAGAGAGTGGACAATGTTGAAGCTGCAGAAATACCAACAGGGAGTGGATCCGTTTCAGGCATTGCTGCAGAAGATGATCATGAGAAATATATATTGGAACTTCAACCTGCTGAAAGGAGATTACAAATTCAAATTCTGGAGGCAGATTTAGTATTATGGACTGTTGGATCCAAACCTTTTCTTCCTGAGCTGGAACCCAGTGCCAAGCCCCATGAGCTTCCCCTAAATGCCCGGGGACAAGCAGAAATAGATGAAACTCTTCGTGTTAAGGGCCACCCTCGCATATTTGCACTCGGGGACTCTGCTGCTATAAGGGACTCAAATGGAAGGCTTCTTCCAGCCACTGCACAGGTGCTAAAATAAGTCATCTTCTTATAACTTAAATCTTATAGATCAATAAAAGTTTGGGCGAAAATTATTAGACCTGTTCATTGACATATAGATGTATATATTGTCTTGAAGTTATATGTACTATCTGATGAAATGCTTCCATACACCTCGCAGGTTGCATTTCAGGAAGCAGACTTTACTGGTTGGAATCTGTGGGCAGCAATCAATGACCGTCCTCTTTTGCCATTTAGGTTGGCAACTGATTCTTGCTAGTATCATACTGACAAGTCTATTTTCTTTTTCCTCTCTCTCTTTCTCTCTCTTATGTAATCATATTAGGTGCTTTAGTCTTCCCATTCTAATGAAATAAAGAAATTTATGAACTACCAAGAATACATATTGATCTAAACTTAAAAAATAAGGACAATTACAATCAGTTTCTGGTTTTGATCCCTTTCTTTTCAGCATTTTTAATTCCTTCACTATATTGTGAACATTTCATACACAACCTCCCCTCTCTTTAAACCCATCACGTCTTGTACTTCAACAAACATTAATACAATTTATTGTATTGAAAACTTTTAGGGTATGTTTGGTACGCGGAATGATTATTCTTTGGAATAGCAAAGAATAAGCCTTATTAAGAATAGAAGAAGTTGAATAAAATAGCCTTGGTGTTAAAATATATGTATACTTTAATACTTGAAATAGTCATTCCTATAGTCATGAGAGAATGACTATTCATTCAATTGAAGGAATAGCTATTTCTCTCAATAAAAAAAATAGTCATTTCTTCATGCCATAAGAATGACAATCCAAGGCTAATTCATTTTACTTCTTCATTTCTTAATAAATGCTATTTTAAAGTGTTCAAGAGGTTATGTGAAAAGAAAGAAAGAAAGAGGAAGCACGTTATATTGTCTTACGTAGCCTACCTCACACATATTATTATATAGGCTTTGAAAAATATTACAATGACCACAATACCCTCAAACCCCTAATATATTATTCTAACACTCCCCCTCAAGCTGGAGCATATATATCATATAAACTCAGCTTGTTACAAATACACTCTAACTGGTTCCGACACAAAGCTTTTGTAAACACATCAGCTAACTGGTCTCCAGACTTTACGTATGTTGTAGATATATCTCCATCGAGTATCTTGTCTCTGATGAAATGACAATCAACCTCAATATGCTTAGTCCTTTCATGAAAAACTGGGTTAGATGCAATATGTAAATCAGCCTGATTATCACAAAATAACGGAATAGGAGTAGGAGCTGAGAACCCAATCTCTTGAAGGAAATGTTGTAACCAGGTCAATTCAGTAGTAGCATGAGCCATGGCCCTGTACTCTGCTTTAGCACTAGATCGTGCCACTACTAGTTGTTTCTTACTCTTCCAAGTGACAAGATTACCACCAAAGAATGTGCAATAACCTGTAGTAGACCGTCTATCTGAAGGAAAACTTGGTCAATCTGCATCAGTAAAAACCTTCGACTCTAAGATGTCCATTTGGTCTATATAGTATTCCTAGACCAGGGGCTCTCTTCAAATACTGAAGAATGCGAGTAACAGTTTCCCAATGTGAAACCCGAGGAGCCTCCAAGAACTGACTAACAACACTAACTGCATATGAGATATCTGGCCTGGTGATAGTAAGATAGTTCAACTTCCCAACTAGATGGCAGTACCTGCTAGGATCTTCAAATAATTCACTTTCACCCTTCAATAATTTCTTATTTGGATCCATCGGAACATCAATTGGTCGAGAACCCAAGAGACCTGTCTCTTTTAATAAATCAAGTGCATACTTTCTTTGAGATAAGTATACCTGTTCGAGATCTAGCAACTTCAATACCTAAGAAATATCAAAGTTTGCCCAAATCCTTTGTATGAAACTGCTGCTGTAGAAACTGTTTTAAACGGGTAATGCCTTCTGAATCATCTCCAGTAATAACAATATCATCTACATATACCACAAGAAAGATATAGCCTGCACTAGTGTGTAAGTGACTGAATGATCCGTTTGACATCTCTAAAGACCAAACTTCAATACTGCTTCAGAGAATTTTCCAAACCATGCCCTCGGTGATTGCTTGAGACCATACAATGCCTTTTTCAACTTACAGACACGGCCTTGAGACTCCCCTTGAGCAACAAACCCAGGTGGTTGCTTCATATAAACCTCCTCATGCAAATCCCCATGCAAAAAAGGCATTTTTGACATCCAGTTGAAACAAGGGCCAATCCAGAGTAGCAGCCAAAGAAATAAGAACACAAACAGAAGAAATTTTGGCAACTGGTAAGAAAGTTTCATGATAATCAATACCATACGTTTGTGTATAGCCTTTAGCAACCAGCCGAGCTTTCAATCGGTCAATGGAACCATCAGGATTAAACTTAACTGTGAAGACCCATTTGCAACCAATAGTCTTTTTATGAGGTGGTAAGGGAACAAGCTCCCACGTCCCATTTTGATGCAAGGCGCTCATTTCTAATTCTATAGCTTGCCTCCAACCAGAGTGAGATAAAGCATCATGCACTGTCTTTGGAATGGAAATACTAGAGAGGTGGGAAATAAAACAAGAGAGTGAAGGAGATAAAGAACTAGCGGATACAAACTGATTGATAGGATGGTGAGTAGTGCAGGAACGTGTTCCTTTCCGTAGGGCAATGGGTAAGGAGTCTGATGCAGGTGGAAACACTGGATCTGGAGACGGTGAGGATGATGGCGGAGGAGCAGGAGTTGATGGGCGCAGTCAACGCGTATAGACCTGGAGTGGGGCAGGTGAGTATGGTGGCGACAAGTCTGGAGGAGCAGAGGCAGACTCAGAGAGAAATGAAACAGGCAGCAGAATAGACGCAACATCAGGTGTTAGAGAAGCGTCACCCAAAGAAGTAGTAGTAGGAAAATGGGGGAGAGACTCGACAAATGTGACATCGGCGCTAGTAAAGTAGCGTCGAAGAACAGGACTATAGCAACGATATTCTTTATGAGTGGAGGAATATCCAAGAAATACACATTTTGTAGCACGAGGGTCAAGTTTATCAAAACCGGGACCTAAATTATGGACATAGCAAACACACCCAAAGACCTTAAGTGGCAAGGAGAACGGGGAGGAAGAAGGATATAAAAGGGAATGAGGAGAGACACCATCTAAGACCGAGGAGGGCATCCTATTAATGAGATAACAAGCAATGAGAACAGCATTACTCCAGAAGTGTTTGGGGACATGCATATGAAACAAGAGACAACGTGTAACATCCAATAAATGACGATTCTTACGTTCGGCCATACCATTTTGTTGTGGAGTGTGAGCACAAGATGTTTGATGGATAATGCCTTTATCAGACAAATAAGAGGTAAAAGGACCAGATGTGTATTCTTTGGCATTATCCGAACGCAAGAGATGGATTTTTTGAGCAAATTGAGTTTTAACCATATTGCGGAAAATTTGAAAAATAGAGAATAGCTCAGTACGATTTTTCATTAAAAATAACCATGTCATATGGGAAAAATCATCCACAAAAGTCACAAAATAATGAAATTTATTGGACGCGATATTAATGGGACCCCATACATCAGAATGAACCAACTCAAAAGGACTTGAAACCCTACGGGCAACTCTGGACGGAAAAGAAACACGACGATGCTTACTAAGCTGACAAGCTTCACAAGACACAGACAACTCAGGACGAAGACTTAAGACTTGATGCTTCAAAGTAGGAAGAGACTGGATGACCAAGACGACAATGCCATTGAAGAGCGGAGGCCGAGGACTGCAAAGCGCGAGAAGTGGGTGTAGGTGTGAGGTCCAGATAATATAAGCCACCAACTTCATGCCCCATACCAATCATCCTCTTCGTCTTGAGATCCTGAAAAATGCACAAAGAGTGGTAAAAACTAACTGAACAATGAAGGGCTTTGGTAATTTTACTAATGGATAACAAATTGAAGGGAAAACCGAGAACATGTAGAACAGACAACAACTCAATGTCAGGACTCAAATGGGTAGTGCCTGAGCCGGCCACTTGGGAGAGGGAACCATTAGCAAGAGTGACACTTCGAGGTGTAACAACAGAATGATAATCAGAAAGGGAAGTGGACGAACCAGTCATGTGTTCATTTTCGCCAGAATCGATAACCCATGGGTTGCTAGTGGAGGATAAAAGATAGTGAGATGCAGTACCTGACTGAGCACGAGTAGCAGTGGAAGAGGAAGAAGCTTGCTTATGGGCCAAGAACTGAGCATACTCATCTTTCGGAATGGAGATGACATCACACTCCAAATTGAGGCTGGACGGAGCAGGGGGTCTAGAGGTGGCTAGAGAATCTGCTTGAGAAGACACCTAATTGGCAAACCCAGATGGTGTGCCATGTAGATCCCAACAATAATCCACAGAATGATTGTTTCGGCCACAATGAGTGCATTTGCGAGACCTACGACCGCCCGTACGACCACTGCCTCGAGAATCACGTCCACCATGAAAATCACGACCACCCCATCTGACACGTCCTCCACGGGAACTACCAGAACCACCACGGGCAGCAATAAAAGCAGCGCGATCACCCTCACGATCAGAATTCAATGCAGGGCCATGATCAGATAGAGTAGCACGCTGAATACGAGAAAAAACCTCAGGAAGAGATGGGAGATCTGACCCACCCAAGATCTGTGCACGAACTGACTCATACTCAGATTTCAAACCAAGAAGAAACCGAACCACATCCACATCTTGACGTTGCTTGCCCATTTTTTGTAGATCAGTGGAGAGCGGTTGATACATATCTCGCTCCTTACAGATGGCCACAACCTGATTGTAATACTCGTCCACAGGCTGAGCACCTTGCTCAAGGCCAAAGTATTGTTTGCAGACTTCATAAATGCGAGTAATATTGCCAGTACCAGAATACATATGTCTAAGATGATCCCAAATATTCTTAGCAGTAGGAAGATAAATACACGAGGATTCAATGTGAGGTTCAACACTGTTCAGCATAAGAGAGGCTAGTGGAAGTAGAATCAGTCGGTTTGCCTGATTGCAAATGAGTATACATACCCTTCCCCCGCAAGAATACCTCAAAAGAACGAGCCAAATAGACATAGTTTTTTCCATTTAATTTCATAGATGTCATTGGTATATTACCCATAGAAGCCGAAGTGGGTAACTCTAATTTAGTAGTAGTAGTAGTAGTCATGCTGAGTATAAACTACCACAAAGTGTACCAACAAGAAGAGGAAAGCCCAAAAACACAACCACACAAGCAATAAGTAGTGGAAAATGGACAAAAACCGGTACAAAGAAACCTGGACCGAGTCGGAAACACGCTGAACCGAGCCAAAATGGGCCTGAACCGGCTTGAACCACACTAAACTGGCTTGAAAGAAGCTGAACCGGGGAGGAAGTGGTCTGAACCGGGTTTGAACTTGCCTAAACCGGACCTGAGATGAGTTGAAGCGGTCTAAAATTTCCTGAATCGGACCTGAGACGAGCTGAACTGGTTTGAAATGGGCTGAACCGGGTTTGGAACTAGGTGAACCGGAATGCTGAACCGTCTGGGTTGAACCGGACTGAGAGGTTGCGGGTCGGGTTGGCTGAGGGGACGCGGGTCGGGTTGACCCGATACACTGAAGCGGTTGGGCTAAATCCAACTAGGCTTGGGTGGATCCGGCCCAAACGAAACCAAGATTATCCTATTCCGGGATAGCTTTATTCTGGATAGTGAAGAGAAAGAACCCGGGCCCAAACAGGGGTCTTCTTCCCCAAAAGTCACCTGAGTTCCGCCAACGAGACGCAGACAGTGCCAGCGACCATGACGGCAGCGACCAGAGAGCCTGCCGGTGAGCACGTCGACGGAATCTTCACCGAACCAACTAAACATGGCGGAATCTTCACCGAGAGCCGCACCTCCACTAAACACGGCGCCGGCCACTGCAGACGGCTCCAACTGTCACAGAGATCACCGAAACCACCACTGAACACGGCGCCGACCACCGCAGACGTCACCAACCGCCAGACTGCACCTACGACACCAACGGACCATCGTGAGCCACTACGACATCAAATCCACTATGAACAGAGCCCAACATGGCGATGACGGTGATACCACTAAAGACGGTGATGTCGTTGCCACCGCATGCCGGACATGGGCATGAAGCCCAGTACGATACTTCTTTGAGGTGCAGCAAAATTATGTCTTGGGGTGTGTTCTATCGTGAATGATGACAAAACAAGAGGAAAAAGAACAGAAAAAAAAAAAAAAATTAGGGAATAATGTGTATGAAGAACAGGATTAAACCCTAGGCTCTGATACCATGTTAATAGGATTATGTGAAAAGAAAGAAAGAAAGAGGAGGCACGTTATATTGTCTTACGTAGCCTACCTCACACATATTATTACATAGGCTTTGAAAAATATTACAATGACCACAATACCCTCAAACCTTAATATATTATTCTAACATAAAGAATAGTCATTCCATATACTAAATATAACCTTCTAGTTCATTGCTCTCCAGATTTTCCTGCGATTTCAGCTTATAATTTAACTTGACCTAGGCTTCATTCTTTCCATAATCCTTAATTCTACCTTCCCCCTCCATAAACTGCACAAGCCCATTGATATTGTTCCTGAGCAGGGCTGAATATTAGGCTTTTTCTTGCATCATACAGCTAGCATATAATGGTTGGTTGAACTGCTCAGGTTCCCGTTGTGATGTTTGCCTTGCAAATGGTTGCTTCATTTGGCAATGTTAGTGTAGCCAAAAGTTTCCAACATTCAGAAAAGGTGACACATTCCATTTGAATGATAACTATAGATGTTTATGTCAATATAGTTGACTTTCACGACTTGCTTGTGCTTAATGCATCATACAATCTATCAAATTTTAGTTTATTTCAATTAATTGGTATGGCTTTTTGTCCCTCACTGGACACAAATGTAATTGTCTTTGCTCTGTGCAGCATTTTAAATTCTGTATCATGGTAAATGGCTAATTCTCTGGATTATGGTTTTGGTTTCTGGTTGTATGCTTTGAAACAAGATCACCCCTCTTTTTCTGTGAGCTGGGTCTGGTATCCATGGCATAGACCTGATGTAGCAAGCATAGTTGCACATACTACATATCCACACACGTCAATCATCTTATAACATTTTATATAGTTTCTATTGCTAATATGGTAATTTATGCCTATGATGTTGAGTTACTTGGTGTATTGTTACTCTCAACGGAATTTCATAGGCCATGCTCTGGAAATTGGAATATTCTGAAGCAGATGATAACCTTTGTGATCTGTCCCATTTGACTACCAGGTTTCAGAATTTAGGGGAAATGATGACTCTGGGGAGAAATGATGCTGCTATTTCTCCGAGTTTTATCGAGGGGCTAACCTTAGAAGGTCCTATTGGTCATACTGGTAAATTTCTTTTTCTGGCTCCCTTTTGCTGTCCCTTTTCTCCTCTTTTCTTTCCATAATTACTTATAGCCATTGATCTTGTGTCTTTGCAGCGAGGAAAATAGCATACTTGATTAGGTTACCTACAGATCAGCATAGGCTTAAAGTGGGGATAAGCTGGTTTACAAAGTCTGCTATAGATTCAGTTGCATCACTACAGAGCACCCTAGCTAAGGTTCTCTCAGGTTCATAGTTCCTCCTCCATTTTATAGGACATGGTTGACTAGCTCTTCTGGTTGTACAGTATTTTTTTTTTTTTTTGATATTGCGACATAAAATTCCATTTTATTTCTGGGAAATGAGATTCTGATGGTTATGGATAGGATATTATCTCTTGCTGACAAGGTCCTCAAAGGGGTAGGCAACTAAGCCCCTGAAAATGTAATATCCTCAAAAAATAATGTTCTCGAAAAATAGCTTTAAAAAGGCCTCCTTAAGAAATAAAGGCGCTTAAAAAATAGTTTTTAATTAATGATGGCAAAAAAGATTATAATAATAATTGCCTAATAAGGTATAACATACCTTAAATATTTTTAGAAAAACTTCACTCAACTTCCTAATTTTCATTGCTTTTGATAAGCACAAGTTTTCAACTTTAAATTTATATAACCACTCGCGATAGAGCAAACCTTTGCAAGATAAGTATATAAAGAGGGTATTGATCTGCAGGGATTATGGTGGTTTTGCTACGAAGTTCCTAAAATTTTATCTAACTCAATTCAGAAAAAGAGATGATTTTGTTTTCTTAAAAAAACTAAAATTAAGTATAAACTAGGGTAAGCAAGTAAGATAAAGGTAGTAAGAATGAGTATAAGAATTTAATTTCATTCAATTCTCATACTACAAGCAAATTGTATCTAGCATGGATCTTTATCATAAATATAATACGAGCGTGTAATGGGTGTCAACCATACGACGACTTCAACATGAAAATACTATCAAGAGAAAATGATAATGCAATTTAGTTTCGCACCAATTATTCACCTAAAATCTACATGTGAGATAACTTGTGTTTCCTAGCATGGACTATAAGATCTCCTAAAAGCATACACAATTCAAGGAAAAATCATGAGACATCATAGGTTTGTATTAATCTTTTCACTTACACTACATTAACCTAAGTTGTGGATTGATTCGTGGTCCATAGCATAACTCATCAAACTCACCTGAAATCATGTAAAAAAGCATCATTGCATAGTCATAGTTTCCCCAATCAAAGAAATTGGTAACATTGAATTTATTCAAGACAAAAAGAGTTTCTCATAGACAAGAAAAAGATTTTATCATAAATGATATAATCATGAAGAATAATCTCTCTTAGGCTGTACAATCATTATACAAATGTGTAAAATCCTAATCAAACACAATCAACCCATAGCACTTAAGAAAGAATTATATCAAACTTTATAAAAGAGTTTAGCTACTTATGAAGGATTTCGTAATCTCCATTTGATTGGAGAAAACTATTTCCTAAAGAGTTTTCGAGTTATGGGTCGAGTTTTACCTACTGTCAAAGTAAGAAATAATGGAAACTTAAGCTAAAAATTATATTAAAAGCAAAAATCAGAACTCTTTGTAAGTCTCAGATGATTTTTCCATTTATAGAGAGAGAGACTTGAAATCTTTGTACAAGATAAGAAAAAGGTAAAAATCTTGAGTCTAAGTGACTAGGACACCTTTGAAGAGAGAATTTGGCGCCCACCATAGCCTACCAAGCCGCAAAAGTTGATAAAAGATATCAACTTTTCGTCATTTGCTGTCAAAGATATTTTCAGAACTGAAAGTTTCGATGGTGCTCGATCCCTAGGCCTTCTTTAGCCCTTCAACTTCTCTTAATACACTTTAAGCCTAATGTTAATGATTTTGCTTGTATTTTTCATTAGAACCTACAAAATAAGACAAACATTAAAACACAATAAAACATTATAACATTCAACACTTATCAAACCCTTAAACTTACATAATGCTAGTCCCTTAGCATTACAAAACTAAAAGCAAAATAAAACAACATATATACAGTTACTTTACCTCATCTTTCGTGGGAAACACGACTACATTTAGTACATGTAACAAGCCTTTTAAACCCTTAAGCATTCCTAGTGGAATAGTGAAGTCTTGTGAGGGTTTAAGAGAATGGTACCTATAAACATTGTGCATGGTCATAGTATCATAAAGAATAAAGTATCACAAAAATCATGGTTCACATGTCAATAGCAAGCTTAAACTAATAAACTCCATCTTCACAACAACTTACGAATTACAAAATTACTTACAAATGGCTAGTTGAGAATCCAAATATGTTCCAATTGGTATAAAGTGAAACTAGCACATAACTATGAGGTTCAAAATAATTTTCAACATAAGTGGCTCAATACCTCAAAATTCATTGAAAGTACTCATCAGATGAAACAACCAAGACATAGTTAATATTTATCAACATTTGTTATATTTACACAGCTATTAGCTTAGCTCTATTAAGCTTTTCTAATTGACTAATGTAACGAGTGTTAAGCCAATGACTCTCAAACCAAATGGCTTTAGGGCACTAGATGTAGAGACATTCCTAAGGGCTTATATACTCGAGTCAACAAGGCTACCAAGTCAAACTAGCCATATCATCATTTTTTTTTTTAATAATGCCCAGTTCATCCATCTAACAAGTCACCTAATTGCATTTAAGACACTGAAAACAAATATGTAAGGAACTTAAAGCTCATACCCCACAAACTATGTGCCAATGTGTTTGTGCATTTACAAATTAAAACACTTGAATTCTCAAAAACCAAAAGCAAGTAACAAGATTTAAGAATTTCTAATTGTGTGATCATGCCTTAAGCTCACCAATGAAATGTAAATCAAAATTAAAGATCAACAAAATTTTAAGGAATAATATAAACATTTATTTACAAAATAAAAAATTTTGGACAAATTTTTGAACAAGTGTTTATCCATACTCCCAAACTTAAATCGCACATTATCCCCAATGATACAATGGAAGCATAATACTAGGGATAAAGGAAAACCTCATTGGGAGGTATGGCTGATAGCATACCCCCAAACTTGGACGTAAGAATACTCATTCTGAAAAACAAAGCTAAAAGCAAGAGAAAAATAACACATGAATAAAATAAATATGAATTATAACATAAAGAAGAAAAATGAATCTCACATTCCCGAATTGAATCACAAAGCACCTGTCCTTTAAACAAAATGGCAATAAAAAATACATTGTTGGATAAATATAGCAATGTTCTCAAAATACAACAATGTTCTCAAAATACAAGGTCTAATGCCATAAAACAAAAAAGTACAATGAGAAATGTAAATCATGGAGTAGGTGGTGCAGGTGAAAGACGACTCAGGATCTCCTACAGTGTTGCCCCAAATTCCTGAAGTGTATCCCCAAATTCAGCTTATCTCTGGTGTATTTTCTGCAATTCCTCTTGCAGCAGTTCGTACTCTGTGTGCGAGAGTGGAACTCTATCCTCTAGACGAATTAATGGCTCTCCTTCGGCCATCTCAGCAGCTATATCCTCCATCTCTACATCTTGCACAGGAGCGGGAGCTCTTCTTTTCATGTGGGAGGTACTTCGATTCCATTGTGCCAACCTGAACACTGAGAAGTTACTCGCAATATTGTTGGTGTCCTTGATTTCGATGCCCTTGCTGACAATGAGTTTAGTGACAAAGAAGGGGAAATGTAGGGTCTTGTTGTCACCTAGCAACCTTTTATCAACAAATTTGTCCCATCATTTGTGCATTTGGCTCCAAATGAGTTGTGGTTTTGAGAACCAATGTTTCTTGTGGAAAGCATAAAGAGTTGCTAAGAACTCACCAGTCCGATGTGTCTTGCGTCCCAATGGGCACACGTTTTTCTTAAGCACTGTGTCCACCAACCAAAATCTTAAAGGCAACTTGGCATTACTTGTGCAATTGTTCTTCTTGTCGGTATATTCTCCTGCACACATGTCTTGCACAATCATGTGCACATCAAACTTGGAGGGGGGCTTAATGAAGCGCGGAGATGGACACTCATGTGGGCAGCCATGTACTTCCTCGATGTCCTCTATGGTTACTTGAAATTCAACATAATTGATTGTAGAGGACAACACTTCGGGCTGGTCTGCATCAAAAGTCATATTCTGGTAGAATAGACGGATAAAACGCGGATGGTACACATGGTACACGGGCTGGAGCAAGGGCATTAATTTCCTCTTCTTGAATTGTTTCCTTACCCATTTGACATCTTCAATCTCCTGAAAGGCTCTCATGATATCGAAATTGGTCTTGGGATTGAGCTCAAAGTATTGCCAATGGATGTTAATGAAATGACTGTCATCATATGGTCCCCGAGAGGATGAAAGATGAGTGTTGCCATAAAAATTTTCGTTGGGTTATTTTGACAAACACCTGCTGTGCCAAACAGAAATATACACAAAATGCAAAAAAAAAAAATTGGGAAATAATTGGTGGGGAAGGAGAGAAAGGGGTTGGGGAATATGATTAAATAAAAAGAAACTACAAATTAAAGTGAAAATAAAACGAAAATAAGCAATCTTACCTGAAAATGGAGTTAGGTTAGAGAAGGGGGAGAGAACTGGGGTCAAGCATAGGGAGAGAAATGAAAAAAATGAGGGAGGAGATGAGGTTTTAAATTGGTCACGTGACCTTTTGGGTTGATAGCGCTCGATCCCCACTCATGGCGCTTGATTGCCAGTGAAATGATGTCGATCAATCATCACTTTCTGGCGCTTGATCGTCAGTCTTCTATTGGGGGAGTCGAGCGCTAGCTTCTTGCGCTCGATCCTCACTTCTGCGGATGGGATCGAGCGCTAGCTTATTGTGCTCGATCCTCACTTCAAAACTTTTCACCATTTTTTTAAGAATAATATTTAATATATACATATATATAAATAAATATATATATGCATTATTCCAAATAGATGGGATCCATCAAATTGATAGAATTCACATCTCCGTTATGCTCCACACCCTGGATGTAGGGTTTCAATCTCTGACCATTGACTTTGAAAATTTGGCCACTCTTCAGATCTTTAAGCTCAACTACTCCGTGAGGGAAGACTGATGGGACAATGAATGGGCCATCTCATCTTGATGGGAGCTTATCAGGAAATAGGCTAAGTTTAGAATTGTACAGCCGTACTTTTGGGTCCGGGATGAAAGTTTTAGGCCGGATGTGTTTATCATGAAATGCCTTTGTTTTTTCTTTGTACATCTAGGCACTTTCGTAAGCATCATTACGCAGCTCTTCAAGCTCGCTCAATTGTAGTCTTCGGTGGAATCCAACCGATTTCATATCAAAATTGAATGTCTTAATGGCCCACCAAACTTTGTGCTCTAACTCAACAGGGAGATGGCACGCTTTGCCATAAACCAACCGGTATGGCGACATGCCAATCGGTGTTTTGAATGCTGTACAGTAAGCCTGTAATGCATCGTTGAGTTGCAAGGACCAATTCTTACATCCGGCTTAACCATTTTTTCAAGAATGTGTTTGATTTCCTTATTGGATAATTCTACCTGGCCACTTATCTAAGGATGGTAGGGTGTGGCAAATTTGTGAGTGACGGAGTATTTGAGGAGTAAAGTTTTAAGAAACCTATTACAAAAATGCTTTCCTCCATTACTGATAATTGCACGCGGCGTACCAAATCGACTAGAGATATTGGATTGAATGAATTTGATAACAACTTTATGGTCATTGGATCTAGCAGCCACAGTCTCTATCCATTTGGAAACATAGTTCACCGCCAAAAGAATATACTCGAATCTAAAAGAGGGCGAAAAGAGTCCCATGAAGCCTATTCCCCACAGAAGGGCGCTCGATCCTAAAAGTCTGGCGCTTGATCCCCACTGCAGAAACAGAAACAAAAATTTTTTTTTTACAGAGACGATTTTATATACCAAATCAACTATATGGACAGAATATACAATATGTACAGAATCAAATTAGATGTGATTCTAAAAACTTCATAAACAATCATTTTAAAAACAATCCCCGGTAATGGCGCAAAAAATTGATGCGTGAGTTTTCAACTTTAAATTTATATAACCACTCGCGATGGAGCAAACTTTTGCAGGATAGGTCTATAAAGACGGTATCGATCCGCAGGGATTGTGGTGGTTGTTTTGTTATGAAGTTCCTAAAATTCTATCCAACTCAACTTAGAAAAAGAGATGATTTTGTTTTCTTTTAAAAACTAAAATTAAGTAAGCATAAACAAGGGTAAGCAAGTAAGATAAAGGTAGTAGTAAGAGTATAGGAATTTGATTTTATCTAATCCTCATACTACAAGCAAACTGTATCTAGCATAGATTTTTATCATAAGTATAATACGAGCGCGTAATGGATGTCAACCATACGACGACTTCAACATAAAAATACTATCAAGAGAATGATAATGCATCTTAGTTTCGCATCAATCTCTCACCTAACATCTACATGTGAGATAACTTGTGTTCCCTAGCATAGACTATAAGATCTCCTAAAAGCATACACAATTCAAGAAAAAAGCATGAAACATCATAGGTTTGCACTAATATTTTCACTTGCACTACATTAACGTAAGTTGTGGATTGATTCGTGGTCCCTAACATAACTCATCAAACTCACATGAAATCATGTAAAAAAGTATCATTGCATAGCCCTAGTTCCCTCAATCAAAGAAAATGGAAACATTGAATTCATTCAAGACAAAAAGAGTTTCTCATAGACAAGAAAAGGATTTCATCATAAATGATATAATCATGACGAACAATCTCTTTTACGCTATACAATCATTATACAAATGCATAAAATCCTAGTTAAACACAATCAACCCATATCACTTTGGAAATAATTACGTCAAACCCTATAAAAGAGTTTTGCTACTCATGAAGGATTTGAGAACCTCCATTGGATTGGAGAAAGTCATTTCCTAAAGAGTTTTGAAGCTATGGGTCGAGTTCTACCTACTATCAAAGCAAGAAAATAATGTAAACTTAAGCTAAAAATTACACTGAAAGCTAAAATCAGAACTCTTTGCAAGTCTCGGATGATTTTTCCATTTATAGAGAGAGAGACTTGAGATCTTTGTACAAGATAAGAAGAAGGTAAAAATCTTGAGTCCAAGTGGCTAGGATACCTCTGAGGAGAGAATTCGGCGCCCACCATAGCCTACCAAGCCACAAAAGTTGATAAAAGATATCAACTTTTCGTCATTTGTTGTCAAAGATATTTTCAGGACTAGAAGCTTCGATGGCGCTCGATCCCCAGAAGTTGGCGCTCGATCCCAAACTGTGATCGATCCCTAGATATTGGCGCTCGATCCCAGGCCTTCTTCAGCCCTTTAACTTCTCTCGATACACTTTAAGCCTAATGTTGATGATTTTGCTTGTATTTTTCATTAGGACTTACAAAATAAGACAAATACTAAAACACAATAAAACATTATATTACAACACAAACTGAGATTTAACATATGCGAGTTAAAGAGCTTGAATGTGTAACATTCAACACTTATCAGCTTTTGTAATCTCCTTCTTAAAATTTAAAAACTCTCAATTTAGTGTATCCAACTTTTAATTTTTTGCAATCTCATTCATTCATTAGAATTTTCTGTTGAATCCTAAAGGAAGACATAGAAATTATCAAAATACCCTTGCTTAACTTTTCTTTTAAAAAAATTTAATTGTAATTTAAAGGTAATTTTGTAATTTTATAAAGTTTACAGGGGTATAAGGGTTATTTTATCATTTGATCGTCTAATTTAACCTCAAATCCTAATGGGAGGGGTAACATTGCAAAAAAATAAAAGTTTGATGTACTAAATTAAGAGTTTTTGAACTTTGGGAGGGGGGTGGGATTGCAAAAGGATGAAAGTTTAAGGTGGTTAAGCAAAGTTTTTCCAATATCTTTTATCTATTTTGCTTTTGAAGAGGTGCAAATATGAAATATGGAAAGAGGTACAACTCTAGTATGAAAAAAAAAAAAGTGGAATTAAATGAAGATGAAGAGAAATCAAGAAATGTATCTATAATTGTTAAACATATGGTATTAAATAAAGATTAAGAGAGGCATCATTGCCATGGGAAAACCATCTTTACCAAAAGAACAGAGAAGGTCAAATGTGTGTCTGACTTTGAGAGAGAAGGTTAAAGGTAACTTAAGATGTGATTTTAAAAAAAATCCAGCTGACCATTCATAGAGATTGGATCTTTATCTCTTAACATTTTACTTATCTTAACTTTATTTTTTTAAAAAAATATTTTTCCTCTTTTCTTTCAGAACTCTAACTCTCATATTCTATCAATATTTTATTTTACTATTTGTTCATTCTACACTATCTATTTTCGTAAAAGTTACATATATTTTTAAGCCGTTGTTCTAAGGTTTGATCATTGAGAGCATTTACATTCCATTAAGCAATTGTTTAGCTAAAATTTAGCTAAAGGATCCCATTTTTCTATTCTAGTTACCCATTTTTTCAAAGAAATTACATATCTGGCTTAGTATTTCGGCTATTTACTTTCACTATTTAATTTAAATATTCTTTCTCTAACAATTATATTTTTGAAAATTTGTCATTTTCTAACAGTCATATCTTCAAAAAATATCTTTTTTGCAATGGTTATATGCTTTCAATATAAATAAGACAATTTTCTTTCTAATTTTCATTCACCTCAACCCATGTTTTTTTTTTTTTTTTCCATTCATTCTCTATTTTTTCACTCATGGCTTGCTATTTTTGAAGGGTCACTCTTTTCTTCGCAAGATGCTTCTGAATGATTGATGATGATTTAGAGATAATTATTGGTCACTCTTTTTCCATTTATTCTTGATGACTAATGCTATAATTTCAACTCTCATCTCACTTCTATACAACTGAACTGATGTGATAGTGCTCATAAACTATTGGATCAACATTTTTTTTTTAAATGAAAACAAAAATAAATCCAATGGTTTATGAGCACTGCTACATCAGCCCAATTATATGGAAGTGTGATGAGAGTTGAGTATTTAGAGTTACTCTTTTTCTATTCTTAATCTTAGTATGTAAACCCGTTTCTACCAGTACTTAGGGGGGGTTTCAGTAGATTCTGCAACCATGCAGTTGTAGAAAAATTTATGAGCTTTTCCGCAACCATGCAGTTGTAGTCAAACGAAGCACAAAAACAAGTGAAAGCAATACTCATATTTGATCATCGATTTAAATAGAAATATTCGAATTAATCAATAGACGAACTTTCAAAGAACAGGACCCACAAGGAAGAACCACTGATGTAAGTGAACCATCTGGTGTCTGCAAAGAAATCATATGTATAATTTTATTTTATTTTTTTGATCATCGAGGTATTCAGGGCTTCGCCTCGACTAGATCACTAGGATACCGTGCAACAAGACTTGTCATATGTATTTTATTAGAGGAGAGATAATAGATTGATTTTTTTACTATTATTGATTTAACTTATGCATTGTTGGTTTACAGTGCTTAGCAAATTTACTGAATACTATAGCAGCAGCTAGGTAATTTCTTAGTCAAAGTGACTAGCTGGATGATGAGCTTTTTTTGCTAATTTTTTGCTACAGAGCTAGCCAAAATAACCTTTTAACTTTATTGTATTATTTAGAATTAAGTAAAGTGTGAGTGATGATTAATGGTGTATTGGCAATGTACTAATATAGTTGGGCATTGCATGCTTTAATAGAGAGTTGCCCATCAACATCGAGTAGATAGTGGTAAGTATATTACTTATTGAGAAAAGATATTACATTTTAAATGATTTAATGTTTTAACATTTAGTAAGAATATTACTTGCTAAATGAAAGAATGAGTTTTAAATGAATTTTCTAAGTATGATATGATTATGACTCGAGCCAATGATATATGACTTATCATTACTTTCGATGATTTTAATTGTGTTAAGATATGCTTTGATAGATGATTTGCGTGTATTTGCTATGCTTTATAAATGATGAGGAATACTTGTTGAAATGTGTTAAAGTTAAATGTAAATAGTTGCATGAGCGTGAAAGTAAGGCAAAGAATGATTTTATGGCTTGCATCACAAACCCGTACATGTACACGATATGCTCATAACATGAGCGTATCATATTAGAGTTAACACATAGCACCAGAAACTAAAATAACCTATGACAATGTGAGTGACAAAACATATGAAACTGACATAAAACTATATTATAAAGCTTTAACATGAGTTATATACACCAAAAGAATGACTAAAATAAAAGTGTCATATACGACATTAGTCAAATACATCAACCTATTTATAAATATAACACATTGATGTAATAAAAGCTAGATTAGTAAAAGTCTATAAAAAAGATCCTTAGGCGTACATCGCCATCAATCATAGTACCCCAGGTACGCAGCAACTGGATTATCATCCAACTCCTCTATATCTGCATCTCCAACATCATGTGAGCAATTGTAGAGTTAGCCACATACGCCTAGGCAGAAATTTGAGTCTATAGGCTCTACAAGTATAATCATCACTAATATTTCACACTTAGTTGACTTTTCACTTTCTACATAAGTTTACAATAACAGCTGCTTTGATTTACAAAAGTTTCTTTCAAATAAAACATGATAGAGTTGATGAAGTAAACATCGTAGTCATGAAATTATTTTGAAATATACTACTTAGTTGTGAATGTATGTATACGCTCCGAAATATGCTCGGATACACAAATATATATAAACTCATTTAATACATAACTTTGTACATAGTATATCACAGCTATACAAAATATATGTCTTTTGCTTCTCTTGAGTCATTGTTAGGGATTATGCCCTAAATGTCAAGTTGTAACATGTTAACTTTGTAGTTTGTAATAAATAAACGATTATTATTTATTGATTATATATTTGAGCATATTGCATACAGTCTTTTGTATGATCTCTTATCATTGACATAAGAAAGGTTCAGATAATGAATTGAATTTGGTCTATGGATGTGAGTAAGGTTTTTGTCACATAAGGTCTAAGACTATAAGCCTTGCATTCTGAAAATCATTTGTTTGCAGTCATAATAGAACTAGACATTTTATTAGTAAAGACTGTTATGCATCAATTGTTTGATTTATTTTAATCAGGAGAAGATGATATTTTGGGTTGATATGTAAGTGTATAGGGTGGTATACGCTAAACAGATTGAGAATTGTCTTTCAAGAAAAATACTATCCCTAAGAAAAGACAATAATCTCAGACTAGTTATACTCGTAATTCTAAATCCTGAGAGAAAACGAATTCAGATGTCTAGTGTGGTAACTTTGATACATTGTAGATTGAGACCATTGTAGATTGAGACCTTGATTGCAGTCAACATTATCTTTATGTTGGGTGATCACATGTAGCATTATAAGAAAATTTTTGCTCAATAGAGAATCCAAATCCTTTTAGTAAAAAAGGACAAGAAGTCTTCCATTGAATAGAATTTTATACAATATTATTCTCAAGTCTTTGATCAAAGCATTTTAGTAAGGTTAATTCCAAAATATATACCTAGTGAGTTAATACTCACATGGGAGAGAATAATAAAGATAGAAATCCGGTACATAGGGATTAAGAGGTAGATAATATAGTGTGACAGTATCATAATCCTAATTCGTCTACAGAGAATTTCATAGAGGAATTATACTTGTATATAAATTAAAGAGAACTTTGTTGATTTAATCAAAAATATTTTCTAAAGTGCAGTTACAATTATGTAGTGGTATTAATTGTAATTAAATAGTGACTTGGGACAGAGACTATTTGAGTCAAAAATATTTTTTCCTTTAGGTCCCTTATCAAGCTATTGTAAGTTAACTATGGATATGCCTTTTATTTATTTATTGGACATGTTATTTTATCTATTAAAACATTGGCTTATTTTAAATAAACTAGTTTTAATTTATTAAAATATGAGCCAAAGAAAAACTGTAAAGAGAGAGAAGTGGGAAGGTGGGCCTGGGTTTAAAAAACCCAAGCCCAGTGCTACATAAAGTGACGCACTAGGAAAAATTTTCCTGGCCCATGCGTCACCTCTAAGTGAGGTGGTGGCTAGGGTTTTCTAACCCTAGTTGTAACGCCCAAGAATTTTTAATTAAAGACTAAAAGTCACGTTAAATAGGCAGGGGTAGAATGGTTCAGAAAAATTAAGGACTAAAAGTCACGTTAAATAAACACTTAGAAAAGTTCAGAAAAATTCAAAACTGTCACCCTCTGTTCGACTGGCGGTATTCCCGTTCGATTGGGCGAGCTCCAGGGAGCTCTGTTCCAATAGCCATTCTATACGGTGATCGACCGAACCAATTTAGAAAATAAAAAGTGAGCTCTAGAGGCGTCCGTTCCAATGGCCGTTTGACCGGGCCATTTTTTGAAAGCAAGTCAAGGTTGCCCGTTCCAAATGGGCGTTCGACCGACAACAGCTTTAGGCATTGGACGTTCGATCGGCTGCACTTGCCCATTCGAACGGACTAAACCTATGTAAGCTGGAACCCGATTTTTCCAGCTCACTTCACTCATTTTCTATTCTCTCTCCCGCCATTCTCTCCATTCTCTCTCCTAGGGTTTTGCCCAAACCCTAGTGCATTGATCTTGGAGGTCCCGAACGTCAATTCTAACGCCAAAATCGTAATCCTCAGTGTTGAAAAGTTAGTTCTATAGATCGTTTCGAGGTAAAAATTCTTGAAACCCTAATTTCTCAATACTTAAGCTATATTCTTGAATGTATAGCTGATGGATAGTTTATTCCTTAGGATCCTTATTGGTTTATGCTTTATCTACATCGGGTTGAAGTTCCGCGGTGCACAACTCTGGATTCTTCAATATTTGAGGTAAAGAGCTTAAACCCTAGATTTTTCTATAGTAAGTATTTTAGAGTTTTATGATGTCTAACCCTAGTAATTTTACTATGAGTTAAATATATAGGTGTTTAAATGCTATTCGGAACCCTAGAAATCTATAGGTTGCTTATGGGCCACATTGATATTTGTGTTTTCAAGTATCATGGTTTAAAAGACGAACCGATGATACTTTATGTTAACATATGATTTGTGATTTCGATTATTTTCTTGAGATTTATGATGGTTTGATGAGTGATTGATGATGAGTTTTGATGATTTATTGATGCTTTATTGTAATTTGTAAACATGGCGAAAAGATTGATATATTGAGTTTTATAATATTTCATTGAGATTTGATTTGGAGAAAAAGGCTTATGGCAAAAATGTTTGCATGGTATTTATGAGTAAAGTAAGCATGAAAAGAGCATATGTAAGAAGAACAAAGAATGCTGTAAATTCATGACACAATGGTTGTAAATATCTTGTGTGCTAAACCCATGACACAGAGGTTGTAATTATTTTGTATGCTAAACCTATGATACAGGGGTTGTAAATATCTGTATGCTAAACCCAAGCTACAGGGGTTGTAAAAAGCTGTGTGCAACAGAGTAAAAGATAAGGATATAGAGAAAGTATTGCATGGTAAACATGATGAATCTATGATTGAGTTATGATGTATTTATATGATTGATTTATGAGGTATTTCATATAATGGTTTATTAGATTCTATTATAGATGTATTAGTATGCATATGAAGTTTCATGGACAAACACATCTGTATATTCCTACGGCTAGCTGCATATGGATTTATGTTTTATTACTTAGATATGCTTATATGCTTGTATTTTCATCCATAGGGGAATGAATGCTTATATATGGGTGTAGCTAAGTTATATGATATATTTATAACATAGTTGAGCACGTATGTATATTAGTACAGGCGGGATAATGGAATGTACATGTATGTCCCCTAGCTATTATACTGTTTCAGATGTTTTATGATTACACGTGTTTACTTCATCAACTGCTTATGTTTAAAAATAAATGTCATATTTGTAGTAGATGTTATTGAAAACTCATGTAACTAACACTTCGGTTCATTGTGAAAACTCAGTGGATTTTTATTCATTGAGACTGTTGACTCACTCATTCTCTTTTCCGCCTATGTAATCATGGATGACCTCTATGGTTACATAGATATTAGAGCAGGTATTAAGAGCCTAGATGATGATTTTATAGCCTACTATCTCGGATATTACGATTGACGTCGTGGAACATATGTATTTTGTATAGACTCTTTAATTAGTTTATTCTTTTGTTGTTGTGGTGATGTATATACAACTGTATTTTGTATATATGGCTTGTGTCGCCTATGACACTAATTGATATGAACCCGCAGGAATAGAAATCCGTTGAACTCACAATTAATTTGAAAACTCACCCAAGAAAGCCAAACTCAAGTCTATGAATGGAGAATTTAGACCCATTGAAAACTCGTTTCAAGAACCTAGATTATATTAAAATCTAGACCCGTTGAAATCCCGTCTCAAGAACCCAAATTACGAGGAAGAACGCCACAAAGGTTGTGATTTACCTTTGATAAGTTCAAAAGTTCAATCAAGAACAAGAGGAGAAAACTCAACTCACAATTAAAATTCAAAAATAATATCTATCTCTTATGTGGTGGCTATAAGATGTTTAAATACTCCCTACAAAAATAACCCTAGGCCAAAATAAGGCCACTTTCCCAAAATACCCTCAAATGGAACAATTAATGTTCTTTTGAAACCCTAATTAATAAAACATAAGAAATATATGGGCCAAACATCCTCAAGCCCATTTATTTTAAACTAATAAAATAAAGCCTTTAACCAAATTGAAAGCCTTCAATAACAATAGGCCCTATTTTTAAGTCAAGTCTTCCACAGCTTGGATCAAGTGGATCAAGACTGGTTCTCCTTCTTTCAAGCCCATCTTGAGTGTTGGGCTCTTGCTAGCTTCATCCCAAGTGGATTGCACTAATCCTTGCATTGCTTCCCTGATCTTCCTGACTCTTGGTCTTGTAATTGGCCCATCTGGAACTTGCAAATGATCTTTAAGAGTAGGCCCACCTTGGTTCCCATCACTAATGTATACCCATTCTTTTGTATAATCACAGTGTAAACTTTTAATCATTAGAATTTTTATTGTCAGCTTTATATGTATTGATTACTCCCTTGGTATATAAATGCTTCCACTCAGTTTATATATATAATGTGATAAGTGACTCTGATGTAATATATGTATATCTCATGATACGTTGTAAGATACATGTATGACAGGTGTTTTTATCACCCTGTGATGATCGGTCCGGTTAATGATTATTGTATTTTTTTTTTTTAAAAAAAAATAATAGCTACAGTGCAATTATGGATCGGGTCGTCATAGCTAATGGTATTAGAGCGTTCTTGCTTTAAGGGTCATTACGGGAGTAATAGGTTCTAGATTGTCGAGATAGAGTCTAGGTGTAATGTCAGAGCTATAGGAACTTAAAAGACTTCAAGAGGAACCTTAAGTAATTAAAACTTTTTATGTCTCATGTTTACATTATATGTGTGCATCTGTGTGACATATGCACATCTTATTCTTGTTTGACTTGTGTCTATGTAGATTACTCGATTCTAACATGAGGACTTTGCAGAGTAATGCCTCTTAGACTCGAGAATCGGCGTGGGCGTGGCCGTCACGCGAGGTATTTAAGGAATGATGGTGAAGGCAATGGCGGTGCAAACCCACCACCACCTCCTCCTCCTCCTCCACCTTCGCCACCTAATATGCTTGACCCAATGTAATTTTGGGCTCAAGCTACCCAGTTCATGACTACTATAATGACCAACATGCAAACGATGGAACAACAGTTTGAATAGCAACAGCAGTTCCAACAACAAATGCATCAGCAATTTCAAAACCAACCCCAACCTCAACCTCGAGACCGTGAAAGGGTAGAGGGTTGCTCATCCTCTAGCTTCTTTCGCCATAACTTTGAGTCATTTGATGGCTCTAATGGGCCTGTGGTTGCCGACTCCTGGATTATTAGTATCCAACATCTTATGAAATTTCTTCAGTGTACTGATGCATAGAAGGTTAATTATGCAAGTTTGAAGCTCACTGGGGAAGCCTCCCATTGGTGGTTGGCTAGGAAGGGGTTTATAGTTGAGAGTTGGACCAATGTGTCCCAATAACATGAGAGCGGTTCAAGAAGGAATTTGATGACCGGTTCTTCCCACAAACCCAACAACTTCAATGTGCCAGGGATTTTCAGGATCTTAAGCAGGGCACTATGACTGTGGAGCAATATGCCACATGGTTCAATGAGCTCTCTAGGTATGCTCCCACTCTCGTAGCGACCAAGGAAAACAAAGTCCATCAGTTTCTCTATGGCCTCCTTCTGCAGATCAGAGACAAGGTCATTTGCCTTGATATCAAGAACTATCTCGAGATGGTTGATAAGGCAACTCTTGCTAAGAAGAGTATGAAAGAGGTAGCTACAGATTTTGCTTAGAGGAAGAGAAGTATGCCTCCTCCCACCCATCCGTCAAAGAAACAAGCTATAAGTAGTGGCTACAGCGCCTCTGAGAAAAGAAAAGCCCCAATGACCTATATAAGTTCAAGGCCAAATTGTACCAAGTGTGGGAAGCCGCACTTTGGGGATTGCTTAATTGGCACTCGTACTTGCTTTCAATATGGCAAGCTCGGCCATATGAAACATCAATGCCCACAAAACACTACGAGTAATATCAAGCCTTAGGGGGTTAATTATCAGCCGAAGAAGTCGGCACAAGCAAGAGTCTACTTTCTTACCTTGGCCGACAATGAAGAAGAAGAACCTAGCACCGACGTAGACACAGGTACCATTCCTTTATTTGGTCGCCTTGCTTGCATCTTATTTGATTTTGTTGTTATTCATTCGTTTATTTCTTCTACATATGTGAACCTTTTTAATATGGACTCAAAACCCCCTTGAACAAAACATTCGTGTATCGAATCCCGTTGGTGATACTGTAACATGTGTGAAGTATGTTGAGAATTGTCCTATAGTCATAGCAGGGAAGACTTTACCAGCTAGACCAGCAGTGTTCAATATGCTTGGCTTCGATATCATTCTTGGTATGGATTAGTTATCGAAGTATGGGGCGAATTAACTGTTGCAAGAGAGAAGTTGTATTCCGGCTTTGGGATACCGAGGAGTTCAAATTCTGTGGTTCTCGTGTGTAAGCTACTCCACCTCTCCTCTCCGCTTTACAAGCAAGGAAGAGTATTAGGGATGGCGTATATGCCTATCTAGCCTATGTGACTGCTAAACCTGAAGTTGAAGCGAAGTTAGAAGATATTCCGATGTTGTGCCACTATTCCGATGTCTTCGCGGAGGTTACTAACCTGAAGTTAGAAGATTGAGTTCACTATTGAGCTTATGCCAGGGACTCAGCCTATTCACAAGGCACCTTATCGCATGGCTCCGACCGAATTGAAAGAGCTAAAAGAGCAGCTCCAAGACCTATTGGATAAAGGGTTTATTCAGCCAAGTGTTTCTCCTTGGGGAGCGCCAGTATTATTTGTGAAGAATAAGGATGGTTCTATGCGACTATGTACAGACTATCGGGAGTTGAACAAAGTGACTATCAAGAACAAGTATGCTCTGCCCAGGATCGATGACTTGTTTGATAAGCTTGGGAGCTTCAGTATTCTCGAAGATTGATCTCCTATCGAGATATCACTAGCTCAAAGTACGAGAAGAAGATGTACTGAAAACGGCTATCCGTACACGCTATGGCCATTATGAGTTTTTGGTCATGCCGTTTGGTCTAGCTAATGCTCCATCAGTTTTCATGGATTTGATGAATTGAGTATTTCATAAATATCTTGATTCATTTGTAGTGGTGGTTATTGATGACATTCTGATCTACTCAGCTAATCATCAAGAGCATGAGGAACACTTGAAGATGGTGTTAGAGGTGCTAAGGGAGAAGAAACTCTTCGCCAAACTGAAGAAGTGTGAGTTTTGTTTGGAAGAGGTATCCTTCTTGGGTCATGTAGTTTCTAAGGAAGGTCTTGCAGTAGATCCAAAGAAGATTGAAGCCATTGTTGAATGGGAACGACCTACAAGTGTCCGAGAGATTCGTAGTTTCTTGGGCTTAGCAGGTTATTACCGGAGGTTTATTGTAGGATTCTCTGCTTTATTTGGGTCTCTCATAGCTCTAACAAAGAAGAATGCTCCTTATGTATGAAGTGATGAATATGAAGAAAGTTTTCAAGAGCTGAAGCGAAGGTTGGTGTCAGCACTTGTCCTCATATTGCCCATGGAATCAGTTGGGTATGTTGTGTATATAGATGGATCTCACAAGGGATTGGGATGCGTGCTTATGCAACAAGGCAAGGTTGTGGCCTATGCCTCAAGGCAGTTGAAAGACCACGAGAAGAACTACCCCACCCATGATTTGGAACTAGCAGCTGTGTTATATGCCCTGAAGATATGGAGACATTATCTTTATGGAGAATCGTGTGAGATTCATACCGATTATTAGAGTCTCAGATATATATTCACACAGAAGGATTTGAATATGAGACAAAGGAGATGACTTGAAGTGCTTAAAGATTATGATAGTAAGGTGTTTTACCACCCAGGCAAAGCCACTGAATTTTTCTTCTTTGAGACTGTTGACTCACTCATTTTCTTTTCCGCTTATGTAATCATGGATAATCTTTATGGTTACATAGATATTGGTGCAGGTACTGAGAGCCTAGATGATGATCTCATAGCCTACTATCTTGGCTATTACGACTGACGTCGTGGAACATATTTATTTTGTATAGACTCTTTAGTTAGTCTATTCTTTTGTTGTTGTGGTGATGTATACACAACTGTATTTTGTATATATGGCTTGTGTCGCCTGTGACACTAATGTATAACCATTCTTTTGTATAATCACAGTGTAAACTTTTAATCATTAGAATTTTTATTGTCAACTTTATATGTATTGATTACTCCCTTGGTATATAAATGCTTCCGCTCAGTTTATATATATAATGTGATATGTGACTCTGATGTAATAGATGTATATCTCATGATACGTTGTGAGATATATGTATGACATGTGTTTTTATCACCCTGTGACAATCAGTTTGGTTCATAATTACTGTATGTTTATATATATATAGCTACAGTGCAATTATGGATTGGGTCGTCACACTAGCTGTCCACCCCACTCCCTTTAGTCCCACATCGCTTATTTTATTTCTATGATACTATTTTTAAGAATATAAATAGATGACTTTGTAGCTCTGGCAAAAGCAGTCCAACAATAGTTCTTTTAGCTTTATCTAAAAATTGTAAGTTTTCTTGAATTAATTTTTCGGAGAACTAAGTTACAGTTTTGAGAGCTAGAAGGAGCTCACACTCTTAGTTATTTCTAGTCTTTGGTGAGAAGATCTAGAGGAGTTCTTAAGGCGTTTATTAGAGCAAAGATTCATCGCTTATATAACCAAGGCGTGGCCCTAGTTAGCAAGTAAGTAATTTTATGTTCTTGCTAGTTTAATTATTAATAATTATGCTCTTCACATGTTCTTGATAAAATAGATCTTGAGTATGAAATAAATTATTTTTTACTACGCAATTCTTTGATTTGCATGTTTATTCCCAACAATTGGTATCAGAGCCTGCTTTATTAAATACATGTGGAAGAAAAAGTTTTAGAAAACTGTTTTTCTGTTTTTTTATTGCTTGCATTTGGATTTTTTCCAATTACTTCCAAAAACAAAAATTCTTGTTTAAGACCTGGAACATGTTTTTCAACATGTTAAGATCTCAACTGGAAAGTTTTAAATTGTTTGGAGGTCGTTTGCTATTTTAATTAAATTTTGCATTCTAGACAATGTTGCTTTAAAAATTTAAAGCAGGTCTATAGGATTACGAATTTTTTTCGAGATATTTTAACAAGTCCTAAAAATAATTAGACGCTTGTTTTTACATGGAAAAATCGTGCTTGACGCAATGGTCAAAACTGATAATTATTTCGATTAATATCGAAAAAGTTATGATCGTTATAACATTCGTCGACGGTTTTGGAAATTAGAAATCCTGCATGCATGTAAGGTGTGCAAAATTATTTTGAAAGTGTTTTTCAGTAACTTTGCTCATGGCTTTTTTGATACAAGGGTGGTACTATCGTTGAAAGACCAAAATACATCAAGGTACAAATATATGTTATTTATTAAACAATAGCGAAGTATTTATTTTCATAAATACGATGTAGGCCAAATAATCAATTTTTCCATATCTTTCTTGATGTTGAAATGTGAACAACTTCTAATGGTCCAAATTATGTGGATTTGAATTTGTCCATTTGAATACAAGAAAAGATTGGATGAAAATTGAAGTTATTAGCAAATGGTGTTTTCTTGAAAACACAAGTGGCAAAGTCTCAATTGTGAAAGAAAGGATAATTGTTTTAAACAAACCCAGAGTTTTAAAATATTAGTAATGATGAAGCAAAGGTACATCGTCTTGGCCTTGAGCCTTGCGTCCATGCAGAGGGTGTTTTTGTTTCACGGGTTACTAGATCTCAAGTAAGGATAAAGGCGATGTGATTATGTATCAAGGGCGACCACCCCGCGGTAAAGTTACTTGACAACCACATCAAATTTAATTGATGGTTTACACTTGACTAGTTTAGGATATTAATCTTGCCACAGAGCTATGTTATCCTCTGATTAGAAACTGAAGTAAAAACAACAAGTATTAATGACGTTGTAGTAATAATAATGGTATTTATTAATTACTTATTGGCATTAAGAATGAGCTAAATCTCGCCTAGTCAGGGTGATTAAGAACACATCGTCTTGGCCTTGAGCCTTGAGTTCATGTGGATGGTGTTTTTAATTTATGAGATTAGGTTGTCGTAGCATTTCAAATTTATATGTTTTATTGGATTTACATGTTTTATTTGTGTTGAATATTTATATATGCCTAATATATGCTCAATATATTTTGAGAACTCAATATGTTTTCATTTAGCCCCTTCTCCACTATCTTGAATCAAAACAAGTTGATTGGTCCAAATTACATGGACTGGAAACGTAACATGGACATATTGCTAACTACAAAAGGGCAAAAGTATGTGCTTGCAGAGACATGTCCAGATGTTCCAATTGAGGACACCTCTGAGGATGACCAATACTAATTTAATTGTTGGAGGAAGTCTGATGAAATAGCCAAGTGTTACACTTTAACCTCTATGGCTAATGTCAGCTTCAGGGTGTGGATCATGCCTCGCTCATGATGGGAATCTTGAAAGAGATGTTTGGAGAGCAGAGTCGTGTCGCAAAGGCAGATATGATGAGGTATTTGTTGAGTATAAAGATGACTGAAGGTACACCAGTAAGGGAGCATTGCCTATCCACGCTATGCTTAACACGCTGGAGGTTCTAGGTGCTGAGATAGATGGTGAGTCTGAGGTAGATATGATTCTATAATCCCTGCCTTCCTCTTTTAATCAGTTAAGGCTAAATGTGTTCATGAGTAAGAAGGACTACACATTAGCACAATTGATGAATGAGTTGATAACAGCAAAAAGTATCTTTAAGAACAAGACCTCAGTTTACATTGCTTAGGCTTCCAATACAAAGCAGAAAAGCATGAGGACAAAGAAGCAGTTTAAACAGGTTCGCAATGTAGTTACTAAAAAGTTTAATCAAGCTGGAAAAGGGACAAAGGCTAGCCAGTGGAAGAAGAATTGATTCTACTGTGACAAGCCAGGGCACTGGAAGAAGAACTGCACCAAGTATCTTGCTTCTAAAGCAAAAGGTAACAAATCTTCATTTTTGGTTGAAACGTGTTTGATTGCGAATTTCATAGGTTCCTGGTGTGTGGATTCAGGTTCAACTAATCATGTCTGCAATATATTGCAGGGGTTCCAAGAAACCAGACAATTGAATGAAGGAGAAATGTACCTGATGCTAGGAGATGGAACAATAGTTTCGGTTCACTCCGTAGGTATTATTAGACTTTATTTTAATTCAAGAGTTTTAATATTGACAGACTATTTATTTGTACCCAATATTCGCAAGAATTTAATTTCTGTTACATTTTTTGGTAAATGCTGGTATACTTCTATTTTGAGGGATACAACTAGGGCTGTAAATAAACCAGTCTGTTCGACAGTCCGCTTGATACTTGCTCGATAAAACTTGACCCGAGCTCAAGTTCGGTACTGTAAAAACCCGCTCGTCACTGTAAAAACCCGCTCGATTAGTAAATGATATATACCCAACTTGCCCGAGAGAACTCGATATGGGCTTGCGAGCCTAGCTCGTTTAAGGCTCGACTAGACCAGCTTGCCCGACTTGTTTAGGACTCGTGAGCCTATTAGGTTAATATATATTAATTAACTTAATATTACTAAGAAACAAATTAACTATGTAAGTATAATTAAGTAGTTACCTATAGTATATAGGTCACTTTGATTAATTTATATATAAAGTTAGTTCCTAAGTAACTCACTATACTAATTAAGTAAATATAGTAGTTCATATTAATTATAATACTTTGATATATAGTAGTATTACCATGAATGTATGTATTAAGGTGTGTGTATGTCTATTATTAACATATTAACTAGTTAGTTCATAAACTAACATATTAAGTTATTAATATATAGTTAGTATATAACAATATGACTATATTGAATAGTTAAAATACAATTATATAACTATATATATAACTCATCATACATGGTTAATAATAGTTGTATACTATACTTATAATATAGTTAATTAGTTATATATAGTATACTAGACTTACTATTTGCTTACATTATACTTATATTATAGCTTCTACTCTTTAGTTATATATAATTATATTATGTTAATTTGTTACCTATATACTATAGTTATATACTATATTATATAATATGCCTGATATAGTAACATATTATAAATTTATATTTTAGATAAATATATAAAGGTTGTTCACAAACTCGGACTTGAACTTTGCTCGGATCACACATTAAAAAATTTAATAACCTAGCTTGAGCTCGATTGAGTACTCGGCTCGGCTTGAATAACATTATCAATGAGCTCAAAGCTTGAGCTCGAGCTCGAGCTCGCCTGAGCTTTTAACAAGCCTGTCTTGAACATACATTTCATAACTCGACTTGAGCTCGAACTCGGCTTGAATATGTATCCTTATAAATGAGCCAGTCTTTAAATTATAAAGCTCGACTCGATTACAACCCTAGATACAACAGTAATAAAGAAAGATAATTTATTTATCTGTTTTGGTATAATTGTGGATGGTATGTATATTATTACTCCTGATTTAATTTCTATCAATAATTATGTTATAGAACCTGTTCATAGTACTTTACCATTAAAGCAAAAGTTTCTTTCTACTAATAAAGCATTTATCTGGCACTTACACTTTGGTCACATTAACACTAAGAGAATTCAAAGATTGGTTAAGGATGGGTTTTTGGGCCATTGGATTTTAACCATTACCCAGTCTATGAATCTTGTTTGGAAGGAAAGATGACCAAGAGACCATTTCTGTAGAAGTGTTGAGGGCCAAAGATTTGTTAAGAGTTAGTGCATACTATGTATGTGGTCCAATGAGTATCCAGGCTAGAGGAGGTTATGAGTATTTCATCACGTTTACTGATGATTAGTCAAGGTATGGATATGTTTACCTTATGCGCTGAAGTTTGAAGCGTTTGAGAAATTCAAAGAGTTTCAGGTTGAAGTAGAAAAGCAATTAGGTAAACATATTAAAGCACTTCGGTCTGACAGAGGTGGGGAATACTTCCTCAGAGAATTCAAGGATCATTTGTCAACAGCAGGGATAATATCCTAGTTGACTACACTGGGTACCCCCCAGCAAAATGGTGTGTCAAAAAGAAGGAATAAGACTTTGTTAGAAGTGGTGAAGGCTATGATGAGTTCTACTACTCTGCCAACGTCCTTTTGGGGATACACTTTACAAACAGCGGCATACATTTTGAATTTGGTTCTATCTAAATTTGTTTCTGTGGACCGAATTATGGACAGGATGAAAGCCCAGTATCAACTATGTCCACATTTGGGTTGCCCAGTACATGTGCTGAAAGGAAAGGCAGATAAGTTGGAATCCAAAACTGAAGTATGCTTATTTCTTAGATATCCAAAAGGTACAAAGGGTTATTTGTTTTATAGTCATGAGGATAAGAAAGTATTTGTAGCCACAAATGCTAGATTTCTCGAGGAGGACTATGTGAACAATTTTAAATCTAAGTGTAATGCCCCAAAGATTTAACAAGTTTAAGAGCTTGTTTTGGAGCCTCAAATGTTGGGAAACATTTGAATGATTCCGTGGAACGTTTGACGCCTTGATCAAACGTTCAATGGATAGATCCAATGTTTGATATGTGTTGTGATGCACTGTACACACTATTCACCTGAGGTTACGCGTTCAGTGTGTGTGTCAAACAGTACCAAACATTCGATGTTTTTGTGGAACGTTCGATACTTTTATCAAATGTTTGATGGAAACCCTAGGACCGTTAGGTAATAGTATGTCAAACGTTCGATAAACCTAAAAACTCATCAGTCCTTAACTAGACGCTCTAGCCTTATAAATAAGAGCTCTACCCGTTCTTGGTTTGGGGGCTTTCTCCCTTCTACTGTTCACTCTCAACTTAGAACTTAGAGATCGCTGGCATGTTTGTGAGGGAGAGAGTTTGAAGGATTAAGGAGCTTTTGGGCTTTTGAGGTATCTATCTTAACCTAACTTGTTCTTATATTGTTATTTGCTTACTATTTCTTTGTTTAGTTAATTGTTGTGTCTTAGCTACTGTGTTGTTAGTGATAGGATTGATCATTAAGGTTTAAGATGGTTTTGTGTTGGTTTAAGGAGTTTAGCACTTCGAACCCCGTTTTTGAAGTGTGACATCCCTTATTTACTCTAGTGAGACCTTAGGGAAGCCTTAGGAGGTGTCAGAATCTAGAAAGGACTGAAGTTATGGTTCATAATGGGTTTTTGGATCTTATCAAACGTTCAACCCTCCTCGTCAAACGTTCGATATTCAGGCCTAGAACGTTTGACCTTCTGGTCAAACGTCTGATGCTCGAACAAGAGGTCCTTTTGGGTTATTAGAGGCCTAGAATTTGTTTAGCTCAAGGTATAAGACTAATGATAAGATTATTTCAAGATTCAGAAATTGGAGACTGCGTGGATGACTATTTGGTTAATCCCTATAGCTCAAGTGAGTAAAAACTTACACGGATATTTGTTATTGTTATTTTTCGCATAACATGACTATTTTATGTACAAAATATGCATTTTTACAACTTTTATGAAATGTCAATTTTAGAGTAACTGTGAACTCCATTTTATGAAAAATGATTGTGATTAACAAGATAATGAATAATGAATTTGTAAAATACATTTATATAAAAGACGGTGAAAGACTAATGTTACATCGTATGACGTGGTACTCTGTCTCGAGGCCATGGGCTTACCATTATTACAAGTTGATTCTATGGTCAAATGTTTCTTTTATGAATGATGAAGGCCTTAGATCCAATGGTTAAAAGTTTGTGACCGGTGCACCATTCTTTGAGTGGAGTCACTGTTACGGCTTTACTAGTCAGTGTGAGTCACTCGAGGTTAGACTTGGTCCGACTGTTAGTATATAAGACGATATGTTTGTGCAATGTCTGGGGCACCGGAGTTGTACCAGAAGTCCTTTGGGATGCGCAAACCCTGCTGAGAGGGAGTAATGTCTCGGATAGACTATATTGTTGACATATCACATGTTCTTGAATATATTATGTATTATATAAATATACTGCATTGTCATAATATGTTTATGTCATGACTGAGAATAACAATGCTTGTGATTTATGCTTTATGTTGTGAAGGCTAGGCTTTGATTTGATGATGATTTGTTAGATTCGGGTTGTAACTTTTGTTATTTTGATGACTGGTCTTTGACCAAATTTATGGAAACATGAGTATTTAAGATATATTAATGTTGTTTTCCTTTATCATGGTATTTTTTTATTTGTGGGTATTACTGATGTCTCTATTATTTATAAGTGACAAGTCTTCGATTGTAAACTTTCACCTCTGAAAGTGTATGATCCTTGAGTTTTAACTTGGAGGAAGTTAAAGCTGAGAGGCGGACCTCTAAGCCATTTACCAATTAAATGATTTTGTCGGAGCATTACATTGGCCAAAATGGGGGTGGCCAGCCACCTCCATTGGCCTAAAGGGGTTGTCGGTTGCCCCCATTTTGGCCAATGGGGTGGTTCGAGAGCCACCCTCTACAATTTTTTTTTTTTTTTAGTTTTAATATTTTGAATTGTTTTTCAATATTTCCTATTTTAGAATTTTTTTTTTAATTATTTTGGGGCATATGACATGTGACAGTTTTTGATTGGTTTGACGTGCAATTCTGTTAGTTTCATAGACAGAAGATCGACGGAGGTACCGTTTCCGTATTTAACTATAAATGAGAAACCATTTACGATATAAAATGAA